>BSBK01007378.1:0-270000 GCA_027943335.1 Chamaecyparis obtusa
CATATGTATATATATATATATGTATATATATATATATATATACATATATATATATATATACATATATATATATACATATATATATATATATACATATGTATATATATATATATATATATATATAAGAATAGTTAAGGGGTACATCTCAAAATATATAATATAATTGGAGCACGAATGTTCATACATATACATCATCAATGATGAGCTACAATGAGCTATATAACATGTACATAAAAAATGGTCAAAATCTACAAAACAAGGAGGAAGCTATCAAGTCATATCTCCGCTTTCTCCTCAACATCATGTGTGTCTCCTCCTCTAGCAGGGGCCTCTAGCGGTGGATCTGCTCTGGGTGCCCTCGCTCCCTCTAAAGTCAGCATATATTGTGAATAATAAGGCACTCTCTGACCTGCTAAGACTCATGCAAAATATACTGACACATAGTATGTCGCCCTACTCGTCTGATGGATGACCTCTGCCCGCAAGGTGCGTGTCTCTGCTCGGGCCTCCCACAGCTGCATGTCCCGTTCTACCAGTCTAATCTCTAGCATGAGTCTCTGGGCTCTCAACTCCTTCACCTGTTGGCTGAGTTAGCGAATGGTATCCTATGGGGTGTGTCTCAATCCCTCCTCAGCAATCTCCTCACCTCCACCCACCGCAGCCTCCTTGCCTCCCAAACCCTCCCCTCTCACTCTACATCTCCTCACCTCCACACCCAAGTCAAAATTAGGAGCATCCTCTGCCTCTCCCATGGGTACATCCTAATCACCACCAATAGCCTCATCTACTCCCACAGTGTTGCCAATTGCACCTAAGGTACCACCCTCACCCTAGTCCATCTTCATTGCACCATTGAGGGTCTAGGCAAAGGAACCGCACACTACCTAGGAGCATGTCTCACCTCCTATCTCTACTAAGCTATATCTCCAATAACTCTTTATACTGGAGGAATCTATTGCACGGGTGGAATCTATGTGTCATGTCTCCTCTAACCCCTACCTTATGGAGCACCCGTAACATTTGTCACCTCCTCCATCGTGGGAATAGGCTCCGTCGAATCTGAAAACTGAGGAAAGGGGTGTGCTTCAAGGTGCATTATGTAGGCATCTATGACCCCAACATCCATAACCTATGATTTGTAGTCCCAATCCATGCTCTAGAGACCACTGTACTCCTACATACAGACTGCATAGGAAAGTCGAGGACTCCAACCTAAGCCCATCTCCCGCACCTGTCGAGCATAAGAAGCAAAATCCTGTGGAGTATCCTGGATGAGGCCATACTGCCTCCACACGCGAGTAAGAATAAACCTCTCAAGAACATTGGTTGATCAACCAATGAGAGGATGACTCTGACAAAAGTGTCCAAACTATACCCTAGTTCTAGGCCATGTCTCGATCTGAAGCTAGGGTCTCTAGTTTACCACTGATATATCATCCAGGACCCAACACTAGTACTCTATCTAGCCCATCTAAGCCTGTCACATACCCTACATACTTGTAGACAAGTAGTTGTTGGGCACGTCTCTCATCACCATAAATAGGCCTACATATGGGGATATGCTCCCATGCCTAGATCTGTAAAACCAAAACACCATGTGCAAAACTCTTGGCCTCATGATAGATGACCTCATGCATCTCTAGAAACATATGGGAAAGAAGACATTGTCCCCATCCCAGTTGTGTAGGATGCGCCATCAATCTATGAACCATAGGAGCCCAACCCATCAAGAAATTGTTATGTTGATGGTCTGTCATGATCACTCTATCGATCATCCCTATTAGGATACAATCAAGTCTATGAGTCCACCCATATCTTTGTGCGAAAGTCTCCCAAGGGATTTACTAGGACACCTTCTCATCAATACCAAACATAGATCGGAATGCCTGTAACTCAGTATTCCTTGAGCTCTCATAGTTCAGATGGGGACCATGGAAGGGAATCCTCAAAATGTGATATACATCCTTGGGGGTAATAGTGATCTCCCCAGTCGGCAGGTGGAATGTTTGCATCTCTGACAGGAAACACTCGATCAACATTCTAAGCAGACCATGATTTTCCCTAATCTCAAGCAAACCAATCAAGTGCTCAAAACCACAAGAAGTGAGGCGAACTCTCATAGGATCTGGTAGTGAGATACATAGTCTTTGTGTCGATGAATGTGTCACCCTCACATGTATATCAGGGTACAATATCTGCAAACACCAAAGAATGAAGAAAAACATTAGTCAATTGATCCAAATCAACACAAAATTGATGAAAATCAACAAATTAATCTTTCTAAAAGGTGCAATTAATGTCATTGAATCCATTTGAGAAAATAAAAATTTCAAAAAAATATGTTAAATGCCTTAAAAATGTTCATTGTTTTTCATATGACAATATAGAAATTAAAAAACCAGCATCAAGTGTTGTAGGACAATCTACTAGGTCCTATACATCAATTCTTCCCATACAACAATATACTAAGTCCCATACGGCAAAGATTGTAGATCAACAACTATTGTACGAGCTTTGGGTCCCTTTCATACGACAACCATAAACAACCAATACAACAATCGACACTTTCGTGAATTATCGTACGGTAATACAACAAGTGTCATACAACAATCAGACAAGCAAAAATTAAAAATGACAAAAAAATGCATAAAAATCCAAAAATTCAAAAAAACACAAGCTAAAATGCATAAAAGGAGTTAAAAGGATGCTTACTGGATTGTTGTATTGTCGGGGTCTCTAGTATCATCAGGATCACTCGAATCGGTGAGAGGAGACATGAATTGACATTTTCTCACTTAGAGAGCTCCATAAACTCACAAAGTCAAACGCGCAAATGATTTCGAAAATGACCATTTCGACCTTATATAGGTTTTGACCTAATTCTCAAAAGTGCTCTGATTGGCGTGAAAATAGAACCCCTAGCTAATTTCGACATCCTGAATCTATTTTCGGGATCAAAATCAAAATTTGAGATCATTTTGTTTATCAAAATTGTGATTTAAAATTTGGACCCAAGACGACCGACTGCTTGCATAATCAACCTTCATGACATCAAAAGAACCCAAATCTCAACCTATTTGATCATCTTACATCAAATTTTTAGAATTTCAACTTGGTCAATCATGGACAATCCATGGTCAAATCTAGTCAAACTAGGTCAACAGGACCTCTAAATGATGTAGAATGCATCCCTAAACGTATGCAACCAATTCCAAACTCGATCACATAGCTTCTCATCAATTCACACTAGCTTTCTCGCCAGATTTTGATTTTAATCCCAAAGGGGCATGGTATTACACATCATTAACCATAATCAAATCTATTAATCAAACTTTATATCGACAAAAAAATTTCAAATCTTCTTCAGCAATCAAGACAACAACCAAGTCTAATTGTCGACTCAATCAAAGTCCTCGTCGCTTGGGGCATATCAGATTCATCAAAATCCCTATCAATCTGGTATTCTTTTTATCTTGTAAACTATATCAGCTCTTTGTAACCATCGGTTTAGATGTGTTATTTCCTTGATTCTTCATAACTAAAGGGTTTGAAGTTGATATCATTTTGATTCCTTTGGGCAAGTAGGTCTAGACTCAGGATATTTAAATTCATCGTAATGATAGGTTCAAAATCAGGTGTCTTATCACTTCTTCATAATCATAGGTTTAGAGTTGCTATTGTTGGCATCATCTTTGATTCTTTGGTTAATCAGGACTTGAATCAACATCTTCAAACCTATCAATCAATTTCTGTCTCGAAATTAGTTAATTAATCAGGATCAGTTTTTCATCACATAACTGAGTCTAGGTCTCAACAAACATATTTATCTTTGAATCAATAGGCTTCGGCCCAGGGATAACTTTAAGAAACCCCTCCCGAAAAAAAGCCTAAAATGCTGGCGAATCCAACATCTTGTGGGCAGGAAAATTTTAATATCGAGGGCGATTTTTTTGTTCCATATAGGGAAATAAAATATTATATGTTGGCGATTTTTTTCTTGCCCTAGCAAAAATCATTTTAAATGTGGCGAATTAATGTTTTTTTCACTGACGGATATATAAATGATGGCTATTTTTTCCCTTGCCAAAAATGAATTAATAATTTCAGAGGTGAATTACTTGTTTTGTAGGAAAATGAATAATAATGGTCTTGGCTAATCTTCAGTGGTAAACTGAAAAATTGTTTAATCTGGGCAGATGGGAAAAGATTCCCCAAATCGGCCCGAAATTCATCTCGGGCCGTCGATCTATCAGATTGTATTACTGTTACATGGTTATATTTATATTTTATTAATAATTATATGGCTATGATTATATCATATGGCTATAATTATATTATAGTATAAATAATTATATTATATGTTCTATTATATAATAAAATAATTATAAATAAAAATAATATTATTTTTATAATAATAATAAATCTGGTGACGGGTCGTCGATCTATCAGATTGTATTACTGTTACATGGTTATATTTATATTTTATTAATAATTATATGGTTATGATTATATCATATGGCTATAATTATATTATAGTATAAATAATTATATTATATGTTCTATTATATAATAAATAATTATAAATAAAAATAATATTATTTTTATAATAATAATAAATCTTAAATGATTACATAATATAAGTAATATTATTTTTAATTGAATGCCAAAAAAACATATTATAATTTATAAAAAATACATTATTAAAATATAAAATATAAACCAATGCAGTTACATTAAAAAAAATTAAAAATATTTAAAAACAATAATAATTTAATAATTTAATTAAAAATAATAGAACATATGATATAATTATTTATACTATAATATAATATAATATAATTACAACCATATGATACATTGATATAATCATAACCATATAATATAATATAATTATAACCATATAATATTTATATAATATAATAATAATTAATAATAATAATAATAATGACCATCGAGTCTGAGTCATCGACGGCCTAGGATGAATTTCGGGCCGATTTGGGGAATCTTTTCCCATCTGCCCAGTTTCATCCAGAATCGTGACACGTGTCACGATTCCGAATGAATCTGGGCAGATGGGAAAAGATTCCCCAAATCGGCCCGAAATTCATCCCGGGCCATCGATCTATCAGTCTTCAGATTGTATTATATTATATTATATTATATGGTTATGAACTTATGATTATTATTATTATTATTATATTATATTATTTATGTATTATTTAATATATTATATTATTTATGTAATATAATATAATAATAATAATATTATTATTATATTATATTATTTAATATTATTTATGTAAATATATATTACATAAATAATATATTATTTATGTAATAATTATTATTATATTATATTATTTAATATTATTTATATGTAATAATATATTACATATAAATAATATTAAATAATACAATATAATAATAATATAATAATAATAATAATAATTATATTATAGGTTATGATTATTATTATTATTATGTTGTATTATTTAATATTATTTAATATTATATTATATTATATTATATGCTTATAAATTATAATTATATTATATTATATTATAGGTTATGATTATTATTATTATATTGTATTATTTAATATTATTTATAATATTAAATAATAAAATATAATAATAATAATAATAAATTTAATAAACATTTGATAGTCTATAGATCGACGGCCCAAGATGAATTTCGGGCCGATTTGGGGAATGCTTTCCCATCTGCCAATATTCATTCGGAATCGTGACACGTGTAACTTATGTACATTATTGAGTCTTGACAATTTATTACTGTTAGATGTACATTGTACATTAAAGTTAAAACCATTAATTACTTATTACTTTCGTTTTAACTATAACTTCAAGTATTTACGAGAGTCCGATACGATAGCCATAGGGTTTTCAAATTTTAAATTTTCAAAGACTGGCAGAATTCCATTTTGTGTTCTGATTTCTGAAGACTGAAGTCTGAAAGTGTGACACTGTGAAACTTTGTTATCAGCCGATAACACCAATTATCCAATCTCAATTCCAGGTATTTAATTTTTTTCAAAAAAATTCCATTGCAATTTGCAGCAATAGAAATCTTGATTTTAATTGTCTTAGGTTTGCACTTTAAAATTATTTTGAGTAGGGCCTGAAGTCTAATAACCAGTAGCGCCAGGCATGGGCAAAACAAAGTCAAAAACCTCCCAAACGAGTGCACCCATAAAGGAAAAGAACACCATTATAGAACTCAGACGAGTGCTACAAACCTCAGGTTTCACCGATGAGTGTCATGATATTTTTGATCCTGTTATCCATGGAGATTCTGAAATCATGGCAATTAGACATTCATTGTTTAGTAAGTGGAAAGATCCACAGAAGGGGAGAATTTATTACAAATATAACAGCAGTATTGGGGCATATACAAATAAACTAGCTGCTGTGGTTACTGGATTAGCAAACCTCGCTGTACCCGAAGTATTCCCTTGCCCTGAAATTGTAATGCTATACGCTCAGAATTATGATGAAAATAGAAAGGCAATTGTAAACCAAAACACTCAGGAGGAAATTTTATCAATAACTGAGAGTGAATTTCTGACTCTGTTAGACCTAGGGTTAGGGTTTAGAACAGAAAGCTCTAAGGAGCGCATTGACTTGGATAAACTAGCTCAGGCTTATGACAAGCTGGAAAGATCTTTTCAAGATTCATATATTAAGGGTTTAATACCCTCAGAGTCCACTACTATTGTTACACTGGACAAAGACCATAAGCCTCCTTATCAGTATGATATTTTTGTGCCATGGGTTCAGAATACTATTTCTTTGTTATCATTTTGTCTGGGATTGGACAGTAACAAGGAAGTGGGGGCCAGTGTTCTTGAAATGATTTATAATATCCATTGTCGAGGGCAGTCAGTTGAGCAGGTAGATGTAAGATATAATTTTGTTCAGCACATTGTTGAATCTATGCAACAACAATTACTGATGATTAAACAAAGTACAACTACAGGCAAGACCAAGACATTTAGGTTCACAAGTTACTTGTGCTACCTTCTTTTAGCAAAGCATCGCCCAATATTTGAGACAGAGAACAACAAGCTTGGTATTGAGGTCTATAAGTTTGATGAGAGAACCCAGAAGAAATCAGAGACTCCAAGTCCAGTATATGAGTGGACACATAAGATGAGGATGACTGTTGCAAATAAAAACTACAACCATTTTGTAGACTTCTTTTTGGCACCTATTTACCAAAAAATCATAGGCACTTTGATGCCTAGATTTCCTATGTATTGTAAAGATTGCATTCAACTGGGAAGTCAGATTCAATTGGCTGACTGGTTCTTTATGGAAGAGTACACTCTCTTAAGGTTTTACGGTTCAGCGGTTGAACCCTGCAAACTTCCAATGCATGTTACAGAAAGGGTTTTTACACTGGAATATGTACGGCAGATGGAGAGCGCAGATGAACTTTTCAGTGGACAACAAAAGAAAATGATATTTCCTTCCTTGCCTTTCGCAATTGGAGGCCTCACATTTGAGAGAAAGGCTTTCAAACTGGCAAATGAATTGGTAACTTTTTTTGGCTTTGATTTTGTCAGTCACTGGAATTATGATCCACTGAACATAATACAAACGAGACTTATTGCCAATGGGAACTCTGCGAGCAAATATCAACATCAGGAGATGCCATTGATAGAAAAGTTTAAAAACAAGGATTCATGGGATGAGGTTAAGAAAGAGATGGAGAAACATGCAACAGAGAATAATATTTCAATGCAAGAATTGTCATCCCAAATTATGACATTGCACAAATCAGAGCCTCTGACATACTTAAATTTCTACAAGAAAGCATCTCAACCTTCTACGAGGTCTATGCCTAAAGAAATTAAAGAGGCATGCAAAGCTGAAATGTGGTGTCAACCCAAGATGACTGATTTCTGGAAAATGAGGCAAAATTTGGGTGAACCAAAGACATCAGCTGTTTTTGATGAAATTGAGGAGGATGAAATTTTCAGCAATTATTGGAATAAAGAGAATCCAAATGTACTATATGATTTTGGCAGTGACGGTGATAATGAAAGGCAGAAGGACCTCCAGTCTGATGCTGACATTCAAGGTATTCAGGATTCCGGGTCAACCAGGGGCAGAGATATTGTTACACTTCAAATGAGTGATTCTGTTAAACAAACGTATGGTAGAGGGGCAACTATGATACAAAAAATGGGTTATGCAGGTCTAGGGCCCATTGGTGCAAGTGGTGAAGGGATTTGGAATCCACTTCCAGTACCAGAGCCACCCAAAAGAGGATGTAAACCAATCATTGGACTCTCTGACAATGAAGATGATTCATCTAGAAAGGGCAAAAAACATTATGTCTCTGCTTCTGAAGGTCATCCCAAAACATTATTTGTTAAATCTTTGAATCCAGTTGTAGTTGATCCCACTGGCACTGGCATTGGCACTGGCACTAGCATGGATGAACCTTGTGCAAAAAAGCAAAAAGTTATGACAATTACACTGCCAACAATGTCAGCGGTTACTTCACCAATGTATGCACCAGTAGCTTCTGTACAAAACCCAGAAAACAGTCCTAAAACGCCAGGATTTGGAATGGGCCATCTTCAGTCTATTGGCAATCCTCAAAATACAATTGTAGGTGGAGTAAGTTCAACTAGAGTTGGAGGAGCACACAAGGATACAACTGATAATTCACCTTTCAAACACTCAATTCTGTCAGCAAACCCAGATTTTAGTTTGAATGAATTTGCATCAAAGTTTGAACAGACAAGCGAAAGAAATAGGCAAATTATGAAGACTTTGAAAAGTGATGCAGTTGCTAAATGTCAGGGATCTACTAACAGAATATTTTCAACATATGATCCAAACAATAAAATGATGAACTTCATGGCTATTATGCCCCTGGGTAGAGATAATATTCCACCACAAAATGTAATAAATCCTAACGATATACAAGTTACCAGTCTTCAAATGGATTTGTCAAAAGTGAAAAATATTGACAAAATCAATATATCTAAAGAGAGCAACAAAATGGTCTACTCTACACTTCTGAAAGCGGAGAGGGAAAATAAAAGGCTTACAAAGCAAATAGAAAAGTTACAGGCAGACCTTGATAATGTGAAGGCGAAGGAGAAAGCAGCAGACAATAGGTTCAAAGATTTGCAAAATAGGATAAAGAAATCTTCTCCTACAGAGGCAATTGTCCAGCAAGAAAAGATGAATGAACAAGTGGAAAAATTGACTAAAGAATTGGATGAGTGCCAAAAAAGACTTCAGGATGAACAAGCCTCTAGTGCACAGTTGTTCAAGTCTTTAGAGAGTAGTGCACAGGTCAACAATAAATTGAAAAATGACCTGGACTATGCTGTCAAGGGAAATAATATTTTGAAGACTGAATTGGAGAATGAAAAGAAACAGTCGATGTCTAGGGCAAATATGATTTTTAATTTGCAAAAGGAATTGGGGAATGAGAAGAAAAAAGAGGAGTCTAGTGCAAAAACAATCAACAATTTGAATAAGCAATTGGAGAACATGAAACAAAAAGAGGAGTCAACTGCAAAAACTATCAGTAATTTGGAGAAGGAATTGGAGAATGTGAAGAAAATAGAGTCTAGTGCTACTGCAAACACTAACATAATCCACCAAATGAGGAGGGAATTGGAGAATGCAAAGAAAAAAGAAGAGTCAGCTGCAAAGAAAATCTTCAATTTGAGAAAGGAATTGGAGAACACGAAGAAAGAGGAGTCTACTAACTCTACTGAAAGACTCCATGATTTGAAGAAGGAATTGGACAATGCGAAGAAAAAGGAGGAGTCCACTGCAAAGGCAATCCATGATTTGAAAAGGGAACTCGGGGATGAGAAGAAAAAAGAGGTAACTGCTGAAAATACAATCCAAGATTTGAAGAAGAAATTGGAGGATGAGAGGAAGAGAGCAACTAATTTGCAAGGGCAAGTAGAGGAAATACATAAAAAGAGTGAAAAAGAGTTGTCTCAAATGAAGAAAAAGATGGAGAATGTAATGGCAGAAAATAGAGCGACCTCTTCCGAAGACCATCATGTGAAGGATACTATAATAAACATGGTTAAGCTTATCAAACAAGAAAATTGGGACAAAATAATGAAGAACACTGATAGTTTGTTTGAATGGCTTGATTTAAATAGCAATATCAGACTTCTCTTTGAAAATGTAAAAAGTGATTTTTTTGGTAAAAGACAAATCTTCACCAAATCCTTAAAAAATGTTTCTGACCAAATTTTGAGTAAAGTAAAGATATCCAGTGATAGGGATTTGGCAAAGCATGGAATAAACAGCCGCTTGGATGCCTCTGTAATGACCATTGATGTCGGTCACCATTGTGAACAACTAACGAAAATGGGTGAAGCTCTCAAATCTGTTTCCAAAGAATTGAAGAAGATGAATAACATCATACTGAACTTGCTGAATGCTGGATTACCAAATCCAGCTGACTCAAATGCCAGATTCATTGGAAATGAAAATTACATGAAAAGGTTGCAGGAGAGCATGAATCATGATTTAGGCAACTTGCCTGAGGATACCACTCCAGAAGGAATTGCAAGTTGCATCAAACCACTGTCAACAATGAATGAAGTTGTAGATAAATTCCTCGATTCATTTAAAAATATCTCTCAGAAGTATTTATTGTTGACGAGGTTACAACTATTTAGCTACAACCTCAAACAAATGGAGCCACCAAATGATGCAGAATGGAGCGCCCTAAAGAAATTCTTAGAAGCTGGGTCATCTTCTGAAACTCAAGCTGTTACTGTTGCTGTCATTGGCAGTCATGACTCATAGCTGATAGCACTAAGAAGTAACAACTCAGTAAGTGATAGTACTATAATCATTTTGTTACTTGTTTCTCTTTAATTTCAAATTTTGGATTTAATTTCAACTTTGTTTAATGTTAATTGTTACAGGAATCAAGAGACAGCATATCAGGATAGTTGGGCAGCCAGGCACTGGCATACTATTACTACACAGCAGATGGAAAAAATTTCCCTACTAGAAAAAATTGTACAATTGGCAATGTGATTGTACACACATAATGTATTATGTAGTAATAATCTGATTATATATACAATTACAAACCGCCCTACAGCTATTGTTGCTCCCTTATATCTGCAAAAGGGAATTCAGGGTCATTTCAATTTGACGTTGAGTCATTTGCAAAGGGTTGTAATTGTTTGTAATTGACAATTGTTAAATGTATTATGTTACAGGCTGATTTATAATTATAAATTATAATACAATTTTTTTTAAATAGAGCTTATTCTATTAAATGCATTATGTTACAATTTCTTAAAGAAACTAGAATCAATGAAAATCTCAACATGTTACAAAAATACAATCAATGAAAATCTCAACATGTAAGTTTGTATTATCAACATGTTCAAAAAAAACATTTAAGGATCTATAAAAGGACAGTGAAACTGTGAATGAAGGCTATAAATTGACTTCTACAAACATAATAAATTAGTAGATAGAGTCTTAGATCAGAGCTACTACTTCTAGCCTACTACTTGACTCACAGAAGTTAGAACTTGAGGTTGAGAAGCTGCTATAGTTGCCATTCCGCCTGGACCGGCTCAGCATCACTATCATCAGAATCCTCCTCATTTATTGCATACAACATTTGATTGTTCGTTGTGTTTTCTTCAGATTCACTGTCAGCGTCAGACTCACTATGCATGCCAAAGTCAACATCATCTTCATTGCTTCCAATATCAGGATATGAACCACTGCCACTACCATTGCCACCACCACTACCACTGCCACTTGGGTTTGAAATGTTGGCAATCCCTCTTCTTTGACATCATTTTCTTCAAATGCTGACAGCCCTGTCATAAGGGAAATTTTCTACCTTATACCTAGAATTATAGAGCCTCAGACAATTATCCAAATTTTTGTCTAATTTTTTTCTAACCTTTGACTTCAGGAAGCCCAAAGTACTGAAAACTCTCTCATCCTCCACTGAACCCAATATCATTGTCAAACATAAATCGGTAAGCTTGAAATATTCTGGTATTGCCTCTCTCAACTGATTGCTCTCACCAAGGTTTTTCCAAAGCTTTGTTACCGCTCCCTCTTCATTTGGGTTCTCCATAAGAGCATATTGTTCCCTCATTATGTTTGCAAAAGAATATGATTGATCTCTTAGTCGAGATTCATCTAAAATTCCATTTATAGTGATTCCATTGATTACTTTAGGTTTGCAAAAATGCTGAATCAGAGTCGTCATCCTTCTTCGAAAATCAGTCGGACAGTTTAGAGACCAATATTGTGGAAAAACAATTGACATTGCTTCGAGCAGTTCCTCTGGAGGGAATCTGTCTCTGATTTCTGATGAAAGATTGTAGCAAACTCGCTTGACAGAGTCAAGCACAGAGTCTTTGATCTTCTTGAAGTCTTCACTTGTAACACGTGAAAGTACCTTCTCTGGTTCTAATTCAACTTCACTTCCTGCTTCGTCGGGGTTGACGCGGGCATAGTACTGCATTGGTATGTCAACTCCACGTACCCTGGCATATACCTCATCGTTTGCACCAATATGTAAAAAGTTCCCAGGATTGTTCAAATCTGTGATTTCTATCCACTTTGCAAACTTTGATTCATCTAATGGTAGTAATCGATACAGAGTATCCAGGCTACTACATGTCATTTTACGCAGCTTATTATAATCTGCAATGTACATACCTCTTTGTTGAACCATTTTTATAATATTTCTCATGTCCTGTAGCATGGGGAGAATAGCTGCTAAAGTTAAGAGTACCTTAACATTAGTTAGGCTTGAATATAGCCGAGGGAATCTGTCTCGCACAGAGTGGATTAGTCCAAGCAATGACGGGTATTCAGACATTACTCGATGTGCCGGTCCATCCAAAGAGATCCATCTGGTATCATTGTCTTTAAGAAGCTTCTTCCCATCAGTAAGTCCTTGAGAAAAGTGTTGAAATTCTCAGACTCGTTTTGGACTTCGACAAAAGTATTGGTAAATCTCTTTGATTAGAGATTCCACTTTACTTACACAACCAAAATTGCTAACAATTCCAAAAGCTAGATTCATTCGATGGGCCATGCAATGAATGGGAATAGCGTAGGGTGCCAAATCATCCTTGATCTTTTTGTAAAGACCACCTTTATGACCTTGCATAACCGAAGCTCCATCTGCTCCAACACACACCAACTTTTTGGCAATCTCCATGCTATCCAAACCTCCAGATTCAATTAGAGTAGTCTTTAATAATTCATATAAATTTTCAGCTGTCGCACTACAATTCAATTTAGCAATAGATAGTATAAATGGTTGACAACAAAGATTGTTTACAATATAAACATGCATGCACACCCAGGAAGTATTATCAATTGTTGTAACTTCATCTAGAGACAATGCAAAGAAATTTGAGTCTTTTATTTTTTCCTTCATATCTTCTTTTTCAACTTGTGCAAGACATCTAGCCCATTCCCATCCACTGTTTACTGACCAGTGACTGTTCGGATAGTTTTGAGTTTTCAAAAAGTGCAATAAGGTAGGAATTGAAGGGTAGTCTGTCATAGGACGTCCTCTACTCAATAAATAAAAGACCACACTTAATTGAACTACTTTTCCCATATTTTGCACTTCTGTTGCTTTCCCAATGAAATCTTCAATGGAACCTTTTACTGCAGAACGCTTATCCCGTAATTGCTGGTGTAACTCGTATTTTTCGGCATTCCTAATATGCAGACAGTTGTCCTTTGTTTTCCAAGTTAGCACGGATTTTTCAACTCCATCTATAATTTCCTTCTTGTAAACTTTACCAACATGCTTTTCTATGGTATCAATTTTAAGCTGCAACCTCTTCTCCTTCTTTGTTATCTCTGTGCAAATGTTACATCTGCATTCAGTAGGAGGCGCACCATCAATTGGATTGGGCACTGGTTCAATGAACCAGTACTTTTCCACCCATTCTAACTGAAAACTCCTTTGGGACAGATCCCAGCGAGATCGATCTTTCGTCGATCCCAATTTTCTTTTCCCCTTTTGTGCATGAGCATGATTTATGGAATCAGTTTTGGTTTTCTCACCCGGCTGGTCCAGGACCGACTCCAACTCTATAATCTCAGTTTGTGACTCCCTACTCAGGGAAAGTGCCTCCAAATCGTGTTCAAGTTCATCCTCGACTGAGATATCAGGTTCACCAACTTGAACTTCAATATGGTCTGAGTGTCCAACTTGTGATGAATCTCCTTTTTCAACTGGAGATCTAACTTGTGAATCTTGTAGCTTGCCAACATTTCCACCACCAAAATATGCTGCTATGGTTCTGCATTTTGGTAATGGTGGCTTCTCTTGGCATTCAGGGATCCTACCGGAACCCCTGTTACCCCTCTTATTTGACATGGCAAACCGATAAAGGCTGCAAAAAATATATCAACTTAGTTGTTGAACAAAAGACTCAACTACTTAGACTACATATAATAACAATAATATGATTCATTCTCAAAAAATGGGTTCTACTGCTACGGTACTACAGTCTACGGTACTACCCAAGGGCCAATATAATTCGCAAACCTATAGGCTATCTTAGCATTACACTGGACAGTAAAACTAAAAAAATAACCAGTACCACTGTACCAGTGGTCCAGTACCACTGTTGACATAAAAAATAAATTAAAAAGCACTTGCCTTTTAAAAAAACCAGGGTCCACGAGTCAATGGCCAATGCACTCAGCACTCTGAAAGTTCGGCAGCAATAAGAAATGCCAGTCTCCAGACTAGAAAAGAGCGAACTGTGTAGAATAATAATATTTTATAGTCCAATCTAGGTTGGCGAATTAGGCGGGATTAACAAGCGGGAATTTCAAATGCAGGCGAAACGCACCTTCCTATGCAAGCCCACAGTAGGAAACAGTTGGCTAAACGGGGCTGGTGGTCGACACACGTCCAGAAAATGGTTGGCGACGCCCAACCCAAGGGAAAATTAATTGGTTGTAGTAATGGCGAAAGAACGTGGGCCAATAAGAAATAGCATGCAAAAGCTGGCGATATGTTTAAAATAAATGTATCCAAAATGTATATTGCATTGGTGATTGCACCGATAGTTTTTACCAATCATGTGATAACTAATGGGTGACTACCCCAGGCGTTGGACCCAAATCTAATAAATATCTGGCGATGTAGTTGACCTGCGTTGCGTGCTCTATTCGCCAAATGATGATTGACCCGTCAGACGGGATCGCCAAAAGGTGAAGATTCGCCACTAAAGTTATCTCTGGGCTTCGCACAATAATTCAAAGAGGGGCAAAATGCAATACCCCAAAAATGTACCTCAGTACCATTAACCTCCTATATCAACAAATTGATCGAAATTGACCCTAAAGTCCTAATCCAAGGTGCATCTTCACATCAAGCTATCAAAACTCTAATCAATTTTATCACAAATCTGCATCGGGGAATATTCTTAATTATTCCTAATTTATCTTAATTATCTCTAATTAAATATTATTTGGCGATAAATGATATTATGTTATTTATCCTAAGTGTAATTAATTGAATATGTTAAATATTTAATTAATTAAACTTTATTTAGCCACTTAACCACTTTAATTAGATTATTCTTAATTAATATTGTTTATTTGACGATTAATCAAAAACTCTAAAATAATTGATTAAATATTTATTTAATTGATTAATTTGAATTGTCAATTAATAATATGATTTTAAATAAAATTTGATTTAAAAATTGATTAACCCACAAATTAGTTATTTAATTAATCAAATAGGTTGAGATTATTACACATGGAAATTAGATAAATAAATCAATATTGAGTATTTATCTACACACAAATCAGAAGGTTCAGTTAACTCAAATTCAACTTTTTGACTCATTCTATTAAGTTTCTAACTCAACACTTGATTGTAAGTCATAAAGTTGATTTGCATGATTATCAAAAGTTAACTGTTTCTAATTCCACCATTACTTGTCAATCAATTTGAGTCAATCAAGGAGTGATTTGTGGTCTTTCCCATCAGTCAACAAATCAGGGTTTTCTATATAAATGATCCTTGGTTCTTCACAAAGCATGTGCAATCTTGAGAATAACAGAGTTATACTGTCAAGTTCTTGATTGATTGTGCCTCCATTGAGATCATTTCTGATGCAGGAGCATCCTGGGTGTAAGAGCAATCTTGCATCACCCAAAAATATTTCTATTTTTGAATTCAATAAGGGCTATCCTGTGCAGAGCTGCTATTTATGGAAAGTTACTATTTTTGGTAATTTTCGTCTATGCTCAGAATGATCTAATTTCTTTCTTGGAGGTTCGTTTTGGTCATATAAGTCTGCCAGTAAAGTTTCATTTCCAGATCAAGTGTATGTTGGAAGATATTGAAGATTTTCGGTATTGGCAGCAGGGTACAGAAACTTTGGACTCAGTTTTGAAGGCTTTAGAGGCCCCGGATGAGGTCAAAAATTTGGGTGAGAAGCGCTTGCACTAGTCAAGCCTGTAGAGCGCTTCGTGGCATTTCCGAAATGGGGTTATAATAGCCGATCGGGTCAGCTGGTGATGACTTATGGTCTTCGGAAGTTGGGCCACCCGAAATGGCGGAAAATAATTTTCTTCAAAATTTTTGTTCGGGTTTCAAAGGTTATCTTGAGCCGACTATGATGTAATAAAATGTAAAATAAAATAATTCTAAGTTTGGTCGGCCTTATTGGCTAAAATTCTGGAACATTCCCAGGCGGTGGAAAATTGCCTATATAAGGAAGGCTGTATTATTGTCTTAGGCAGTTCAGAATAGTTCTGGGTAGTAGATCTGGGTAATAGTTCGAGGCTTTGTCCTACAGAATATTGTAAGGGAATGCCCATGTGGCTTTGCATATTGTAATTCTGAAAGTTTGTAATTCCACATTGGTGGAGATAATAAGAAGCCAATTTTCTGTTCTTGCATATTGTTGTTGTTTCTCTATTTCTGTTATGTGTTTGTGGTATTAAGGGGAGCACCCTTCATCAATTTCTATTTACATTGTTCTTAGTTTTGCATTCTTAGTTTGATTTCATTTCATTGTCATCATAACTTTAGATCATTTCATCTTGATTAATTGTTATTATTGCATTGAAAACTACAAAAATATAGCTTAGATCTTGCATCAATTTCAATCATCTAGCATTCAAATCCTTTGTCTAGACGTTGCATTATCACTGGTCTCGGTCATAATCTTAGAATACTATACTCACGTCTCTTAGAAGGTAGTAGACCATCTGGTTTATGATAGATTCTTTGTTTGTTTGTTTATTTATCATTTATCTGTAATGTTCTAATGAAGTGTTGTGTCTTCTTAGCAGGTACAATTTTAACACACACACTTATGTTCTTTGAATTCAATTTGGATGATAGATTAGAGTTTAGTGTTGTCCAGTGGATTAGGACAACCAGTGATCACCTAAACCTCGTCTAATGGTAATATTATGTTTTAATGGAATGATTTATGATTTGATGTAATTTTTTGGTGCATTTATGATGTTGTATTTATGGGTAAGAATCTAGGTACATTGGGTGACGGGCTCATAGTGGGTGTCGGGGCACAAAGTGGCCACCAGGAGGATCCCATTGGTGAGTTTCTTAATCAAGTGAAAATATTAATAAAAAAATTAATTGGGAAGGGGGGGATAAACATACTAAAAAAGATAATTATGGTTGGTCTACATATGTGTGTTGGAGTACTGGGGTCCATGTGACTGCTAGGAATGATCCCAGTGAGGGGGTATCGGAGTCCATGAATATGACCGCTAGGAATGATCCAAGTAAGGGGATACCTGGGTCTATGACCGCTAGGAATGATCCCAACAAGAAAGGCTATGCGATGACACTCACTTATCTTGTACTCTAGAGATCCTTACTTCTTGATTTGTGATGCCTCTGGTAGTCCTATTTGACTTGTTGTCTTTGTGATTCATGTTTATTTTCAAGGAAGGGTTTAAGCCACCTTAGGTATTCCTTAGTTGTTACCTCTTGTGTGTGCCTTGGTTTCTATCTCCTAGCTCGGGGGAGTGGGCCTATTGGTTCCACATGGTTGGGTGGTTAATTTTTATTATATCGAGGTATTGTTCATGGTCTCTTGGATGATCCTTGCACATGTTCCTTTCCAAATCTGCAATTGAATATTTTCAAATTATAAATTGTATCATGTTGAGATGTAGTGATCTATATGTATTCATGTATCATAAAGAGTCATATGTATCTAGCATAATGATGTAATTCTACTTCAAGAAATGTATTAGAGAATGGGTAGTTCTAAGTGAAAGAAAGGGGGAAAGATTATATTATGTGTTGAACATGTTGTCAATATTAAAAGGAAGTTGTTTATAATACTTGCTCATATCTTTCATGTTCTTTTATGATGTTCATCTATTACAGAAATGATCTTAGATATAGTTATGTGTTGATGTACCTAGTAAAGTATTTATTATCTCTTAATGAAAGTAATTCTTGTGAAATGATAGATTAATAATTGGAATTATAAAAAAAATGAATAGTTATGAATCAATAAAATAATTTAGTAACTTTATTTTAATGTTCAATAGTTGGTTTATATTTACTTAGTGCATAAAGTGAGTATGGTTTAACAAAGTACGTAAGATAATGCTTACCTTAATGAATATGAACCATTTCCCTAAATTATTAGAGGAAAGTAATATAGACGATAGTAGATGTTTATGAAATCAATATGGAATTAATGATATGAGGAATAATGTTGTTAGATTATTAACTTATGTTTAATGAAAGAAATGAGTTAGGAACATTTACCTTGGTGCATTAAAGTTAACATAGACCAATAAAGCTTGTAATTCGATGAGAAACTCATGAATGTAAATAGGTTTCTTTAGTAGCGACATTAGGGAACCTGTGAGGACTTAGGATGATTACATCTTGCATTCAAGTTTATAAGCAAGTGCATAAATATGTTTTATAAAAATGAAGTAATGATGAGTATTGTGTTATCTAACAAAGAAAAAAAAATTACTTGCATCTTTAGAGGTTGTATGTCATGTCTTCCTGGGTTCTCTAGCGGGGGCATTACATATGGTATTAGAACACTTGGTTTCCACACCGGGATCTCTGGGATGCATAGTTGGCCTATACATAACATGTAATGCTTTAGTTACTTCTTATGATGTTTTCCTTATGTTACCAAACTTTAATACTAGACATGAAAGCTATAGTTTATGTATTCCTTCTATATTATTTTACAAGAGTACACCTTTTCTTCAAGAAATTATTTGTCTAATCAAATTACTTATGTTTTTTTTTGTATTCTAGGATCCATGTGGTTTAAATAGATTTCTTCACAAAATGGTAATGAATTCCTGATACATGGGTGTCATCTTCTTACTGTAATCATATTCCTAAAAAATCTCAAAAGTAGTAGGGTAAGTTGTTTTATAGCTAATCCTATTTCCTGATCCTATCATGTTATCATATATGCTTATCGAAATAGTTTCCAAGTTGATTTGAGATGTTGTATACTCTACTTTCCTATAAATGCAAGTTGACTTCATCATTTGTTATGTCTAACTATTTATATTAGTTAATGTGAATTTACAAGTTAGAATTGAAGTGTTTTGTATTTATAACAAGAAACAAGACATGATTATAGTGGTACTCACTTTCATAGGGGTGAAAGGATGATAGTTTAGTAGGTTCATATAAGAGTTGAAATCTCGTGTGTCTTCCCTAATAACTTAGAAAACTATGTAAATTTTTATTTTTTTTAAATGGTATAACATGTCTGAAATTAAGTAATTTCTTATATTCATAGATTTGGTAAGAGTAAGAAGTATATTCCTCGCATATACCTTCTTTAAGTAAGAAATTGAAGAGAAAGGAACAAATTGATTGTTGATAATCAAATGTGTCTCTCCCTTCCCTTTTTAAGGAATAATTTTAAAGGACTAAAATTCTCAGGCAGATCAATGTGTCATTGAAATGAATGTGCTTAATTAGAGGAAACCCTTTGGGTAAAGGACCTATGTCCCCAAGGTTTTGTAATAAATAAGATTGTAGTACACATTTTTTTTGAAAGGAGAAGTGTTTTATTTATATGGTAATAATTTTGACTTATATGTGATCCATGTTATTTGTATAATTTAAGCTAATGTAAGCCACCAATTATAAGGGAAGAGTATGATGCTGAATTATTGTATAAGTATAAAAGGAAAGAAAATAGACTACCTGTCCTATAAAATTAAAGTAAGATTTTCATGAAAATGATTTTTAGTAAGTGTACCTTTTTGCTAGATGCTTAGTGAGGGGTTAGGATCCTATGTGAGTATTATGAAAATAAATCCTTATAGTAATCATATATTAAGTTGACATTTGATTTGTAAATTGTGAGTATCAATTTAGTTTTATGAAACTAACAATATTATTACTAGTATAAAGGTGTGATGAGTCATTATAAATAGAATATTTGTATGTTTATTAGAATAGATTTGAGTTAAACATTATATTTTTCTTAAAAAGGAAATGTTAAAAGAATACTTATGCTTATGTGATGTTACATGAATCATATTGTTAATGTGTATAAGGATAATAATACATGTGGGTACTCCTGAATACGTTCCTATTAAGATAGTTATAAATCTATGTGCATAAGGCTAATTGGTTGAAAGTGTTAGTGAAATATTTGATTGAATAAAAAGGGTAGTCATAAGACTCATGTATTTCTCCCTCTCTTAATGAATCTATGACTATTTCTAAAAAATAGTAAATTTGAACGAACTCTTCATATTAATGTTTAGAACTAGGTATATTCATAAGAAAGTGTATGACATATAAATTTTAGGGATATGAAAGTAGCAATGTAGTTAGTTAGTAAGTAAAGCTTGAGATGAAACTCTACCTTAAGATTCATGATTAAATTTCTTAGATTTATGATTATGGATATTGTTTTGATAATAGAATACTAACAAATGTAGTAGAATTATAAAAGATGTCCTTGAAGAAGATGTGTATTAAGTCATGTATGTAAGTTTTATGTTGGATATTCTCCTATAGTATAGCATAGACCTTTAAGGGTAAGAAGTAACTTTGTTTCATAAAAGAGATCTATGTTGCTTCTTTTGAAAGATTACTCAAAAAATTTAATATCACACCTTTTACCAAGTTTATTGATGTTAGACTGAAGTGGAAATGAGTAAACATGAACACTAAAGAGTTACAAGTTTGTGTAAAAAGGGAAAATAATAGTGAATTTTTGGAATATACTTTGATTTTAGGTATCTTATTATCTAGTTTATTGCAGAAAGTATTATAACTAATGTTTTTGCATTATAGTATCCTTTTTCAAAGTCTTTTTATGAGTTAATCTGTACTAAATTGTAATAAAATAGGAAATGCCAAAAAAATTATGATTATTTGTGAAAATATTAATTATGTTCTAGAGTACAAACATTTGTCATTCTATCAGTTAATTGTTTCTACTTAGGAATGATGAATACTTGAATACTTTATGACTTCATGGAGTAAGTCGAATCTTAGGGGGGGAGGATGTAACACCCCTTTGGAATTTAGGGAAATGTCATAGAGACTTTTATGCTTTGATAAGAATATGATTCTACTTGAGGTGTTCGTGTAATCCATTCTATTCTAACTATACTAAATGTAACTATACTAAATTCACATTCTAATTTTGGCAATGTTAAATGTTTTATAGTACATTCATGAGTATTCCTCCCTTTTTATATGTCTATGATATTTTAGGGCCTTGTTGTTATGAGGTCATCTGATAGATTTAAATATTTACTATTTGAAGTACTCCTTAGAAATTATTATGAATACCTTAGACAAATTAGTTATAATGAATAAAGGTTGATTATGATACTTGGATGCTTATGCCCTAATTGATAAACAAATTCTATGGTTTCAAGATCTACATAATGATTAGGTTACTTTAAAATTATTATGTTTTAAATTGTCTTGATTATCGTTCTATGATTGCCTGCATGATCATGATTATCTCCTATGTCTATTGTGTGACTATGAGATTGACCTTATTTATGTGATTGGATTATGATCTTGTTCTTGTAATACCCTCCCTGATGGTCCTACTAGTTACATTTGATATTGGATAGGATTGTGACATTCTATCATTTATGGACTTTCTATTTCTTCCTTACCTTACTAGATTTAGATGATAAGATGTTTCAGACTGATAAATTATGATTCTCCTTTGAATAATATGTTCAAGACCATTATCTATTATGATTATGTATACATGATTTGGATTATCCCTTTTGGTTAATGATGAGATTTATCTTGTCGAGTAATGATTCATAAATATTTCTTAGATCCTTGATTATGCTTACTAGTCAATTATGCATTATCATTGATGATGATTTACCTTCTTTTACTCCATTTACATAGTTATATTTATCTATGATCTAACAATACTAACGAATCATGTTTCAATATGAATCTTGTTTGGTGTGTTTGTAGGAGAGGGGAGACATTTGTATTCACTTCTATGGGAGATCTACACGATGTCACACT
Source organism: Chamaecyparis obtusa (assembly GCA_027943335.1). NCBI lineage: Eukaryota > Viridiplantae > Streptophyta > Pinopsida > Cupressales > Cupressaceae > Chamaecyparis > Chamaecyparis obtusa. Next base: position 22,561 of record BSBK01007378.1, read on the forward strand.
TCCCCTCCTTGTTTGCCACTGTCTACCTATGTATATATATATATATATGCTTTACTCGTCTCGGTGATGCAGGTTTGCAAGTACTGGGCATCGACTTCACCTGGATCCATAGGTTTGAGCATTCCCTCAAATCCTCGATGGTTATTTTTATGGAGATAGTACCAAGGTCCCTGCATGAGTCTCCCTTTTCATTATCAAATCAAGGAACATTGTGATTGTTGCTTTGTCATTCAGCTCTTGGGGTGACTAACCCAGAATCACCTCACCTAGTTGGGCATGGTTGTGGCTTGTGACTCCTTGTAATTATGTGGTTGTATGATTTATTTATTTATTTCATTTATTTCTCCTTCTTGGGATGATTCTTAGTCGATCTTTGATATGTTTTATTTTAGGGTTTCATGCTTGATCATAAGTTTGTCTTTGTTTTCCTTGTTTGATGTGGTTGACATTGTTTGATCCTGGGGTTATCTCTATGTATTTTATAGTTGATTTTTATGGCCTATTTGGATGATTAGATTTACTTTCAATCATGTACCTTTATTAAAGATAGTGTTATATTCTATAAAAAGTAAAATATGTGATAATATTAATGTTTGATTGGTTACTTCATAATCATAGATTATAATGTTTTATCCTATTTCACATACTAAATATGTGTATGAATGAATGTAAAAGTATTTATTAAGTTATATTTGAGTAAGAAATGATTGTGAGTTTATAATAATATTATACTATTTATTAATGTCCTTTAGTTAAGAGTTACTTGGGGGTTGGTTACCTTTGGGAAATCTATTTATATGGAACCTCTTTTGCTTTTGAGAAGGGGACAGGAGCTGAAATATTTAGGAGAGCTTGGTTGTGCTTTTAATGGAGATTTTTGGAGAGCTTATGATTTGAGAGAGAGTGTTTGTGAGCATAATTCTTTAAGGATTTTTAAGATTATTTGTTTTGGGAAGAGAGTAATGAATGAGAGTTTCAAGGGTTGAGAGATGGATTTGTTGTTGTGTAATTGGCTCTTCTTTTTCTATGGATATTTCTGAAAGTGGAGGGGGTTCAGATGGTTCATCTCAAGTTGGATTTGTTTTCCTCTATTGTCTCCTTCCTCCTTCTTTGGTTGAATATTCGTAGGACTTGAGGTATGGATTGAATTTATTAATTGTATTATTTATCTAATAAAATATGCATACATTTATATGTTATCATGATTTATTATATCTTTACTTTCCATTCCTATATTTATTTAAAAGTTTTGAGTTTCTTTTTGTGAAAATTGCCATGTGTTTTCGTAGGGTTTTTAGCAACCCATTTTTGGAGATCTATTATTTTAATAATTTAAATTGAGTATATAGTTCTTCTTGGTGGGTTTTCACAAAGGGAAATTTAGATATATCAAATGGGTATCTCTCAGATTTTCTTTTTAAGGTCGAATTAATTCCCTATTATGTACATTTTATCAAACTAAATCTGTCCATTCTAGGTTCTGATGTTCCAGTCAATTTTATCTGAATGGTACAAACTATAAAATTCATGTAAAGACCTGAATTTGATATTAAAGATGGTAATATGTCTTATCTTTCATTCTCCATTTGTTTTGTGTATTTTTATTATGTTTTATGAAAGTTACAACCATTTTACTAAAGGTATGTTTGAACCCTAACTATGATTTTTTGTTTTAGAATAGAAGCCATAACTTTCTTTTCCATAGTTGGATCTTCATAAAAGTTGGATATAATGTCTATAATGATGTTTTATGGATTCTCACTGAATCGATTGTCTTAATTTATGGTTTTGTGGAAATTATGAATTATTGTTCATTGATGACTATTCTTGGTATTTAACCATTGTTTAGAATAAATGAATTTTAGAAGTTATCAAGTGCTAGAGGTTGGTAGGTCACCAGAGGATTTTAGGGTCTTATTGTTGATTCTTTTGGACCTTTATTAGATTGAATATGGTCATGATATCATGTTGGTTGATTCTGATGCCTTCTTATGTTCTTTGAATTCAATTTGGATGATAGATTAGAGTTTAGGGTTGTCCAGTGGATTAGGACAACCAGTGATCACCTAAACCTAATCTTTTAGGAATGGGAACACTGAGAGGGGGGGGTGAATCAGTGTTCTATATATTATTACTTTTTCTGATATCTTGAACTTTAACTTAATTTCTTAAGTACTGAAATGAATATCAATGCAAGAAGATAAACAACCATAACACATAACACCAAATATGATTACGAGGAAACCCAAATAGGTAAAAACCCCGGTGGGAATTTACACCCACTAAGAACTGTACTAGTATTTTATGATCCCTATTAGAAGATCTTACAACCCTGCTAGGAGTTGATCTTTACAATTTTTTTAGTACAGTGACCTAGTCAAGGGTCAAACCCTGTTAGGAGTCTTTTACAATAACCCTATTAGGGGTGGGGACACATTGTCCTAGAGCTCATTGCTCAAGTGGTGAAGGCTACAACCTTTTGGATCTCAGATACACACTATATCTACAAGGTGAACTGTTGTTGTGACACTACTTGTCAGATCAGTTCCTTTTGTGCACTAATGCTTTAGCCTCTTGTAAATCTCTACAAAATTCTTACTACTCTTCTCATACTTCTACTTTTCTACTATCAACTCTATCTCTCATCGTATTCTTAATTACAAAGACACATGTCTTATTTATATGCACTAACAAAACTATTCACTAGGTCGGCCTTCAACCTATTACATACAATGCTTCCAAATGAATTGGCTCAAGTGTGTTTACAAACAATGATATTAACATGTATATAACCTAAATACAATAGTTTCATAGCCTTTACAAAACAATATTATAAGAGCTAACCAAAATCCCAACAGTCGGCCCTATGCTCTATTATGTTTTGTCACTCACTGTTTGTGTCACTTCATCTGGTTGTAACTTCTTCATACTAACTCATATGATCATGCACTCTTAGACTTAGCATGATTACATACTCAGAAGCTTATCTTCAAGGGTGCATGTCATAACTTGATCATACGCATGTGCATTGATGCTCTATTCATCTGGTACTCTGCTAACTGTCTAGTCTTCCATACTTAGCCATTTTCTTGATCTTCTAAGTAATGCGCTGACTCCAAAACTTCATATGACTTTGTTTCCATAATGACAACACTAAATCATAATATTATAATCAACTTTCCAATAATGTCCCCCTTTGTCATTAATGGCAATAAAGGAATATGGCGAAGTTACTAACTGTTTCTTACACAAAAACTTTCTGACATATATCTCTTGTACATCATATACTTTATCTTGTATCTCCCTTGTATCATATACTTTACTCCATGTTATACTCTATATACACTACTCCCCTTTACGTCATATACATAGCCCCATATTCTCCCTTCTACTATATACTATACTCCCCCTTTGACATTAATGACAAAGGTGCTCAAAAAGGTGTATCTACAAGTACTTACACAGTGAGTACATCTGGATATGCTATCTTTAAGTTTTTGGATCTCTTGCTGCCAAAATGTTTTCAGTGTATTTATAGTCTAAAGATGGGTGCACAAATCATATGTCAACTTCTCCATCTTCTCCAAATATGAACTTGGACCTTGATCATATGTCACCATAGTGGCATCGATCTCCTTGATATTTTGATTTAGTACATCTAAGAAGGGCACAAGTGCATGTCTCAACTGTGCTTGCCTAGCCCTTATCTTGGACATTTCTTGCTATGCCTTCTCAATTTTATCTAACTGGCCCTAATAGACATTGTTGCACATGTTTACATTTGAGGAGGGATCTAGCACTGAATTCCCTACTATTTCCATCATTGATTCAGCTTCCTAAATCTTCTTTGAGAGATCTCCAGTCAGTTTGTCCTTATCCATACTATCAGCTATTATTTTCCTTCCTTTAGCTGCTATCTCCTTCAATAAAGCTTGACCAACCTTTAGTGAACTAAGGTCAAGTGCAAAGTTTGCTATCAGTTCATTCAATCTTTTCTTCAGATATTGTTCCTCTACAACTTTAGATGTTGATTCTTCAAGGCTAGAGAAATTTTCTTTGAAGCTTGTTAAAATAGTGCTTACATCATCTATTGAATGTATACTTGATACCATTTTGTCTTTGGGTAGTAGGCTATTCAAGATGTTGACTGATTCTAAATACAGAGGATTTCTCATTACCTATTTTTCCTTTGCCTTCTCCATTGCTAGTACACTGATTTTGATCAAGTCTTCTTCTCCCCAAGAGTCTAGACTAGTTGTGTCAGGGGTCAAACTTGACAATAATGATGGCTTAGGGGTAAGGAGTGAACTTTGACTAACATCCATTACCTCAGTCTTTATAATCACTGGAGTTACAATAGTGGGTATAATTGCAGGTTCATCTTTTTTCTCTTTATCCTCTTTCTCCTTTTCTTCTTCCTTCTCCTCTTCATCTTCTTGTCTGGTTAGATCCTCAATTAGCACATCTTCTTGCTACTTAGGTGAATTATCACCGCATAGTATTTCTACCTCTTCTATACTCACAAAGGATTCCTCAAATTTGTCTAAGTCTTTTTCAATGGCCGCCATTGATATCTCCACATTATCAATCATTATTGTGTCATCTTTGTGTTCCAGGCATGGGTGCAGACTTTATTTCATCTGTAGACACTGTCACTATGGGCATTGAAAACTGCAGACTTGTTATAGGTGCATTAGTGACCTTTGTTGCTATTCCTTCCCTAAGTGGAGCTTGGGTTGCAAGCACAGTGGGAGGGTATATGTGTCTATCCAGGAATACCTTCTCAAAGGCTTTTTCTGTATCCTTTTCTACCAATTCATATTCTTTGCTCATTATCTACAAGTTTCTTAATTTTGTTCTAAGGTGCGGTTTCACCAAATCCAATAACAGAGATTTTTCTTCAAATGAACATATAGGGAGGCTTTCATCTAGTATCTTTTCCCTTATTCTTAGATCTTCCTCTATAGCCTATCTTTTTAAGGAGTCTAAAATGTTCCATACGCTATCTGGAATGACTGTCTTAAGTTCCAAGACTGTCTTCTTGAACTTAATCATGTGTTTGATTATCATGGAATGTATTTCTAATTTGTCAATCTCACTGTATTTATCATAAAACTTCCCTAGTTGATCAATCCTCCCTTCATCTATTATCCTTGTTCTCAAAACCTGAAGGCTTGGTCTAAATCCTACCTCTGGTGGTGCTTAAGCATTTTTGCCTGATCTTCTTGATGTTCTATAGGATGGATGACTTGCGACTATTTTCTTCTTCCTCTTGGGCATCTTGCTAGGCTCAAGAGGTGGTGTCGACTCCAGATCAACAGTAGGTGTGGGCGCAGGAGTATTTTCTTCTACCTTTACCTTTTTCTCTTTAGGATCATCAACCATCTTTGTTTTTACTTTAGTAGAGGGTGCACTCTCAAGTTGCATTAATATCTTGGCTTCCCTTGCCTTATCTAGGTCATATTGAGTGACACCATGAATCTTTAGTATCTCAGAGGTGATCTTTGATGCTTTCCTCTATTCCCAACACTGTTTAGAACTGAATCAACTTGTCTAGTCTTTTCTTCATAGGTACCCCATCTTGGTTCATTGGGATCCTTTGATGTTGATAAGAGGACTTGTGCATATGCTTCTAGAATGTGTTCCTCAAATTCATAGCCAAGTGGATGAATCCACTTAGTTTTAGGTTTTACTACTTCCATGCATGTTATATCAGTCTCAACCATAAAGAAAATACTATCTTTATACTTCTCCATAATATTTTTTGGTATCTTATATCTTCTTTGCATCTTTATTTTGAATGTTTTAATTTCCAATTCCATGTAGTCCTTCAAGGTACTCTTAGTTGATGTCTTAAGTGATATTTGTGGCATTGTACGTAAACTTTTGTCAAGGTATAAATCTGATACTTTACCAAGGATATGGAAGTACATGTATATTATCAGTGACCCAAACCTGAATATCCTACTTTTATCATGCTTGATAGCTCTTATATTGTCCATCAATTTTGCGTGCAAGATCTCGCACAAGTTGAATTCACCATTTTCTTTCATAATCCTGATGGCTGCTAGAATAGTGGTGGTAGACACACTATTGACCCTGTTAGCATGTTGGAACTTGCATCTAAGTATCATAGACATCAGTTTAATGTCTTTCTCTTCTATAGGTTCAACTTTCATTCTGCGCTTGTCGCTATGGGACTTACAAGCCTGCTCAACTAGTTTCCTGACATTCTTGCCTACAAGAAGAATGGTGCATGTCTTAGGAAGACCAGTCATCTCATGAATGAGATCAGTGGTTATTCTAACTAGGACTTCTCTTATCCAAAATAGTTCATCATGTATTCTTCTTAAAAGAATCTTAATCCATTCAGATTCGTAAAACTCATAAGCAGTTGCATATTCAACAATAGGGTTGTTTTCCAAGTGCGCATACTCATCTATGAATATTTTATCTGGATTCATCACTGTCTCTAGATGCACCCTAATCATGTCTACTCCAACATGTTCCTTCTTACAATAGATGTATGCGCGTATGTCCTCTACATACATAACACCCATTCAAGTCCTAGAGAAGGCTCCTTCTAGGTCATCTAGGACTAACTTAAAAGGATGCTTCTTAAAAACATATATTTTCCTCTCAGCAACATCAAAAACAACTGGAGTAGCCATAACTTACTTGTTTTATCACTTATAATCAATTTCCAAGGGTTTCTTAAAATGTCACGACGGAACTAGGGTTCTGCAACAAACTTTACTTCCTTTTGCTGATAATCCAACTGCAATTATTTACAACTCAACTATTTTGATCTCTTGTTCTCTCCAAAAGCTTGAACTTGAATGCAATGTGTGAATAAAGTATCTTCGATGACTATAAAAACAACTTTTTGCCATTAATGCTTGCCACATAAACACAGAATCTCACAAGGAATTCCAATCTTCATCTCTACTATCAATCAAGAGGTGCACTCTTGCATGCTGAATCAAATAGTCTCTAAATAGTTATAACCAAAGGCACACACTCCAATAGTGAGTATACCAGCCGCGCAAGGGTCTAGAGCTAATCTAGCTCCCCCTATGACCATGATGGTCATTTAACCATAAATGGGAGGTGCGTCCATTGCGGATGCATCCTCAACTATTTCATCAACATTATCTTTCTTTTCTTCCTTCTAAATCATGCTCGCATCTTCTGTAGCTTGCACAAACTTGACTTCTCCTACTTCATCCAATATTGATCCTTCTGACTTTTTGGGGCTTTCCTATCTTTTTGCTTTTGATCTGCAGAACCTTGAGATGTGTCCAGCCTTATTGCATGAGTGACAAATAACTGGAGGCATGATATTCCTCAATGCATTGATGTGGGTTACTATTTTGCACTATCTAGTTGTGTGACCATTATAATTACATATCTGACATGTAATGTTCTGAGGACTTCTGACATGTAATGTTCTGAGGACTTCTAACATTCTGCTATGGATGACTTCTCTGATTTTGTTGAGTCTGATTTCTTTGATTTGATCTACAATTCATAGCTCTATGACCAAACTTATTTCATGAATAATAGTAGCCATTGAAAGGTCTTACCTCTTTACAATATCTTGCTATGTGACCATGCTTGTTACATGCATAATTGTACACTCAAAATGTGCACTTCTCTAAGTCATTACTTCCAAGAGCATCCATGGATTGGAAACCTTGAGAAAGTGACCTAGAGCTCCCTAGGCATGGAGTGTAAGGGTGTTTAGAGGGCTCTTAGCTAGAGCTATTAAGCATATAACCTTGCTAGTAAACCATGAAATGGGAGATTCAAAGAGACAAGGACAAGAATGCCAATATCCTCAAGAATCAAAATGGAAATGCAATGCAACCTATGCTAGAATGAGGATGCAAGAATGCAACTATGCTATGAAAATGAGAGTATTACAAGCCATTACTAATTAATCTATGTGAACTAAGCTAGAACTCGAAAGGAAACTAAGTTAAGAATGCAATGAAAGAAACTAAGCTATAATGCAAGTATGAAGACTAGAATGAGACTAGAATGCAACAAGCTCTCCAAAGCTCCAAAGTCACCAAGAAAACCTGTAGCACAACATTAGCATCAAGAGTGGGATCCTTTGAATGAGAAAAGAGCTCTCCTTTTAAAGATAAATGGACCATAGAGATTAAGAGGCAAAAGATTTAATCAAGGGTGGAGTTTGAAAGTGGGAGCAATCCATGTGCACAAGTCTCCTCCAATGAGAAAGAAGTGTTGACTTTTGTGCCCCATGTGAGACAAAAAGGCCTTTTCTTCTTTTTATAAAATAGGAATAATGCTTTATTTATGCAACTTAGGATAAGAGGTAAGTGGGGGCTTTTTATTTAATAAAAGGGGAGGGAATTCCTTTTAATTAAATAAAGACTTAGGATAAAATGGTTAATCCATAGAATATAATCGAATAAATGATAGAATTAGGATTTGATCAAGGAAATTGATTTAATTTGAAAATATTGAAAATATTGCAAAGCATTGATTCAGAAAATTGATAAATTGAAGAATGGGGCCCAAAGTCTAGGCGACCATTTCAGGGTGCATACATTTGCCCCTCTTTGACTAATGTGAGATTGATTTGGGATCACAAAACAACCTAGATGTGTGTTTGATGGATGGGAACACATCAAGACAAAGATAAGCTGATTGAAAAAGACAAGGCCAACACCCCTATAAATAGGTAATTGTCAAGTGTAAGAAAAGAGATAAGAATCTCAAGCAAGGTTTGATAAAACTGAATCAAGGATTGAAATTTGATAGGTGCTGCCCCCTCAAGATCAAAATCAAAATTAGGTATAGGAGAAATAGTAAATTGATAAATATGATCAAATCACTAGAAATCATAATCGAAGAGGAAAGATGATAGAATAACCATCAAGCAGTGAAAATATGCCCTAGTTTGACTAGGTTTGACTGAGAAAGATATAGGATAAAGATGAAGTCAAACCTCAAAGAGATGAAGTGAAGGAGATGAATGGAAGACTAGGGGAGTGAGAGAGATGGGGATGAAGAAATGAAGATGCCCTCGTGAAGATCGAAGAATCGGGCCTCAAACCGTCAGCCAACTACGCAGAAGAAGGAGAAATTTTAAAATTCAATTTTGACTATCAAGATAAACTTTGATTTTGATTTTGATCCTGAAAATGGATCCAGGACGTCGACATTAGCCAGGGGTGCAATTTTTGCAAAATTTTGAGATGTTTTGAAAATTAGGTCAAAAAGTCAAAATGCTATATAAGGGGTAAAAAGGTCATTTTCAAATTCATTTGTCTTATTGTGATTTTGAGAACTTTGAGAGATTAGAGAGAGATTATGGTTCAATAGGCAATGATTCCCATCCACACACATTGATTCGAGCATGGTTAGTTGCACAACCAGCCTCCTCAGTATGTTGCCCCGGTAAGTTTTCAAAAAAACTAGTCATTTGAGTCATTTATTGCATTTAATGCATGTTTTTAAAGTTTTCAAATTATATGAATGTGAAACTTCGTACGATACTTTAAAAGTATCATATGCATGTTATACACTATATCATGTGATACTTTTAGTGGCCACAAAGTGTCGCATGGCCGTCCAAGAAAGTATCGCACGATCCTAGATGAAATATCATGTGACATGGGATGAACTATCGCATGAGGTAAAAGTATTGCACCGCTATATAACAAAGTATCACATGATATAATATCAACAAAAAGCATCACAAGAGTATAATAAGAAGTATCACATAGTTTTAATTTGAGAAATATAACATGGGTACATACAATTTTTGCATTTGATATTACTTGTACTGATTTTAGTCATCCATCATGATATGTTCTGACATCTGGGTTGCGGGTTTATGGCTTGCAAGAGACTTTTTCGACGCTCACCATTAAAGCACCGAGAGTAGTCAGGCTATGCTACGTCTGGGATCTAGATGATCCAGGAAGAGATGACCTGATTAGTATGGGATTTGGGTACCTATTGGAGATGCCCCATAAATGGGCAAACCACGGGTTGCTGATAGCATTGGCAGAGAGGTGGCACAATGAGCACAACACCTTCCATCTGCCAATCGGAGAGGCCTCGATCACACTAGAGGATGTCTATCAGATCCTATGTGTACCCAGCCATGGAGATGCAGTGAGTATAATCATGTTTATAGATGTTCATAAATGTAATGTTTCCATATGATGAAAACTGACATGATTTTGTGTTGTCACAGGTATACTATGATCAGACTCCCATAGATGGGAGACAGGCCATTCATGACCTTTTCTAGGATGTGACCATTATTGACCGACATCTCAATTGGGACTGGTTGATAGAGGAGTATGGTCAGCATTACCCAGTGGCATGTATCATGTGCTCGATAGTAGCACATGATTTGATTACCGATAGGAGCCAAAGGGGGTTCCCACTAGGCTGGGGGAGATTGGTAGCAGACTTGGTGGCACACCCAAGATGGATGGCATGGGGCCCAGCCATCTTAGTAGACATGTACCATGAGCTACATGAGATTATATATAGGGATGATAGATCTTGGGCATGCGGGGCCGTCCTGGCATAGTTATGGGCATGGGAGCACATAGCCATTGTGCGACCACGAGTACAGCCTCAGGAGCATAGATGCCCCTACATATATAGGTACATAGGATTCATCACCCAGCCTCATAGCGATGATCTTACTTATTACATGAGGCTATTGGATGAGCTGACAGCCTTCGAGTGGAGGCCCTATAGGCAGTGTGAGCAGTGGAGTGACAGAGATCGCAACCTCAGGTACATGCTATGCAGCCGACCACTACTAGGTCGACATTCAGAGATTATTGAGCATTTTTTTATCACTCAGGTATGGAGGCAGTTTAGCTGTCAGTAGAGGGTACTAGCAGAGACCACTACATATGCCAGGGTGAGGCAGGATAAGGGATTGGGATGGTTGTCGATGCTGGACTACTAACAGGTGGCACAGGAGATGGTAGGGCTATGAAGAGAGACATGGGATTATCTACCTAACATGGCAGATGCAGGTATAGATGCTGCATATAGAGCAGAGCATCAGAGATACCCATTTCCTAGGTTCATGGTCCCAGATGCACTGCCAAAGGCAGTAGGTGGGGATGGGGATGATGATGATGGGGGAGAAAGAGGAGGGGGAGGAGGGAGGAGAGCAACGGTAGGGTAGGGATCTAAATTAGGTGGCCGGAGACGGTCATGGAGATAGGTATCAGATGATGAGGAGGGAGAGGAGGATGAGGTGAGACTAGTTTGCCGATGGGTGGATGCAGGGTAGGAGCAGCCTGTGGATAGGGGAGGAGAGGATCTTTGTGCTAGGATTTAGGTCTTAGAGATCGAGGTACAACAACTGAGGACTACCATTGCCATATGTGATCAGCAACTACTAGATGCATGAGCTGAGATAGCGCGGTGGGAGAGAGCAGAATGAGATGATGTCATGGAGATTCAGAGGGAGGTAGCACGAGTGACATATTATCATGGTCTATACATAGTAGCTGTACCCGATGGACAAAGGGTGCCACTCTACTCTAAGAAGGCAGGGAGATCAGACATGGTGGGCGACATGATGGGACCACCACCTCCACCACCACCACCTCCACATGATGGGGAGAGTCAGTCCTAGGTCTAGGGCTTAGATGTACAATCATATCTTGAGACTTTGATCCAAATTTTGGGATCTCACATTGTACTTGAATCATGATTTATATATATGAGATGACTAGATTTACGATGTATCTTGTGTACTTGTCTCACTTGTGATGGATGTTTTAGTATTATTATCTTGTTATATTGCTCAAATGTATGATATATGCTTATATATGCTCATGTATAGTCTCTCTCATAGATGTATGTTGAGTTCTCATATTTATGATATAGACTCATGTTTCTGAAAATGATCTCTTTATGATATAGATATGATGATAAGATTAACCCCTTGTGATGACAGGAAAAGGATGTGATGTAAAAGATAAGGAGTGAAAGACATGATCGAGAAGAAGTGAAAGGTGAGCTCAGTTGACCGATAAGTCTATGAAAGATGAAAGGAGAGCTCTTTCCCTATGCAAGATGCAAAACTAAACTAACATGAACTTAAGAATGCAAGCTACTATGAAAAGTGGTTTACTTGCAAGGTCACAAAGCCATTAGACTCTAATAATCATCATCAAGCTTTATTGGTAGCATCACAAGATCATACAATATGTACTAGTATGACTATGGGTATATGAATATGATATGTATCAGATAGATATGTGGGAATCCCACCTAAACATCAAAGACATGTAGGTCGAGATGGCTAGTGTAGTGAGGTTCCCTAAGTTTGGTATAGCAAGATTATGCTCGCATCAAGACATAAGAAATTCAAGATGACTATAAGCATGCACTTATGGAAAATAGTCAAGGATAATACATTGTAGATCCTAGTGTCAAGTTGAACAAGCATAAATGCTCATGACAGTTAGGATCGACAAAATATACCCACAGGCAGAAAATAAATAAAACATGTCCTCATGCCCCTAGTCTTCTAGTCATGCATCATCGAAAACTATTAGGGAGAGAACACTCATCAAAGAAATCATCATAGATAGCACACAAAGAAATAAAGTCAAACAAGTCTCAGTGAGTCAAGTGTTTAAGTGCGTGTGTGTAGGTCATAGAGTCAAACTTTGAGTATCACATCTGGCAGTGAGAAATATCACATCATTCTAGACTACGGGTAGGATATCTGATAAGTGTTGAGAAACACTTAATGCTAAGGAAGTGTTGAAAAACATAGTTGGGGAGGTGTTGAAAAACACTGTTTGCAAGATGTCCTAAAGACTAACGCATCCAACAGACCAAAGCTAACATAGTTATGCCCCCTAGATAAAGATAAAGACCAATTTCCAAACCAAGGCAACAAGGACAAGGCATGATGGAGAAAGGCTAAGTGTCGAGGACATGTGCTAAGAAATAGGAGTGCAAAAGCCTCAAGTAGCGCATGTTTCCAACTTTTCACCACTTGGCAGATTTTTTTGATTTTTTCAATTTTTTTGTATTTTTGCTACCAAGGCGCTTGTTTCCAGGTTTTCACCAAGGCAATTTTTCTATTTTTTGAATTTTTTGTAATTTTTTTATTTTTTAATTTTTTTTCAGGACTTTATATGCTTTTTAGGATTTTTTTAGTATCACATATGAATTTTTTTGGAATTTTTTCAGGATCAATAAATATGTACAGAGGATGCCCCCAGACAAAACAGGCATCATGGATAGAACTTCTTCAGGTGCAAGACATTGATAGGATCAGGGAGCTACTCTCCCTCTTCAGTAGATAATAAATAAGCACCTATCCCAAAAGTTGTAGTAATGATGTAAGGTCCAAGCCAATTAGGTTCAAATTTTCCCTTTTGATCTCTATGTTGTTGGTTCTTAAGATTTTCATGTAGGACAAGATCTCCCACTTGGAATTCTCTAGGGTGAACCTTTTTGTTGAAGGCTTTGGACATATGCTTTTGATAGACCCTCATTTGGTCAAATGATGCTTGACATTTCTCATCTAGAAGTTATAACTCTTGGAGTCTCATGGTGCAGTAGTCTTCATCTATAACTAGGCCTCTGAGGGAAACTCTAAGTGAAGGAATCTCAACCTCTAAAGGTAACACTGCTTCAGAACCATAAGTAAGGGCAAAAGGGGTAGCCCCAATAGGAGTATGAATACTCATTCTATAAGCCCACAAAGCAGGATTTATCTATAAATGCCAATCTCTACCATTCTTATGAACTGTTCTATGTAGGATTTTAAGAATGGTTTTATTTGATGCCTCTGCTTGACCATTTCCTTGTGGGAAGTAAATGGAGGACCAATGTTGTTTAATCTTGAATTTCTTGTAGAGTTTCTTAAGATCCTTATTTTTGAACTGACCTCCATTGTCAGTGATAATCTCAAAAGGCACTCCATATCGACAGATGATATGGTTCAGGATGAATAGAGAAATTGTCCTACCTGAGGCAACAGAAAGTGGGACAACTTCTACCCATTTAGTAAAGTAGTCAGTAGTAGTGATGATAAATTTGTGTCCACCTGATGAGTTGGGATGAATCTTCCCAACAAGATCAAAGGCCTAGCGCTAAAATGGCTAAAGAGATATGGAAGGAATAAGCTCCTTGCCTGGAGCATGTATCAGGTGACCATATTTTTGACACTTTTCGCATGACTTTGCAAAAGCTACTGCATCCATCTGCATGGTAGGCCAATAGTACCCCACCCTAAGCAACCTTCGAGCCATGGAAAGACCATTGGAATGTCCCCCACAGATGCCCTCATGAATTTCAACTAACGCTTGATCAGATTCTTCCTTTTCTAAGCATCTAAGAAGTGTCCCATCTAGACCCCTCCTATACAAATCACCAGAGATAAGGGTATGGTGAGAGGTGTTTCAGGTAAGGTTTCTTCATTCAGAGTGGTTAAAGGTATCAATGATAATGCCATCTCGAAGGTATGAGTAAATGGCACCATAACGGGATGACTCATGACCAACAAGGGTACATATAACATGGCTTTCTTGGGAGTCATAGATAGGATAATGTAGCTCTTCCACCAAGAATTCAAATCTGGATTCATGCTGCTCTAACTGAAGAAGTGAAGCAAGTGTGGCCATAGCATCAACTGCTTTGTTTTCTACTCTAGGGATTTGCTGAAATGTGATGAATGTGAAGTATCATCTCAAGGAATCAACCATTTTCTTGTAAGGTACCAGTTTCTCATCTTTTGTTTGATATTCTTCATTAACATGGTTGATTATCATATGTGAATCCCCATAGATATGTAGCTCTGTGATTCTCCATTCTATGGCCATCTTAAGCCCATTTGTCAAAGCTTCATACTCGGCAATGTTGTTTATACATGGGAACAATAACTTATAAGACTTAGGAATTATGTAACCATGAGGAGAAACAAACAATACACCAGCTCTAGAACTATTTTGGATAAAAGATCCATCAAAGAACATCTTCCATGTTCTCTCAATCATGTACATGAGGTGCTCATCTAGAAAATCAACTTGGATAGGTGCATTATCTTGAATTGGGAAGTCAGCCAATTGATCAACTATGGCTTGTCCTTTTATTGCTTTGCGCTCAACATACTCTATGTCAAATTCTGAAAGAATCATCATCCATTTAGCAAGTCTACCTGTGAGAGTAGCCTTACTGAGCAAATATTTGACAGGATCAATTTTTGCTATGAGTTGTACTGTGTGCGCAAGCATGTAATGTCACAACTTTTGAGAAGCAAACACCACTGCGAGGCAAGCTTTCTCAATACTGGTGTAATTAACCTCATATGAAACAAGCGTACGACTGATGTAATACATGGCTCTTTCTTTCCCATGTTCATCAAGTTGAGCTAGTAATGCCCCCAATGAAGATTATGTTGCTGAAACATACAAAATAAGTGGCTTTCCTGGGATAGGAGGCATTAAGATAGGAGGATTTGCCAAGTATTTCTTGATTTGGTCCATGCTCTTTTGACAATCCTCATTCCAGATACATTTAACTCCCTTATGTAAGTTCTTATTGAGAGGTTGAGCTCTATTTGCCAGCTGTGAAATGAACCTCCTTATGGATTGAAGGTGCCCTTGAAGACTCCTCATTTGACTAATGTTTAGGAGGTGGCATATCCATAATTGCTTGGACTTTTTTAGGGTCTACCTCTATTCCTTTTGCTAAAATAATAAATCCCAGAAGTTTTCTAGAGGTGATGCCAAATGCACACTATTTTGGATTTAACCTTAATTGAAATTGTTCCATGCGATCTAGAATGACTTCTAAATCATCTAAGTGTGTGTCTCTTTTCTTAGATTTGGCCAAAGTGTCATCCACATAATCTTCCATGTTTTTATGCATCATGTCATGAAAAATAGTGGTCATAACTCGTTGATAGGTGGCTCTTGCATTTTTTAATCCAAAAGGCATAACGTTCCAACAATAGGTACCCCATGCACAAGTGAATGCAGTCTTTTCTTGATCTTCAGGAGCTATCTTAATCTGATTATACCTAGAAAATCCATCCATCAAGGAATAGATCTCATAACCCACAGTCATGTCCACTATCATGTCTATATTTGGGAGTGGAAAATCATCCTTTGGGCATGCTCTATTGAGATCTCTAAATTCTGTGCAGATGCGAATGGATTTGTCATGTTTGGAAACTGGTATGATATTTGATATCCATTCAGCATAGTCAATAGCTCTTATGAATCTTGAACTAAGGAGTTTTTCTAATTCTGCCTTGACTAGAAGAGCTATGTGAGGATGCATTTTTCTCAATTTTTGTTTGACTGGTTTCACACCAGGAGCTATGGACAAGTGATGCATAATAAGATTAGTGTCCAACCCTGGCATATCTAAATAAGTCCATGCAAAATTAATCTTCTTTCTCTGTAAGAACTTGGTGTATGCTTCCCTTTCTTGTGTTGACAAGGACTGAGCCAAGTGTATCATCTATGGAGCTTCATTTGTACCCAATTTGACTGATTGTGTTGGCTCGACAAGAACTGAAGATCTATCTTGAAAGTAATTTGGGAGACTCAAAGTGACAAGGGCAAGAATGCCAATATCCTCAAGAATCAAAATTGAAATGCAATGCAACCTATGCTAGAATGAGGATGCAAGAATGCAACTATGCTATGAAAATGAGAGTATTACAAGCCATTATTAATTAAGCTATGTGAACTAAGCTAGAACTTGAAAGGAAACTAAGTTAAGAATGCAATGAAAGAAACTAAGCTATAATGCAAGTATGAAGACTAGAATGAGACTAGAATGCAACAAGCTCTCCAAAGCTCCAAAGTCACCAAGAAAACTTGCAGCACAACATTAGCATCAAGAGTGGGATCCTTTGAATGAGAAAAGAGCTCTCCTTTTAAAGATAAATGGACCATAGAGGTTAAGAGGCAAAAGATTTGATCAAGGGTGGAGTTTGAATGTGGGAGCAATCCATGTGCACAAGTCTCCTCCAATGAGAAAGAAGTGTTGAATTTTGTGCCCCATGTGAGACAAAAAGGCCTTTTCTTCTTTTTATAAAATAGGAATAATGCTTTATTTATGCAACTTAGGATAAGAGGTAAGTGGGGGCTTTTTATTTAATAAAGGGGGAGGGAATTCCTTTTAATTAAATAAAGACTTAGGATAAAATGGTTAATCCATAGAATATAATCAAATAAATGATAGAATTAGGATTTGATCAAGGAAATTGATTTAATTTGAAAATATTGAAAATATTGCAAAGCATTGATTCAGGAAATTGATAAATTGAAGAATGGGGCCCAAAGTCTAGGCGACCATTTTAGGGTGCATACAATAACATGTTTTGTTTACTGGCTTGTGCTCATCTTTGGATGGTTCTGCATTAGCTTAAGTCTGATTTCTAGTCTTCTTAGCTTCTGTAGATCCTTCTGATGCTTTCATTCTTCCTCGCATATCATCAATCTAAACTTGGGCTTCATTGAATCCAATACCACTGGTATCTACTTTAATATTTTGTACATACAACTGTGACTCTATTAGATCCTTTCTTGTGTGCAACTTATCAATATGATTCTTTGCTTCCATCAATTCTAATTCTAATTTCTTCTTTATGTTTTCTAGCTCCAATATTTTCATGTTTGTTTGCCTTAGTTCTTCATCCAATTGTTTATTTTCTTTGACCTATTCTTCATAAGCTTCTTGATTATTAAATAGCTTTTCATCCAACTGTTCAATCTGATCCTTCAGAGATGTGTTTTCCTCATTCATCTTTTTAACCATTTTTCCCAAATCACTTGTGTAATAGTCTTTCAAGTCTTTTTTCAGTTTCTTGATGATTACTTGAAAACTACTAACCTTATATTTTAGTTCTTCAATTTCTTTTTCAGATTTGTCAAGATCTTCAAGAGTTGCTTCAAGATTCTTCTTCAAATGTTTCACTTCTCCTATATCCATGATCTCCTCAAGTGGTTAAACTTTTCTTTAGAGGACTAGGCTCTAATACCAATTGTTAGGGATAGGAACACTAAGAGGGGGGGGGGGGGGGGGGGGGTGAATTAGTGTTTTATATATTATTGCTTTTTTTGATATCTTGAACTTTAACTTAATTGCTTAAGTACTGAAATGAATATCAATGCAAGTAAGATAAACAACCATAACACATAACACCAAATATGATTACAGGGAAACCCAAATAGGTAAAAACCCCAGTGGGAATTGACACCCACTAAGAACTGCACTAGTGTTTTATGATCCCTATTAGAAGATCTTACAACCCTGTTAGGAGTTGATCTTTACAATGCTTTTAGTACAATGACCTAGTCAAGGGTCAAACCCTGTTAAGAGTCTTTTACAATAACCCTATTAGGGGTGGGGACACACCTTCGTAGAGCTCACTGCTCAAGTGGTGAAGGCTACAACCTTCTAGATCTCAGATACACACTATATTTGCAAGGTGAACTGCTAATGTGACACTGCTTATGAGATCAGTTCCTTTTGTGCATTGATGCTTTAGCCTCTTGTAAAGCTCTACAAAATTCTTACTTCTCTTTGCATACTTCTTCTTTTCTTCTATCAACTCTATCTCTCATCCCATTCTTAATTACAAAGACACATGTCTTATTTATATGTGATAATAAAACTATTCACTAGGTCGGCCTTCAACCTATTACATACAACGCTTCCAAATGAATTGTCTCAAGCATGTTTACAAACAATGATATTAACATGTCTATAACCTAAATGCAATAGGTGCATAACCTTTACAAAACAATATTATAAGCACTAACCAAAATACCAATAGTCGGGCCTATGCTCTATTCTGTTCTGCCACTCACTGTCTATGTCACTTCATCTAGTTGTAACTTCTTCATACTAACTCATATGATCATGCACTCTTAGACTTAGCATGATTACATACTCAGAAGCTTATCTTCAAGGGTACATGCCATAACTTGGTCATACACATGTGCACTGATGCTCTGTTCATCTGGTACTTTGCTAACTGTCAAGTCTTCCATACTTAGCCATTTTCCTGATCTTCTAAGTAATGCGGTGACTCCAAAACTTCATATGACTCTATTGCCATAATGAAAACACTAAATCATAATAGTATAGTCAACTTGCCAACATAATCTAATGGTGATATGAAATTTTAAAGGAATGATTTATGATTTGATGTAATTTTTTGGTGCATTTATGATGTTGTATTTATGGGTAAGAATCTAGGTACACTGGGTGAGTGGCTCACAGTGGGTGTTAGGGCACAAAGTGGCCACCAAGAGGATCCCATTGTTGATTTTCTAAATCAAGTGAAAATATCAGTAAAAAAATTAATTGGGAAGGGGGGATAAACATACTAAAAAACATAATTATAGTTGGTTTGTATATGCATGTTGGAGTACCGGGGTCCATGTGACTGCTAGGAATGATCCTAGTGAGCGGGTACTGGAGTCCATGAATATGACCACTAGGAATGATCCCAACAAGAAAGGCTATGCAATGACACTCACCTATCTTGTACTCTAGAGATCCTTACTTGTTGATTTGTGATGCCTCTGGTAGTCCTATTTGACTTGGTGTCTTTGTGATTCATGTTTGTTTTCAAGGAAGGGTTTAAGCCACCTTAGGTATTCCTTAGTTGTTACCTCTTGTGTGGGCCTATTGGTTCCACATGGTTGGGTGGTTAATCTTTATTATATCAAGGTATTGTTCGTGGTCTCTTGGATGATCCTTGCACATGTTCCTTTCCAAATTTGTAATTGAAGATTTTCATATTATAAATTTTATCATGTTGAGATGTAGTGATCTATATGTATTCATGTGTCATAAAGAGTCATATGTATGAGGCATGATGATGTAATTATTCTTCAAGAAATGTATTAGAGAATGGGTAGTTCTAAGTGAAAGAAAGGAGGAAAGATTATATTATGTGTTGAACATGTTGTCAATATTAAAAGGAAGTTGTTTATAATACTTGCTCATATCATTCATGTTCTTTTATGATGTTCATCTATTACAGAAATGATCTTACATATAGTTATGTGTTGATGTACCTAGTAAAGTATTTATTATCTTTTAATGAAAGTAATTCTTGTGAAATGATAGATTAATAATGGGAATTATAAAAAAAAATAGTTATGAATCAATAAAACAAGTTAGTAACTTTATTTTAATGTTCAATTGTTGGTTTATATTTACTTAGTGCATAAAGTGATTATGGTTTAACAAAGTATGTAAGATAATGCTTACCTTAATGAATATGAACCTTTTCCCTAAATTATTAGAGGAAAGTAATATAGACAATAGTAGATGTTTATGAAATCAATATGGAATTAATGATATGATGAATAATGTTGTTAGATGATTAACTTATGCTTATTAAAATAAATGAGTTAGGATCATTTACCTTGGTGCATTAAAATTAACTTAGACCAATAAAGTTTGTAATTTGATGAGCAACTCATGAATGTAAATAGGTTGCTTTAGTAGCGACGTTAGGGAACCTATGAGGACTTAGGATGATTATATCTTACATTCAAGTTTATAAACAAATGCATAAATATATTTTATAAAAATGAATTAATGATGAGTATTGTTTTATCTAAAAAAGAAAAAAAATTACTTGCATCTTTAGAGGTTTTATGTCTCGTCTTTTTGGGTTCCCTAGCAGGGGCATTACACACGATTAGAAATTATTGTTTTTTACTTGTTTGCCTTACATACTTGAATGGTATTTGATCAAAATGTGACCCAACCTTATGGAGTTAATTTTATGATGGAATTTGCATTGTATGTTCCTGTTACTTCTTTGGAACCAGTTTTGGATATTATGAGACTATGTTGACCTTGAGTCATGATTTGAGATTATTAAACCTATGACACAGGTTATCTAGGTTGCTTGGCCAAACAATAGTATCAGAAACCTAGAGCAATGGATTGCCTATTTCAGGATTGGACACCCCAAATGATTCCTAAATGCATTATTTGGTCTCATTTAATTATCGACCAGGGACGTAAACTTGGAATGGTATTTGCAAAGTATATGATTCAAACCTTCTCTTTCTAAGTCTATCTAAGGAATTCAAATGCTTATGCTTCAGGAAAACTATACTAAAATTGGTAAGAAAATGTATTCTAATCAAAGCAGGAAATCGTAGTTAGGAACTACTCCAACTAACTGTGCTATAGGAACAGGCTACCAATTCTGATATCAGTAGCTGTAGGAACAACATAGTTCTAATACATATAAATGAATAGGAAAATGAACTCTACACTAACAAAACAATTCACTCATCAAGTGGGCCCCCTTGAATGAGTTAATGTGAAGTACAATCAAGATGAAAGATGCAAACTTGAACTGAACATTCTATTCATCCATAAAATGATTACACTTGATTGAAACAGTATGCAAGAGTTTTATTAAAAACCAGTTTGTTCGACTAACTGAAAAGAGTCACAACAGTCAATTATTTAAAAGGAAGCTACAACTATCTCCTAAATCTACGATCACTTCATAAATGAGGATCGGTTACAACTCATAAAGTTTCACAACAGAAACATTATTGACCATGAATAATCCCAGAATATAGCGCACACTAAATCTGTGTGTTGCATGCAACATAAAGTATTGACTTGCTTGCAAAGATTCTGCAATCTACGGTTGGCTTTGATGACTCCTGCGCTAGTATGTTGGTCCTTGAATATCCACAGTAACCTCCTGCAAAACAATCAATGTGCACATATCCAACCATATACATATATATCCACATCATCAATATTAGGAAAAGGTGTAAGTCTTAATTATCACTCTTGCAAATCCTACAACTACAGGAGGTAACTACCCAAAACATAGCTTAGGCGAGGAAACATCCATTAACATGTATAGCTATTATATTCACCATTCCTATCCATGAATTTAAGTAGATATTATGTCTTTAGAAGTATCCACATTTCCATCTTATGTTCACACACACATATATAACATATACATAGAAACCATAAGTTCATATGCTTAAAACCATAAATTCATGTCTATGTGCAATCAACTTGTTCTAGAAAGAGGATAAAAAGCAGTGAGAAAGATGGCTATTTTAGAAGCCCATCATTCCCCCCAACTCAACTGTTGCTGGTCCCTAACAATCATGAAGTTTTGAATCCTGGCACGGACCCTCAAATCACTAGTTGTTCTCTACCCAGACTCATCATGAACATAATCAAAGTATCCATGAGTCTCTTTGAGTCTTTCCCAATGCTGGACTTCAGAGGCCATGTCATAATCTATTGCACTGTCATTCATCACCAAAAATGGTTGTAGGAAGAGCAGAGGTTGAAACCTTAATGGAAACCAATGATTAAGGAGTGTCCTTCCCAACATAATTTACCATAGAACTCTTCTTGTGGCAAGGGTTAGATTCTATGGTGAGTGAGGTTCCATTTTCTTTAGATCATGTGAAATCCTTATCTGCCTCTACCTAGAGGCACTAATTGGTATGACAACATCTCGTGAGGAATGCTGGTCCTAGTTTGCAAAAGCTTGTTCTCGCACTAGATAGATCTTATTGGCTCCACTAGTGTTTGTTGTGATAGAAAGCCAGTCAAAATATGTCTGCCTGGAGTGCTGAACTTTAGGCCTCATCATCAAAGGAGCTGACATTTCTTTGTCTCTATAAGGCATAGCCTAGTGTTCTCTACTCATATCGTTCTGCATCCATGACATAACTACTCTTAACTATACATGCCCTACATAGAGGAGTGAATTCCACTCTGTGTCATCAGGAACTACTAGGTTATGTAAGTACAATTCACACAATAGGTTTTTCATAGTCATTGGGGTAGACTGAAAGGCATAGTAAAATTCATGGGGGGTTGATATGGAAGGATTGAGGCCTTCTACAATCCTTGTTAATTTGAAATTAACAAGTTTCTCTTTAAGGAATAATGCATACACTGGTGATGGTGATCTGCATTCCATCAACTCTAGAATTAACTTTGTAATCTGATCAATCCTCCATTTCAATATCTCAATCTCATCTGATTTCTGCTCCAACTGAGAATTCTGCTCACTAATGACTCGTTTCAATTTTTCCTTTTCTAAATTCCATTGTGTCTTTTCCCATAACAACTGTTGGTATAAATTTATCCTTGCAGCAAGGGGAGTAGACAAATTTGGTGGGGGTAAAGGTTCCTGATTGAATATGTCCACCCATCCAGATGGAAAGTGAGGAGTTTTAATTATTTTCTTTGGTACAAAGGACTTCCCCTTCCATAAAACAATTGTCTTTATTACATTGGTTTCCTCACTAACATCAGCTGCCACCTTAGCCGACGTTTCTAACTTATCTTGACTGCTCTACTGGGGTACTTCTTCAATAATTTTAGTTCCAAAGTTAGGAATTTCTTCTGAATTCATACTAATGTCCGGCTTGGTAGAATTATCTACAAATACCTTTGTGTCCTCAGAGTCCTTGTCACTATCAATTAGTATGTAGTTAACTCTAGGATTAACCTCTATTTCTGGACTCTGCTCTCTTAATATAGTGTCACTGGCTGCAAGTTGATGAAACAATTCCTCAGAAGAGGAATTTTCCAAAGACTCATTTTCTACAGATTCAAAAGACTCAATGTTAATAATAGGAATAGAAGTTTCAACATCTTTCTTAGAAAGCCTTCTACTTCTCCTCGTAGGGGGTATGGATGAGCTTAGAGGACTCTTCTGTTTCTTTCTCTTAGTGACTACCTCCTCTGCCACTGCTTCAAGAGGGTTCTCAGAATTCTCTTCCCTAGGGGAATGTAGGGTTTCTTCCACATTATCAGTATTATCATCACTAGGCTGAGATTCTAATATTTCCTCTTCTAGCTCCGTTGTTTTACCCTTATCCTTCCTAGATGTAGACCTGGTCCTTACGGACGGTGAAGATTTAGGAATATTGGGAGCTTTCGTACTTTTGTTTTTCTTCCTCTGAGAAGTAGAGGCTCTAGCACTAAAAATTCTTTTTCTAGGTGACCTAGAAATGGAAGGAGAGGCTTCAGGATCATTCTCAATTCTTTGAACAATTTTACGAACCCCAGAAGATGTTTTCTCTCTTTGACCAACACCATGACCTCTAGGGCCGACTACACTAGGTTCAACCTCATTCATTTGCAAAAATTCCTCCCATGTCCTAACCTTTTGTCTATTCAATTCCCTTTCTACAATTAATTTTATTAAGCAATGATGTGAAATAGAATGGTTGCTTCTTGGCTGGACTAATAAAGCTTTCTTTTTCCCAATGTTAAATAGGAAGCTGGGAAGATTTATCAGTCTGTTGTCATACCGAAGATGACTGAAAATTTTGAAATGCAAAGCATGCAAGTACTTGTAGCGTCCCTCGTAGGTGAAGTACTAAATAACAAATGCGACTGGTTGGATGAACTCTAGAGGCAAAGATAATCACCAAGTTCCTTGCTTCCTGTTGATATCTAACTAAGGATCACCGTGCAAAGTGAACTGTGCTCTCATTGAACATAGGTCAAAATCTTTCACCCATTGTTCACCTTCTTGAGGTAAACCATTCACTTCAGCTACTACATCTTCTGTGAACTCAATCTTCAAGCCTTTGACTTCTGCAAACCCGTCCTTCAAGGTAGACAAAAATTGCAGAGTGACTTCCTCATTAAACCCTTTAAGGCTTAAACAATAATCTAGCCATCCTCTCCTTCTAAACATTTCACAAGTGGACACATCGTTTAGCAAAACCCTGTGGTCCACTGGTTCATGCCTTTGAAGGCCACCTCCCATTACTACTCTTAAACAAATTTTGAATTTGCAGGACTACAATTCTCACAGAGTTCGACAATGGCAAGTCACAGACCTCAATACATTATGGAACAAAATGTTGCAGAAGAAAAGACGATGTACAAACTGCAACTTGATTCATAAAATTAAAGATTTTCGCATGAAATCTAATGATATAAGTTTTGCATAACATCTCATAAAAGCTCATGCATGCCAAGGTTGCCACCCTGAACACATCGCAGCATATCATTAGAAATCAAGATCAGATTTTAATATCTTTAATTCACTTCAAATGTAATGATGCAATCACAAAAGGATAGATCATCAAGTCATGTTGCAGACATAATTCAAAGACACGAACTTTAATTTTACATGCTAATTTGAAATTTTGAAAATAGAATAATTCTCTCCCCCCCCCCCCCTCAACTAAGTAATGGCATGGGTCCCACCAAGCCAAGTTAAGCAAGAGTGAAAAATTAAAACGACACAAAATCCTAAAAATTAATGAATAAAAATAATATATGTACGAGTATATGTGGCACAAACCTGGAGGCGCTGCAGGAAGAGTTGTTCAAAAAAACTGCACCTGCATATGAAGTGATGGGATGGGGTGGATGGGTGGAAAAAGAGAGAAGTGAGATGAAAAATTATTATGGAGAAAGTATTCCATGAAATGTGAAATATTTATTATGGTGGTCTTGAATGGAATCAAGAATCGACAGAATCCTGGGTGGAAGACCCAGATTCTTCGATGACAGGATCACTTGCTTTAGTTGTGCTCTGGAATTGCTTCAGGAACTCATCACGACTAATAGGTTTGTGGTAAAGTTTCAGACAATTCCCATTGACAAGTAACTTAAATTGAACAGGATCAATGGTTGAAAGTTGTACTACTCCATTGTCAAATACTGATATGATCTCATAAGGCCCAAGCCATCTAGTATGAAATTTCTTGGGTGTGTGCTGGTATCTGGAATCTTATAACAGTGCCCAATCTCCAACATAAAATTTCTTATCACTAATGAACTTATCATGCCATTTTTTTCTTTGCTGCTGTATCAACTCTGTATTGTGGAGAGTAGACTTCCTATATTCATCCAATCCATTTAATTGTAGTAACCTATCTTGTTGTGCTTTGGTGATATCTATATCCAGATCTAAAGTGGTGCGAAGTGTTTTATGTTGGAACTCAATCAGCATAGAGGCAGATTTTCCATATACCAACTCAAAAGGAGTAAACCCTGTGGTGGTTTTCCATGTGGTGCGGTAAGCCCATATGGCTTCAGGAAGGTGGGTAGCCCAATCCTTTTTATGCACAACTACTATTTTAGTGAGAATGGATTCGATCTCATAGTTTGTGATTTCCACCTGGCCATTGGCCTAAGGATGGTAGGGTGAAGATTTTCCATGACGCACCATGTACTCCTGCATCAACTCTGTGATAAGGTTAGAGGTGAATTGTGCCCCTTGATCTATGACAATTTCCCTTGGTACTCCAAATTTGGTGAATATGCATTCATAAAGAAACTCAGCAACTTTGTGATCTCCGACATGTCTCATAGCTTTGGCTTCAACCCATTTTGTTGCATAATTAGTACATACTAAGATGTAAGACTTCCCATGAGAAGAGGGCTCAATAGGTCCAACAAAGTCAATACCCCACTTGTCAAAGGGTGTGACAACTACCTACGGCTGCAAGGGCATTTCATCAGTCTTTGTAGGACGTCCCATACATTGGCACCTATCACAGTGCTGAGTATGTTTTGCTGCATCCTTATGAAAAGTAGGCTAGTAATTCCCCATTGTCAAGATTTTGTAGGTTGTCCTCTTTGTGGAAAAATGTCCTCCGCATGGCTCATCATGGCATGCCTGAAGGATGTCATAAGTTTCATCCTCTCGAATGCATCGCCTTGTGACCTGGTCTGGTCCTATATAAAACATGAAGCCTGATATCCAAGAGAAGCTAAAACTCTTCTCAACTAACAGACGATGTTGTTTAGGAGAAAAGTGAGGTGGCGTTCTCCCTGTAGCAAGGTAGTTGGCTAAGTCTGCATACCATGGATTAAAAGAATCAATAGAAAATAAGTGCTCATCAGGGAAGCTATCATCAATTGCTACAGGATCATCTGGCACTTGTAGTCATGACAAGAAATCGGCCACTACATTAGCCTTTCCTAGTTTGTCTATGATCTTTACATCAAATTCCGGCATGAGGAGTAACCAGCGTGCTAATCTACCACTAATGGTAGGTTTATTCATTAAGTAATTGATAGCTGAATGATCCGTATAAACAAATACTTCATAGCTTGTGATGTAGTGCCTAAATTTTTTTAGTGCATAAACAACTACTGACAACTCTTTTTCAGTAACAATAAAATTTAATTATGCTCCTTGCAAATTTTTACTAATATAGTAAATTGCATGTTCAATAATACCTTCCTTTTGTCCCAGAACTACTCCAATAGCATAGTCAAATGCATCTATGTGGATATGGAATGGAAGCTTCCAATCAGGTCCTTTGAGAATAGATGTTGTTGTTAGAACATCTTTCAACTTCTAGAATGATGCTTCACATTCCTCTATCCATGCAAATTCAGCTTCTTTCTTCAACAAATTATATAATGGTGCTACAAGTTGGCTAAAGTATTTTATGAACCTTCTGTAGTAACCAGCATGGCCAAGGAAACTTCTGACATCCTTTTTCTTAACTGGTGTGGGGAGTGTGTTTATAACTGCAATTTTTGCAGGGTCAACTTGAATTCCAAAAGATGAAAGGTAGTGTCCTAGGACTACTCCCTCCTCCATCATCATATAACACTTCTCACTATTAAGAGAGAGATTGTAATCTTGACATATCTTAAGAACCTTTTCCAAGTTAGCTTGTGCTTCTTCAAATGTGGTTCCATGAGTTGTAAAGTCATCCATATAGCTTTCAACACAATTAGCAGCAATGTCAGAGAAAATACCCAGCATTGCTCTCTAGAAAGTAGCAAGGGCATTACACAATCCAAATGGAAAGAATGAATAAGAAAAGGTTCCCCAAGGGCAGGTAAACATTGTCTTGTCCTAGTCTTCTGGTGATATTTGTATCTGATTATACCTACTGAAGCCATCTAGAAATGAAAAGTACTTTTTATTCACAAGATTATCAAGCACTTGGTCAATGAAAGGTAGTGGAAAGTGATCCTTCTTAGTGGCTTTGTTAAGTTCTCTATAGTCAACACAAACTCTCCACTTTCCTCCTTTCTTTGGAATAATTACAAGAGGAGAAACCCACTGACTGTCAAAAATAGGATAAATGAAACCTGTACTAAGAAGCTTCTGCAACTCGGTCTTAACTATGTCTCTTAAAGCAGGGTTAATTCTTCTTTGAGCTTGCCTTACTGGCTTGTATTCTGGGCTTATATATATTCTATCAGTACAGAGTTTGGGATCTAGCCCTTTCATGTCAGTGTAATCCCATGCAAAGGCTTGCTGACTATCCTGTAAAAGCTTGAGAAGAATAGACATCTAAGATTTAGTGAGGTTTTTATTAACATTCAGCTCCTTTCTTGAAACAATTTCAACTCTCTTAACTGTTTCTAACTGTTAGGATTAACAAGGCAGAAATAACAATTATGTGCAAATATAACTAATATCAAAAAATAATAAACCACACAGAATAGAACACAAGACACACAGATTTAACGTGGTTCACCCAATCCCTGGCCTACGTCCACCAACAGCGAGTCCAATATTATTATTATCCAGTGATTACAACTTGATTACAATCTGTAATCCCTTACAGCCCAATTTTTCCACAAGTACTGAAATCATACATCATAAAAAACCCTAACCCTAAGCCATATTATACAATATTTTCCAGCTTTAGGGTTAGAATGAGTTATAAGTAGTCGGCCCAAATAATCGAAAAAGTAGTCGGCCTCAAAAAAAATTTCCCTGAACCCCGGTGAGGTCAGGAGGAAAAGTGTATAGTACTTTCCTGGATAGTACTTTCCTAATTAGTCACCACAAGCTAACACTAACATCTAGATTTATGCTATGGATGGAGACTTTATCTCATGGGGTAGCAAGGTGTGAAGATAATCAGGTGCTGCAGGAAGCTAATATGTGGTTTGCTTGGGTAGTATTGTTTGAAGGGAACAATTTGGATCATCACAAGATGACTCCTCAAAACCATATTGGTTGGTAAGGATTGCTGCTAGTATATCATCTTCTTCTTGTGATACCATGAATAGATTTATGTCAATGACCATGAGTTTTTGCACAGAGTTTACTTCAAGGGTAACATCTCCTAAGTTTGGCCAGACAATTTGATCAAGTTCACTTTGGGGTTTTGCTAGAGAATACAGAGTTAAATTCTTGGTATTTATTCCATTTGATATGGTCATCTTCCTTGAATGGCATGCAATGCAAGCATCATCCGTGGTTAACCAAGGTTGTCCTAGGATTAATGGATATCCTCCTAGGGTGGCTTTGGGTGACAAGACTATAAAATCAGAAGGGTAATCTAAGGAATCCAAAGTAACAACAATATCCTCAACCATACCATCGGGCTTGACTGTGGAATTATCAGCTAACTACAATATTGTTGGTGTGTCTCGCAAACCAATGATACTAAGTTTCAGCAAAACTTCCCTAGTCATAACATTAATTGATGCTCCCAAGTTAATAAGAACATTCTGAATTTGGGTACCATTAATGTAAATGGTTACCACTAAACTTCCTGGATCTGAATACTTAGGCATGACAACTTTGCTTAGCATGAGATCAGAGAGCTGGCCTAAGACATGGACAGTATCAGGGTCTTTCTTTTTCCTTCCAGGTTGTCTGATATAGGCTTCTTTAATTGCTTTGGTATAGATTGGAATTTCTTTAAGGGCATCCAACAAGGGAATCTGTATTGTCATTTGCTTGAGTTGATTAATCAAATAAGTAGCCACATGATTTTCTTTTAGAGGAAGGACCTGAGACAATCTTTGCAGATAAGGAGGATTCTTAGGCACTGGTGTAGTTTGAACAACAGGTGGAACATCAACAGGTTGGTTTTTGGGTATGTCTTCAGCATCAACAACTTTGTTGATTATTGGCTCCTTGGGTGCAAGCAATGTAGTTCCTGATCTAAGATGGATATCATTTACGTGCAAGGAATAAGCTTGTTGCTTATTATTAGTATTTGGAGTTGGTTGAGCAGGAAGTTGAGTTGGATTTTGAGGGTTGCTATTTTCTACAGGAGGCGGTGGCATAATAGCTTGTTGTTGATTAGACTGATTGGGTCCCCACTAAGGTTGTGGTTGCCAGTTACCATGAGGTGGCCATTGGCTATTCTGCTGTGGCTGCTGATAGGAGTTATACAGCTGTTGGTATGGGTTAAATGGTGGTTGTTGCAGATAGGCTTGGTTATAGTATGGTTGTTGATTAGACCAGTTGTGATTCCAATTTTGACCTTGAGGAGTAGAATTTTGGGGGTTTTGGTTTGGCCAATAGCTATTATTATTATAACCAAAATTATTCAGTGGGTCCGGAGGCATACCTTATCTCTGAGCCCATGGACACCTTTGAGCAACATAGAAAACTTCTCCATTCTCCTCATCTATGGCTTTGAACTTAGTGGGCATTGGGTTAATGTCCACACATGCAACCGTCTTACATTTATAGTTTCTCTTCTTCTCTCTGCAATGAGAACATAATTTAGCAAGCACATCATCTGGCTCTTCCTTCTTCCTCCTCGCTTGCATACTATCCAGCTGAGTGGTGACATCATTAATGATGTCTTTCTTGAAGTCAGATATCAAATTAGACAACTCCACTTTGGATACTCCTGAACCACCATTGGACTTATATGGTAGGTCTCTAAGTCCCCTACCATTCTTCAAAGTGGCCCTTGAATAATTTTGACATATATTCTTTATGTCAACCCAACCTTTTTGTGTGATATCTCCTCCTGCCATTAGGTCTAGAGCCTCAATACTTCCATCATTCACACCTTTTAGGAAGAGATGTTTCTGAGATGCCTCATTTAGCTGGTGCTGTGTATTATGCTGCAGGTTGAACATAAATCTGGATACATAATCCTCCAGGGTTTCATCCTCCTTCTGAGACATTTTAAAAATGTCATCACCTTTCAAATCTTGACCTCTACAGTTGTCTTTGTACTTCAAAAGAAACATTGTGCGCATGGCATTCCAATCTGCTACAAAATTAGCACCTAACCCCATGAACCATCTCAAATCAACTTCTTTTAGAGTTGATGGAAATAACTTCAGCTTGTGGGCAGTAGTGGTATAGTCATAACTCCCGCAAAGAATATCAAATTCAAAGAGAAAGGTCTCAGGGTCCTCTGTAAGGAGGCCATAAAATTTGGGAAGCGCAGTAGTAGGTATATTCTTCAAATTTTGGTTACCTTGCTATTGAGGTATAGGAAAAGGAAAGGGAGCCTGAGTAGCCATTCTGGGAGGAGGACCTGGTGGTGGTGGCTGATATATAATAAGAGCAAGCGGGTTATCTTGGTATTCAGGTTCAACAAATAGGTCATTCAAATGTAGTGATTCCTCAGATGATGAAGAGGATATGTGTTCCTGAGCATTAGCAAATGGATTTTCAAAGGGTTCTTCTTCTTCATTCTCACTTTGAGGTTCTTCAACTTGAGGATTAAATAAATCAAATGGCTCTCCTTGGTAGTTACGGGGAAGAAATCTCCCAAGGTAATCTCTCCTTCTATGCATAAAAATACTTACTTAAGTACTAGATTAAAACCAAGACTGCAACTACAAGGATAAGTTTGAATTAACACCATCCTCAGCAATGACGCCAAAAATGCTTGGCCAAACAATAGTATCAGAAACCTAGAGCAATGGACTACCTATTTCAGGATTGGACACCCCAAATGATTCCTAAATGCATTATTTGGTCTCATTTAATTATCTACCAGGGACGTAAACTTGGAATGGTATTTGCAAAGTATATGCTTCAAACCTTCTCTTTCTAATCCTATCTAAGGAATTCAAATGCTTATGCTTCAAGAAAACTATACTAAAACTGGTAAGCAAATGTATTCTAATCAAAGCAGGAAATCGCAGTTAGGAACTACTCCAACTAACTGTGCTGCAGGAACAGGCTACTAATTCTGATATTAGTAGTTGTAGGAACAGTAGAGTTCTAATACATATAAATGAATAGGAAAATGAACTATACACTAACATAATAATTCACTCATCAAGTGGCCCCCCTTGAATGAGTGAATGAGAAGTACAATCAAGATGAAAGATGCAAACTTGAACTGAACATTCTATTCATCCATAAAATGATTACACTTGATTGAAATAGTATGCAAGAGTTCTATTAAAACCCAGTTTGTTCAACTAACTCAAAAGAGTCACAATAGCTGATTATTTAAAAGGAAGCTACAACTATCTCCTAAATCTATGATCACTTCATAAATGAGGATCGGTTACAACTCATAAAGTTTCACAATAGAAACATTATTGACCATGAATAATCATATCTTAGGTGAGGAAACATCCATTAACATGTATAGCTATTATATTCACCATTCTTGTCCATGAATTTAAGTAGATATTATGTCTTTAGAAGTATCCACATTTCCATCTTATGTTCACACACACATATATAACATATACATAGAAACCATAAGTTCATATGCTTAAAACAATAAATTCATGTCTATGTGCAATCAACTTGTTCTAGAAAGAGGATAAAAAGCAGTGAGAAAGATAGCTATTTTAGAAGCCCATCATAGGTGTTAAAGGGGAAGTGGCTTACTTTGGAGGCACCAAAGCCCAGAAGTGGCTACATGGGTATCCTTAGTAAGTTAATTAATCAAGTGATAATATTAAACTAAATGGGGTTAAAATGAATTAATAAGATAATGGTTCCTCGCCCATGTCTTGAGTGCTAGTATATGCAAAGGATGAGAGTGTGAGAAGATGCTTACCCATCTAGTAGTGATGGTGAGTCTGGCATGATCATTTATCCTTGTTTTCATGAGAGGATTTCAAGTTTTGCATATGATCATGCTTGGAAGTCAGAGTCTAGAGAGATCGTTCCAAGGTGTTGACATATGTGATGATACTTCCCTAATTTCATTATGGGTTTCCTACATGTGTTGGTTTCCTCTGGGTTATTATGTGTACCTTTGAATTATGAGTTGTACCCTTTAGATAGGTGCTTCTAGGAACCTTGCTTACTTTACCTGATTGATTGGTATTGTTATTCGAGTGGGTTTTGATGTTATCTCCTCAACACAGTGGGAGTGGAACCACAGGTTTCCACAAGGTCGAGAGGTAGTAATTCTTTTACCATTTGAGACTCCAAGGTCCTTGTTCTAGTGCTAGATGATCTTGATTGCAGTTACTTTCCTATCTTCTTGAAGACTTATTCTTGATCTTGTACTTCTCTATTTGTACTTTGTATTTAATTGTAACTACATACCCTACGACATGTGCAATGGATGTTGATGATAATGAGTATTTTATCATTCAGATTTAATATTGATGTAATATGTAATTTGTGGATGTAATTGTATTTCATAGTTTCTATGTCAAGGAACCCTTGAGATGTGTAATCTACTACGAAGATTATATTTATGTGTATGTACTTATGGACTTTATTTTTTACTTCTGCTTGTTTATTCATTATTGTTTGTAAACATTTAAGAAAAAATTATTTTGCAAACTTAGTATCATGTTTTAGGTTAATATCTCACAGGTTCCCTGGCGGGGCATTACAAAATACCCTAAATCTTATATAGGTATTTATCTTAATTAATCCCCAAAGAAACATGAAGGATAGAAATTAATAAGTTGTTGAAAGGAACATGGAGCATTAAAAAAAACTATGCACATGATTAACACAACATAAAATTTGGAAACAAAGAAAAATACATCCAAATACAAAGGCAAGATAATTTTCACAAGATATCAAAATAAGAGAAAAGGTAAAACAAAGAATTCCATTGATGCAAAGGAAAGGAAATATTTATAATTGTTGAATATGATTCTATAAAAGAAATGAGGGAAGAATCCAAGGAGATCCTATAACATATGTTATAATATTGTTTTTATAGGTCAAACATAACTTATATCTGTAATTTAAATTCAAAACCCTAACCTAACTATGGTTTATTGCTGGATGAAATATTAGGTAGATCAAATCAATGATACAAGCTTGGCATATGGATTTGATCTTTTATAAATGAAGGATAGGCCATAATGGATGCACCTATAGTTGATGAAAAATAAATCATGAGATTAGGGTGACTCTAAGATAGGTATGGTGTCTGATTATTCCCTATTTGAGAAAAAAAGATCATTTTTAGACCATAAAGAAATATGGAGAGCCTATGAATGCATGTGTAGATTTAGAAGAGGAATTTTGGTATTGTTCATGTCAATGATTTTACCTCTTTGCATGGTATATTTGTGACATGATAGTTGGAATATGAATTTGGCCTGCAAGTCCAAAAGTCAATTAT
Source organism: Chamaecyparis obtusa (assembly GCA_027943335.1). Lineage (NCBI taxonomy): Eukaryota > Viridiplantae > Streptophyta > Pinopsida > Cupressales > Cupressaceae > Chamaecyparis > Chamaecyparis obtusa. The sequence continues at coordinate 56,862 of BSBK01007378.1, forward strand.
TGATGAAGATTTCCACATGATATTAGACAATTAGATGCGTCACATGGTCCTCATATTGAAATTTTCAAATATAATAATCGATCTAGATTCACCTTTTGATCAGGTAGACTGCATCATATTAAAGAGTTGACAATGATCTTGAAGATTCTAGCTATGACACAACAACAATTTTTTGATTTCAATTGATGCAATGAAGAAATCAAGCCCTAGGTCCATCCTTTGATTAGATAGTCTACATGCAATATAATCACTAACAAGTCTAACAAGGATCTTGGTCATAAAGCAAAAATGGCTACTGATGAGATTCATTGAAATTTCTATGTTAGCCTAGGAATGGTAAGGAATAAGGCATGATCCACAAGTTGATCAAATGGAATGTGTTTCCTTGGATGTTTGATAAAATTTGACTTAGCATAGGGGCGTGGTGCAACAATAACCATTGATTTTAATTTAGAGAAATATAAAGCCAGAGACTTAGGATAAAAAATAAAGGCAATTAGGGATAATGTACAACCTCAAAAGTAGGGGCTAGTAAGCAGATGATGGGGAGAGCTTTAGACATTTTGTTAAGTTGTAGTTGATTAGGGTAGTTGGTCAACATAAAAACATAACTTGGAGCTTAGAGTGCACCGGTGTGCACTAGGATTTAGGTTTTAAGGCTTATGATTGGCTTCTTGTAGGGTTTTATGACTGTAAAACCTTAAAATTTTATGAAACTATAGAGGTCTTTATCCCTATTTGGTACGTCTTGGATTGGATATCTATTCTAGGGCTAAGGGGGGCATGAAAATGCCAACACACACCTATAAGAAGTGTTCGAACAATAACATATTAGCTTGCACTCACATCTACACCTTTGTATCTTAGTTTCAAATTTGGGTTTATCATTAGAGTTCAATTTCCAACTTGTTTGATTTGTTTAGTTACATATTCTTATTTACTTTCTTTAGGACTAGTTGATTTACATTAAACACCTCAAACAATACTTTGTGAAAAAGGAATAGAACCCTAAAGGAGAAAGGGGTAATTTCTTGAATCTTTCTAAGTGAGAGTAAACTTAGGCACACCTTACCCTTTTTGTGGTTTGTATTCCAATGTTATGGTAAAAGAGGGTTTTGTACTAGTTTAGAATTTTCCTCTTTTCTAATGATTTTAGAATGGTAACTTACCTTTGTATTTTCTAGTGCCCCTTTTTCAACAAACAAAGTTTTCTTCATCTTCATTAGATTTTTTACTCTTGTTAGATGCATCACTCTTCTCCTTTTTTTTAAACTTTTAAAGTTGATTCTCTCTTAAAACATTCTTTATCAAATTCTCTCATCTCAAAAGCAACAAGTTCACCATACGATTGATCAATTAGAAAATTATTTAGATCTCTAGTTTCCTTTATAGAAGACACTTTAGAATTCTAATATTTTGGAAGTGATCTAAGTACCTTTAGAACAATTATTTTTTAAGCTCTTCACCAAGATCTTTGATGGTGTTAAAAACTTCATCCATTGGGAGTAGATAACTAGTGATATCCTCATCCTTTATTATCCACGTGTTTTCAATTTTGCCTCTATAGGTATGCAGCTTGGGTTATTCCACTTTAACATCTCCTTCACAAATGCTTCTTAGATTTTCCCAAACATATTTAGCAATATTTTTGATTAAGGTAAAATAGGTTTTGAAGGTACCCCAAAACCCTTTACATCAAAAAACCACCATCAACAAAAGAAAAGAAAACAAAATCCATTAGAAAATCAACCAAAAAGATGGAGACAACCAAAATAGAGTCACAGACTTGAGCCACACTACTGAAGTTTCTTAATAATTTTCACAACCTCTAGATTCTTGTCTATAACTTTTTCATGCATATCCATGACATCATGGATAATATGTGATTGATTAGTAGTACCTTTTGATTGACTACATGATCTAGCAGAAGGCCCCTATAGAGGAATTGGACCTATTTTACCTTGAACACTAGCAACACCCAAATCCTAACCAACATTTGAAACATCTTGAAGTACAAACTTTCCCTTCTTAGTAGCACCAACTTGAGGACCTAGGCTTTCTCATTGAGCATTTTAAGCTCACAATCCTACTCTAGATGACATACATGCTAACAAAGACTACTACCTTGATTTTGTTATGCCCCATCTTGATGGTATCCTCCAACATTCTAATATTTTCCTATTGTCTAGTCTTCATGGCATTCACATATTTTGCAACTGCTTGAATGAGATCAAACATTTTATCAGAGTTGTCCTTATCCAACCCCAATTTACTAGCATGTTGAGAGTCTTTAATCCTAAAATTCAAGGAATTTATATCATTCTTAACCATCTTGATTTAAGAAATAAGCCAATTAATTATCTTGGCTTGGACATCAACAAAAATCTTGAAAATCACCAACACATCCACAAACTCATCAACAAGGGTTTTCTTCACCAATAATCTCAATATGAAACTTGCCTTCAACCTCCTAAAGGACAACATTGGTTGCACAAATATCACCCTATTAACTAGCTCCTTCATCATTCAACTTCCTCATTACTAGGGTCATTAGTAGTAGGGTGAAATTTTTTTCCAATACCCTTCTTTTCATTTGGCTCCCTACAAGCCCTTTTCACCTTCTTCTCTTATTTTTCTTTCTCACCTTTCTAGGATTTACAAGAATCACCCACTTCAAACGTGGTCTCTTTCTAAATTTCAACCCTAACTAAGTTGGGGGTGTAAGATGCAAGAACAAGATCCACATCTTCAAGGGACTACGAGCTAAGGGGATCATCATCATCATCATCATCAATTTCATACCCATGAGACCAAGAGGGATGAGAATCAAACTTCCCCCTCTTCAAAAGGCTCATATTTTGAATGTGGAAGCAAGCATCATAATTGGAAGGGGCATCCTCAAGGTTGATTACCATATTAGAGTAATGTACATGGACATTTTGGGAATACTCATTATTTCTCTTGGCCTGGAAGGGTTTCAGAGGAATAGATATTTTCTTGGCATATTCCACGATAAGAAGGATGAGACCCTCATGTAAAACATGAAGATTATTGTTGTTTTTATGTTCATTTAGGCCATCACAAAGGGATGAGAGCAAATAAACAAAAAGGTGATTAAATGATTATACATAAATAATTTAGCAACATGAAATGGTAGCTAAAAAGGTTGGTAAAATTCTTGTAAAGGGTGAATTACCTCATTATCACCTCTATAATTTCTCCCCAGAGTGGTTTGATAGTGCCACAATCATAGCCTTCCACCTTGGTCCTCTTTATTTTCTCCCATTCATCATATTTGAAAAATAGAGTCAAAACCTCCTTTGATGCTTTACGACCTCTATAAAAATTTTTGCCTTCAATGAGGAGATCTATCACCTCTAAAATGAGATCCTCATAGATTGTTATTTTGACATTTTAAGCCACCAAGGTCCCATTTTTCCAACCATCAATAAAAGCCTTAGTAACTAGTGGGCCATAAGCATGGAGCTTTTCTAGGTAAGGGGTGACACTATTATCCAAGAGTTTCCCCCACACAATGAGGTTGTTTTTCTACTTTTTGCAAGAGTTGGGCTCTTTCCTATTCCCGACCCACCCGTTATCTACATACTGTAGATGTCAAACTCAACATAGATCCAATTTTCAAAAATTCCACAAAAAACCTGTAGTAAAAAATAGGAGAAGGACTAAAAAATGCCCATAAAATATGTGAGAATTTTTTTTAAAAAAATAAGTAGTATGATGAGTAGTGAATGCTTGTGAAATTAACCAAAGGGGGAGATGAACATTCAAAACTCATGATATCTTCTGAAAAAATCATTCCCCAAATCCCAAATAAATTACAATGGGGATGAAACATTATGATGCAAAATATGGTTGCCACCTTAACAAGAGTGGATGTCATTAAGCATAAGGTTTTTAACTTTAGCAAGGAGGTGATTGTTATTTGACAAACCTAAATTTCTAGATATGGTTTAGATCACCCTACCTATATCATCCATCAAAAGATAGCCCAAGCTAGCCTAAACTGAGCTACCTTTGGATGCCCTACCAAAATTTAATTTTAATCTCCCATTAGGAAGGGAAGCCATTTGATCCATTCTTGACATCTTTGGAATAAAAACCCATGCTAAAATAGTTTGGAATATGAAGACCTTTTCAATATTTTCTCATTTGCTCATCCCAAATGAAAATTACCTTGCTTCCCCTAGTAACCTTACTATTCAACATTTCCACTAAGATCATTTTTTAGCACTAATGATCACTTCCCCTAAGGATAGTTCCTCCCCTTGGAAGATACATGTATTAATCTCCTTCCATAGATGCCACACCACATTGAAGGAGCACACTCCTAAAGACTCCCCATAATTCTAGCTTATGGAGCCTCAACCACCTTTTAAGGAAGTCCATAAAGCCCCCATTCCTAGGGTCAACCCACGACAAATTACTTTTTAAGCAATCCCAACATCTTGAAGAAAAAGGGCATTGGAGGAGAAGATGATCACAACATTCCTCATTTCCCTTGCATATAAAGCACTAATTTGGTCCCTTGATTCCTACTTTCTGAAGGTGCTCCCTAATTAAGATTACTTTATGCAAAGTTGTCCATAGAAAGCCCCCCTCCCCCCCCTCATTGGGAAGAATTGGTCCATACTAGAGCATGTTAGCTCTCCAAACGTCCTCTTATTTGATTATCTTTGCCCAATTTAGCCATTGCACCATGTAATTTCATCCTCCTCATTCAAAACTACCTTCTTTCTAGCCAACTCTACTTTATATAGAAGAATCCTGTCCTCGATAACCCCCAAATTACTAATATCAAGCCATGCACAAGAGCCCCCCTATGCCTCTCTACTAACAACATACTACTCCACTTTAGACCCAATTTGATTTGTAAGAATACCTGAATTTGTTTAAATCCTTGATTTCTCTCAAGGATAGATGATCATCCCAAGGGTCCACCCAAAAGTTTATAGATTTACCATTGTTTAAGCTCCAAGTTTGATGATTAGTTATGATTGATCTACACTCCCACATGAATCTTTAGATAGCCGAGCCACCAATACAATTTCCTATTGTGAAAATTATGCTTGGCGCTTTTGAGTACAAATACTTGTGCTACATGAATTTACACCAGTGTATCTCTAGATTAGCATTATTTTCCAAATAAGATTAGTACGTAACAAATTATTTAACATCTTTAGGTTCCGAATTCCTATGCCTCCCACATATTGATCCTTACGAACCACATCCCATTTGATTGGAGAAATTTGATGTGTATCATTCGACCCTTCCCATACTAATTGTTTATAGATTCCTTCAATTGAAGCGATGACTTTTTTAAAAAGTTGTAAGCAAACCATGACATAGATTAGTACGACACATTAAACAAATTTAAGCATGGTAATTTAATCAGTAAAGGGAAGCCATTTCCCTTTCCATGTTAGCTTTTGATTTGCAACTTTCCACATACTCTGACCAAAGGGAAGTCCTAATAACACCAATGAAAATTGGAGCCCCAAGGTACTTAGATGGAATTTTGTCAATAACGAACCTAAGCGCAGTTGCAATTCGTTTCTGCCAATATTTTTTTATATTGGAATTTTTTTTTTTTTTTTTGTTATTCAAAACCTAGCCAACATAAACACCATACTAATCAATGATGTCTCTAATAACTTTGTTCTCCCTTAAGCTGACCTCTCCAAACAACATTTTGTTGTTAGCGAATTGAATATGTGTGATTAGATTCAAACTCCTAGCCACACAAACCCCTCTCCAACTGCCCTTAGCTTGTCTTAATTTGATGAGACATCCTAATGCTTTAGCCATTAAGACAAATATGAATGACGAAGAGTATTGTCATGCCTCAATCCCATGGAAGATTGAAACAATTCACATTAAGATCCATTCACTATGACTGGCAATCTAAAAGTAATATACAATTAAAATCCCCTCTTGCTAAAAACAATTGAAGTCAATCATCTCACTCTCTCTTTATAGTTTATTATGAAAATAAATATCAATTTAGAAATTTATGAAATAAAATATAGTATATTTTAATTAACAACAAATTTAATATTTTTACATTTACTATCAAGAGATAATAGAAAAAGACAAAAATCTAACAAAATGCTCATCTAATTTTGACATTTATTACTAATAGTTTATATATACATATATAAAATAAGATTATCAATAATTACTTTGACAATAAATTTAAGATTCTAACATTTATTATCATGAATAGTTATCTATCTATATATAAGTAAAAAAATAATAATAATTTTTTTAACATTAGCTCTGTTTTGAGCTGAAACGTAAAGTTTACTCTTAAAACATATAAAATATAATAGGAGTCCCCTCCATGAAACCACTTGTTGAAATGCCAAACAATTAAAACCCGTTTATTTTGCGAGGGTTTTGACCAGTTTTGTAGTCAATACGAAATAATCTATTGAGTAAAATATGACGGAGTCCATGGCAGGTTGAACAAAGTAGGCCGCCTCTGGCTGACGGGGCGGACGCTCCTGTGGTAGGCCCTCTCCACGCTCGACTGGGTCAGACTGCATTTTTCTTCCTTTTACCTGCCTTCCCCAACGACAATTGCATTGCATTCCTTCTTCTTCTGCAACACCACTTCCCTCCACAATTCTGGTCTTTATGGACAGGTAAGCCCAATCTGGTTCAAACAATTTGCTAGCAGCGATCAGAAAATTGTATTTCAAGTCTTTTTTCCTTGTTTTTTTCAATTTACAGGCAGGGAAGTGCACTGCAGTCAAGGTTCAGACACCTTTGATTGTCCAGAGGCTTCTGGAATTGCAATTCTATGTAGTTGATTTTGAAGCCGGGTGGCAGGGGTTCGTTGCTTCTCATGACTTCACGTTTTTGAAGAGATGTTCTAGCGAGACCTTTCACATAGTTTGTTTCAACTGAACCCTAAGGTGTGAGCTCTCCGCTGATTCATTATAGTTGATGTGTTTGTTTCAACTGAACCCTAAGGTGTGAGCTCTCCGCTGATTCATTATAGTTGATGTATTACATGGAAACCTGTTAGAAAACCCTTAATTGGAAAGATGGTTGATGTTTTGCGAGCTCTGTTATGAAACCCTAGGTGGGAGAGCTGTTGAATTTTGGTGCCTTGTTGTGGAAAGGTCTTGGGTCTCTGCTTTTGGAACTCAAATGTTTATTCTATAATTGCAAAGGAATCCTTTGAGAATTAATAGGAATGGCAGACAGTAAGTCAATGGATGAGAAGTCGTGGCAGGAGCTTCTGAGAAAGATGCTGCCTGCCGGGGCACGGATACCTAATCAGGAAGAGCTGGATTATTCATTTGCCATGGAGTATCAAGGCCCCCCTGTTTTGTACGAGATACCGAAAGTTGATCCAGTGGATGCTAGACGAATTCCCACTGCAGCTGTTGCAGGGCCTGTAACTGACTTACCACAGTTGCCTGTTATCCAACCGGTACAAAATGCACCACCTGTTAAAATCAATCACGCAGCAACAATTTTTCAGCCTGATAAGAGTAATTTTGCTTTGGGAAAGAATTTATCCAAAATGATATTCAAACGGAAGCCTTCTGATATAGAAAATGCAGACGCTCCGAAATCACCCGATTCTACAGTTTCTCCGAAATCTGTTGGTGACTCTTCACCTGTCCGCACTGTGCACGGAGGACCAAATTTGTCACTTTCGCCCAGCCGTGCATCTGAGATTACTGACGGTGATGAAGGCACGACCAGTGGTACACCTAGAAACGATGGAAACCAACAATTTGATTCAGAAAATGCTGGAGGAAATAAGCCCTCAAAACTCTTGGAATTGGAATCCGATAGCGCTCGAGGTCGGATTAAGTTTCCCAGGAAACTGTCCGTGGAGAAAGTCCATCCACATCTGGAATCTCATAATGCTGGAGAATGCGAAACATTCACTGAGTATAACTCTGAGGAGAAAGCCAACCCGGGACCAGAGTATGCTAGCCTGGGAGAACATGTGCAGTCAGTTAAGGAATTATGCATGGAAACGGATGACCCACAATTGGAAACTAATGAAGTGGAAGAGAGTAAGGAGAAGACCACAATATATTCAGAAGTAAATGGTAGTGCATGCCGGCAGCCTCATGATGCTGGAAATAGTAATGTACTTGTTATAGATGAAGCTCAACTACCATCACAGTTTGGTAATGCTGAGGATAATTCAAATGCATCATCTTCAGACCTTGTAGAATCAAAAGCAAGAACAAATTCTAGAGAAGTCGGGATATCTTCGGCAGTTTCCACTGAGCCCATTTCATCTGATTGTGATCAATCCACACCTTCTCCATTTCATGGTTTGCCTGATGAATCACTCGACTTAGTTGATATGAATACAAACAAAGGACAGGCAGTTATATTTGAGAATACTGAAGAAAGGGAACTGGAGGGTACTGATTCAGGCCATCACAATTCTTCAGGCATACCGATGGTATCTGATACTACATTGAGAGACTTGCCAGAATCCAAAGCAAGATCAAATTCTAGAGCAGAGGGCAGGTCTTCACTTGCTATAAATTCTTCTCGGACTATTTCATCTGATGTCGATGAATTCTCTCCTGCCGCACTTCATGGTTCACCTTCTGGATCAGTTAACTCAGTTCACGAGGATGGAAAGAAAGTTGGAGCAGTGAGATTTGAGGATACTGAAGAAATGGAATCAGGTAATTCAGGCTATCTGAATCCTTCAGAAAACCCTATGGTGCCTATTTCAAATGGGTTTGTTGAAGGCATGCCAGAATGTGATGATGGAATTGCCAAGCCACATAGGAAGAAAGGAGTGTGCCATAGATGTCTGAAAGGGAATCGGCTGAAGGAGAAAGAAACTTGCCTGGTTTGTAATGCCAAATATTGTGGCAATTGTATCCTCAGGGCAATGGGTTCGATGCCTGAAGGGCGCAAATGTTTAGGCTGCATTGGCCAGCCTATTGATGAGTCCAGGCGGTCAAGCTTGGGTAAATGCTCCAGAATCTTGAGCCGCTTGTTTAGTCCCTTGGAAGTTCAACAAATCATGAAGGCTGAGAAAGAATGCCCAGCAAATCGGCTACAACCAGAATATTTATACGTCAATGGAAAGCAACTGTGGCCAGAACAAATGGTCACTTTACTTGGTTGCCCTAATCCACCCCGCAAATTGAAGCCTGGGCGATACTGGTATGATAAAGTATCTGGTCTTTGGGGCAAGGTGAACAATCTTTTCCTGTAGATAACCCTGATAAATTTTTCCTGTACTGACTAAGATTGATTTTAAAGATTTGAAGGGAGTAAAACTCAATTGATTTGGGTTCTAATTAATTGTTTGCCTCGTTAAACAGGAAGGACATAAACCGGACCAAATCATAAGTGCACATTTGAATGTTGGAGGAGATCTTCAGTCTAATGCTAGTAATGGCAATACCCATGTTTATATTAATGGACGAGATATAAGTAAAATTGAGCTGAAGATGCTCAAGGTGATTATTGAATTCCTACAACTAGACTTTGTTCCTTGGAAGGACCTTTATTTTAAATCAATTTTTGTTTGAACTTTTATGTTATTTTTCTTTCCACTTCCAAATGTTTTCCTTTTGCTTCTATCTAAGTAATTAGTGTGAATGGATCTTAACCAAAGCATCTTATTATCTGGTCAAGTCTACGTACAATGTGCTTTATCTTTATGATATATTCTGCTCAAATAGTTTTTGATTATGTTTGCCTTCTCGTTTTGATTGGGGGTATTTATTTGGCAGCTGTGTTACCTTTTTTTTGTAAGTCCTACATCAAGTGCCATACATTTGTAATGTAATGACTATTATCTTTGAATGAGTTCTCTTGAAGTTGAATCAGTTTGAATTTCTATGTAAAGAGCAGCCAACTTCATTATATCTTATTAGTTATTTTGAATGCTACTATACTTTTGGAAAGAAGGATAAGCAATTACAAAGAAAGGAGTACCAAACTGAAACAAACAAACAAACAAACAAAGGAGTACCAAACAAACAAACAACTATCAAGAACAGGCTTTCAAGTTTCAGATAGTCACCATTTTGGCATTTTTCTTCAACCATGTCTCTCTTACCATAATATGTTAAAAAAAAAATAGATACTGGGACAAGTCTTCTACCTGTTCCTAACATTGCCATCTTTTGTATGTTATCCAATTTCAACTAAGTGCAAGATGCGTACATTTCAAAAGAAGACCAGACAAATGTCTTGTTCTTTTTCATCTCAAACTCTGTTTTGAAGTTTTAAATAATCACCATTTCTGCATTTTTTCTTTTAATTCTCTCCTACCATAGCATTTCTCAAAAATAAATTATGTACTGAGACCAATCTTCTACCTATGCCAAACATTGCCATATTTTACATTGTATCCAATTTGAACTAAGTATAAGATGCTTACTTTTCCAAATAAGAGCAGAAAGAAAACCAATTTTTATTTCAGTTCAAACCCTTTTAACTTTTGAATTCACAGTGGGCAGGTGTGCAATGTGCCGACAAACCTCACTTTTGGGTGGATTCAGATGGCACATACCGAGAGGAAGGTCAGAATAAACCAAAAGGAAACATATGGGGAAAGGTATGAGTATCTTTCTGAGTTTGAATTATCTCTTGGTTGCAAATTTTTTCTCTGCCTCTGCCTGTTTAATGCCAAATGTCTTGTGGTAAAATTGCTTAATATTTTTTTAACCTTTTCTAGGAAGGAACCTTTGCCAAGCAGGCAGTAATACGGCTATATTGCTCTTTTCTGTCGTTACCTACACCTCGTGGCAATGCTGTTGTTGGACCAGAAGATATCAATAATCAGTCAAATAGATCCATTCCAGAATACTTAGAGCAGAAGAAAGTTCAGAAACTTTTATTGCTGGGATATGAGGGTGCTGGCACAAGTACTATTTATAAACAGGTAATTGACAATGTTTTTTGTATGTCACCCATGTAGTATTATTTTGTTCTATTCAAAAGCTTGGGCTACTCAATTTTTGTTGTTGATCTTAAGATGTTGCTATGCTTCAGTAATCTGACCTCCTGTCTCATCAGTCTGATTTTGTTGAAATAAATGTTTCAGCACGCTTGAACTTTTTTGATAGGAATCACCTGGTTGCCACCTCAAATTATCATTGGGTAAACATATATTACTTTGCTTATCTATGCTCTCACACTTTTGAACTCATAGCTTTCATGCTTTTGAACTCATAAATTGATGTTTTAATGAAGAAAAGAGGTGTTGAGAAAGACAATTGACATTTGATATCATGACATAATAAGATGGAATTAATAAGAAATCTGAAAAATCAATGACACTGTTAGAAGAGAGATTCCTTAAAATTTGAAGGAGTATCCAGAGGACAAGACAAAGAGAGGTGGTTACTTTCTCTCCCAGAACTAGAAGGCACGAATCTCCAAGTGACATTTGAGTGCTATAAAAACCTCCCCAAGGTTCTCATTTACACATGACATGCAAAAATGCAGTGCTGCCAAAGATGGAAACAATTGTAGAGACCCTAGGAAAAAATTTCAAAGGGGGACGGAAGTTGTCAGAAACCATTATCTGTGTTCTAGTTTCATGAAAGAATTACCAATACCTGGACAGTGGTATTGGAGTAGAGTTATTGAAGTTCTTTTTTTAGATCAAATGACTCTTCTGAGCTTTGAACATTTGATTCATGGTGAAACTGAAATGAATATTATTAGTGTTTTTGGTTAATCACTGGTAACTATTTTTTAGAGACCCTAGGAAAAAATTTCAAAGGGGGACGGAAGTTGTCAGAAACCATTATCTGTGTTCTAGTTTCATGAAAGAATTACCAATACCTGGACAGTGGTATTGGAGTAGAGTTATTGAAGTTCTTTTTTTAGATCAAAGGACTCTTCTGAGCTTTGAACATTTGATTCATGGTGAAACTGAAATGAATATTATTAGTGTTTTTGGTTAATCACTGGTAACTATTTTTATCTGTTATTTCCTATGTTGCTGGTTTGGGTTTGGGCTTGTGGTTTTTGTTCATGGAATGTAAATAAATTCCAGCATGATGTCTTTATTCATGTAAAAAATAATGTTTGCAAATTTATTTATTAAGACTTAACCCGGATCTGCTTCAGTTCATGGCCGGACATGCCCATGTTTCCTTTGCAAACCTCCATTACTCTTTAGGAGGCATCCGCCTCAAATAAACTACCCACCTTGCAGTGTACAGAACCGAACCTAGTTGAATCCAAAAGATGCTAAGAACATATTATCGAGTGTAGGACAAGAGAGCATCACCAGGTAATCAAGCACGTACATTCTCTATTCTTTCCTTGATCTTATCTCCAAGTCATTTTTCCATACCTCAAGGATTGTCCTTAGAACTCAGTGCTCTATCCACTATAATCTCAGCAAGCATGGCTCTTATCAGAGGTGTCACCATTGCTGATGTGTGAAATGACTTTAACATTGTGATATGCTTGGCATGCTACATATGGCTTTGAGACTTTACAAGGATGCATTTCTGGAACTGTCTATACGTTACAAAATGCATTTCCAGGAATATCAAGACTGGCGATTCTCAACTGTGCATCAATGTTCTTAAGAGTGGTGGGACTTCTATTCTAGACTACAGACTCACATATTCCCTAAGTTACCAGTTTTGGCTGTTTTGGGATCTGTCACCGTATTGGATGAAGTGTGTTCTGATGCGAGCACTGGTTTCTACAAAATTTGCTCCAGATTTGTATGGGAAGAACCCATCTCAAAATTTTTATTTATCAAATCCTATTTCTCAGGTCAAATAGGACTTTGCGCTTCTATCACTTTGTTTGGTCCTTGCGGTGAATCAAATAATTCTACAATGAAGCCATTGTTGACTACATTGAACACATTAAACTGTCTTCCTCGAGATATAGGGTGATGTCGGCTAGAATATATACTGTTGTATACCAAGAAATGACATAATTTGGGATGCAGAGCTTCTTGTTGGAGTGGAAATGGTGCCCGTTGAGTTGTATAGCGTCTCTCCAATTTGATACCTGTGACTGTTATCTCCTCAGTATGATCGGCCCAATTCCTTCTTTGCCTAGGAATATATATTCTCTCTTATGTTTATTATATCTTTTCTAGTTTTACTCTGTAATTACCCTATGTCTATGTTGATTATTATATTCTATTATAGCTTTATGATTATTCATTTATTAATTACCTTTTCAAAAATATTTTATTTATCTAACAAATAATGTCTTGATATTATGAGTATTTATAGTACAATAGTACCTGGCCATATCGAAGTGAGGTAAAAGCAAGGTTGCATGGAGACACGTCTTTGACCCCTTGGGATGCATTTGCCGTATTGAAAATGGGTATAGAGGCATCTCAAAATTTAGAAAGCATTTTGCTTGTGTTTCTTTAAAAACCCTAAACACAACATCTTAAGAACATAAATCAAAAAAGAAAAAGAACCCCTAAATCACGATGCATAGTATCATTTTCATACCTCTTTGATTGTCACACGAGTTTATTTCCCACCGTTTTGTTGTGCAAGTTTTTTTTGTCAGCTACATTTATCTATGTAACTAGGGATCGGGTGCAAAGGGGACTTGAGTAAACACAAACAATTTGATTTTATATAAATGTTAGTGTTAAAAGGATGTTTAAACTTTATTTTGATATCAATGCTTGAAATCGTTCAGAAGTTTGAACTGACCCAAATTTTGATCATTCGACAAATTGAAGCCATATAACATGAGAAAATGTATTTGCAAAAAGAATCCCTTGTTGTGACTCATTTTGTCACAAGGATTTTAAAGGAAGCATTCCTATTCCTAAAGTTGAAGCAGCTAAAGTCATCTTACCCTTGAAATCATTCTAGTGATAGACAAAATCATTATTCCTACCATACAATTAGAAAATCCAAAATAAACACTCATCCCTTGTTTAGTAGGATGGAGGGAGTCAACTCAAACAAATGCCATATGTAGAAGACTTGATAGTTGTGACCCAAATTTCTTCTATATGCCTAGCTGCTTCCTTTTTAGAATGTTGTCAAACAGTTCTCACGCTGCTTTGTTGTATACCTCCTTTTTCCTTGAGTTAATTATCATGCCTTATCTACAACATTTAATGTTCTTGCATTAAAAATGATTAATATTAGTATGAATCTTGAAAAAGTTTGAAATTTTGAATTGACTCATATTTTATGTTACTTACCTTCTTGCAACCAAGTAGCTACTTGCATTGTTGGGCCTTGCCTACATTCTTATTTTCTTTGCTTGTTGTATAAAAGCTATAAGAAAGTAGACAAATTATTTTCTTTTTATATAATAGTTTTTCTTTATTATTGGTTTGGATTATTAGAATTTTATTTGGAGGAAAATTGGGTTTGTACTCACTGTGGAAATATTGTGTTTATGTTTTTGGGTCAAAGGCGTTAGGTGGAACAACCACCATCAATGTATACTTTTTCCTAAGATATTTTTAAGGCACTTACTCAAGGGTGAGGATCATTTTATTTATACACTAGGAAAATGTGTAAACCCTATTCGAATAAGTTAGAATGATGCAAAGTATTAGGGTTCAAGAGAAGCAGTTGATGTAGCGATTGCATACTTCTTTTATGCAAATGGAATACTATTTAATTTTGTTGGCTCACCTTTCTATGGGGAGATTGTCCAAGCTATCAATAATGGACCACTTGGGTATGAAAAGCTTCACGCTACTCTAATTGATAAAGAAAAAAATTGATTAGAGCAACAAATTGCATCAACGAAAAGAGTGTGGTCTACAATAAGATGCGGTATTATGATGGATGGGTAGATAGATGCTAGAAATTATTCCCTACTTAATATCACGGTAACATGCAACAAAATACCTTATTTTTTGAAGGCAATAGATGATTTAGAGCAAAGAATAAATGTAGAATTATTTCAAAACTATCTTTGTGACGGCTTTGAGGTGGGGGAATCACATTTAGTCCAAGCTGTTATAGTTGCTGCTCCTGTTTGTAAATCAGCAGGTATGTTAGTGCAAAAAAAGTACATGCATATATTTTGACTACCATGTTGTGAACATTTTTCGAGTAATGCCCTAAAAAATATTGGCAAGTTCCAGTGGGTCTAGATCTTATCGAAAAGGGTAGAAAAATATAGATGTTCATATGTAACCATCACCGCACACAAGCCATTTAAATTTTTTTTGTGAAGGTGGAACTTCTCAAACCTGTTGATGCATGTTTTGCTTCTTATTTTAATCTTGAGCATCTATGTGAAGTCAAAGGAGCTTTGTGTTTTACAGTAGTTAGTGATGCATGGGTGGCTTGGGGATTATCTACATTAGATACAACAATT
Source organism: Chamaecyparis obtusa (assembly GCA_027943335.1). NCBI lineage: Eukaryota > Viridiplantae > Streptophyta > Pinopsida > Cupressales > Cupressaceae > Chamaecyparis > Chamaecyparis obtusa. The sequence goes on from BSBK01007378.1 coordinate 72,189, forward strand.
GAGATGAGAGATATGGTCCTTTTTAACAATTTTTGAGCTGATATTAAATTTGTTATTGAGTTTTTTAAGTCCATATGTAAGGTGCTCAAATTTGCAGATTTAGACAAGCCATGTTTGGAAGAAATTTATGTAGAAATAAATTATATGTGTGGAAGAGTTGAGAAAATAACTCACGTAGGAGACCTTTCTCTACACCTTTTCATATAAGAAAATATCCATGGAAGATGGAACAAACTTAACACCCCCGTTCATTGTGCTGTCTATGCCTTAATCCTAAATGGTGTGATACACAAGTGACCAATAAGAGGTCTCTTACGAGGATTGACAGGCAATGGGGGGATTTTGGGCTGCAATAAAAAAGATTGATGGCTAAGGTGAGAATTCTTTAATTATGAGGACTTAATAGAATAAGTTTTCACTTGGGCATGGTGATTTTTCTTCTCTGAAAGCCTTATATGATATGCATGGAAAAAAAAGACCCTATAGAGTGGTGGGGGTTGGATGGAGGTGAAATCCCTGAATCACAATCATTTGCAATAAGATTTATTTCACAAGTAGCCAACTCTTCATCTTGGGAGATGAATAGGAGTACTTATGGTTTTATTTGTTCAGTGTAGAGGAACCAATTAGGGTCAAAGAAAATAGGGAACCTAGTGTAATTTTATAGCTCACTTCGTCTTCTGTCTTGTGTAGATTTGGGTACAAGGATTACTTGAATTTGAAGAACTATGAGCCAACTCCAGTCAAGGATGAGTCAAAGGGTGATATTGATGGATCCTTGATTGTAGGTACTTCACCACATAGTCAAATCAAAGAGGTGAAATTTAGCAATTGTAAAGATGGTACAATTGCTAAAAAAGCGGTGAACTTGCCTGTTACCGAGTTTGATTTAGTGGAAGTATCTTTAAATAAGATTTTCTCCTTGGTAGAGTTAATTACTCTTGGCCTTACTTGAAATGTGTATTCAAGAGTGGGTTTCCATGAATTGACCCTTGTTGGTTCTAAAGGAGGTAAGCATTATGCTTTAACTAAGATTTTCTCATTGGTAGGTTTAATGCATAGTTGCATGGGTACTCGTACCCATACCCCTGAGACACATACCAAGTAGTGGTACGCGTACCCAAGCACCGGGTACTCAGTGGAGAGCATCATAGCTAAGTACCTTGTTTAAGATTTCTGAATTTTGTTTCAGTTTTTTGTTTGTGTATCAGCTTGCTGTTTATCAAGCTTATTTCAATATGTAATCACTAGTCAGTTTGAAACTTTGATACAATGATTGTATGACATTTCAATTTGTGTACTAATCTTCAAAGTTAATGTTTGACAGTAAACTTTATCACTGTTCTTGTTTTAAAAACTCAAATGGCATTATATTTTCAGATTTATAAAATATTAGATTATAATTATGAATATAAAAAAATTGACGTACCCAAAGTACCCCCGTCTCCTATTTTGAAAAAATAACTGCACCTATTTCCGAAGTACCCAAGTACCCCCATCTCCGTGCAACCTTGGTTTAATGGCTTTTGGCTTATAATTGAAATGTCTTCAGGAATGGGCTTCCATGAATTGGTTCTTGTTGGTTTAGAAGGAGGTAAACAGTCTTCTTTGTTATTCTTTGTTCCTCTCTAGTTAGGAGAGAAAAGATTCTCACCTCTGGCTCATGGATATGGGATGATTATGTTCTTAGATTGAAACAGTAGTTCCACACTTTTTGATCCCTTGAAAGACAAAGTTACTTCTACCTCTGTCTTGGTGTGTTTACCATCCTTATGTCTGCAATTTTGGTGTGAGTTTGGCCTGTGAATGGTGGTGACTCATGAGGAAACTTTGTGTCTGGTTCTTCTACCCTCTCTGCACCATCTTTGTACGTATTTGTGTTGAAACTTGAAATAGACATTGGTAAAGGGATGCTTGAAAATATCATCTAGGAGAAAGATGGACATTTGTGGACATAAAAATTGATTATGTCAACATTCCGTTCAGATGTTGCAGATGTTTTAATTATGGTCATCTAGCTTCCATTTACTCCAAAAAAGATTTGTTGGCCATTGGAGCTCAGAACAAGAACCCCTCTTCCAAACCCACATGGTGGTAGGGGGCAGAGGTTCAACATACCCTGCTCTTTCTGTCAAAAGGGGTGAAGTCACCTTTTTCTGCAGCAGATCAAATGTGCCAAAAGTTAATCCCCAGCTATCCTCTAGGCAATCAGATTTGAAGAAGGATAGATCTCCTAGTTAGTTGTCTTCCCAACATGATGCAAGCATTGTATTTGATGATGTCCCCCAATCTATTCCTCGGCAGTTGGCTTGCCTTTCACCATTCTTGGGGCAAAGACCCCTCTTTGGCCCCCATCAAATTGGATCATGAGAAGTCAATCTTACAGCCGATTTGATGGCGGTTAAGATGGCAGCTAACTCAAGGTTGAAAATCTAAAGGAAAAAATGACCCTGAGGTCGTACGACAAGAAAGGCTTATTAAATTATTTGTGCAATAGGCCTAGGAGTTTTCTAAAGATGGGTAATAATTTAATAAATGGAAATCTGCATTTGTTCTTACTGCCTTATGTGGGGTAAGGATTTCTGTTAGTCATATCTTATATACCCCTATGAAGGGTTGATGCACAAAGCTAATTTATTATTTTTGAAAACTATTTATTCAAAGGGAATGGGTTCGTACGTTACAATTCACTGACCAAAAATGAAGAAAATTGAAGGTTCACTTCTGCACTTAATCATGAATATTTCTCCTGAATTTTAATCAGTTGACAAACTTGTTCCAAACTTTTCTGTTGTTGAACTCGAACACAATTGCACACTTTGTGACTAAGCATTTCACATTTTAATATTATGATCAATTTTTTTTTTCCACTTTTTGTGGGGCCTAGTGCTTGAGCATGCATAGTGTAACAGGACCTTGCCCAGTGGTATTTGGGGGATTTAACTTGGGTCTTATTGTTAAGTTTTGATCAGATTTATAGGTTATAGGAATTTTTAAATTTTAATCACTGTTCTCCAGATGTATATGCAGATTCTATATGATATGTTGATCACAATATCACAATAATAGAGCTTGGATATATATCAATATAAATTAAATATGAATTTATATTGATCTACTTTGATCTTAATATTGATATCAATATAATGTTGCTGAGATATGATGAGAAGACAATATTGATCTGAACAATATATAATGTCACTGATATATTTTGATGAGTTGATACCAAACTGTGTAAGTATATGTTATGTCGCTGCTGTATCTTGCTTTGTACTTATTGATTTCTGTACATTGCAAGATATTTTAATCGGTATATATATATATATATATATATATATATATATATATATATATATATATATATATATATATATATATATATATATATATATATATATATATATATATATTGTGTGTGTGTGCGCGCGTGGGGACATGTCTCTACATGAGACATGTCTCATGAACAATCACTTAAACTAATCTCCATCGATTTACAAATCGATATGTTTTCTGTTTATTCAATATCGATACTCATTATCAATTCATATTATGATCGATACTTACTATTGATAGCATAATATGATATCGATATTCATTATTTATACACAACAAGATTAATATATAATGTCGATACTCAATATCGATACACAGCATGATTAATAATTATTATATTAAACTCGATCATGTATATATAATAATATACATATACATTATTAAATATATATACATACACGATTATTAATATACTAATTATTAATCATGCATTAATCATAGCAATTAATTAGAGAAGTATACAGAAAAGGATACAGATCAAATGCTCAAGGCCGATAGGCCACTTATGCATTTGATTTCATTGATTGGAATAATCCGACCGAAGCTACAAATCATTAACACTTATTCTGATAACACCAAGTTTACGACAGTCAGACATATTTTGGTTAAATTTTCTTTACATTGTTTATAGATTTTTTATTTTTCATATACTATTATATTGTTTTTAATTTATGTATCCAAATTGTGAGATGTATAGGGTTACAAAAAATAACAGTGAAACCCTGCATCTGTAACTGAACCAATATTGGGTAACTTATCATTTTTCCCCATTTACCAATCCTTCGTTTTTTAATTAAAAAAATATGATTAGCTCCAGATTTGTCTGGAGAGTCTAGGCCAACCTGAAAACTATGGGTTCACACCAAACCTTTTGCCAATTGTGACCCCCACACTGTAACTATGCTCATAAGCATTCTAATGAATGGTATGTCGCTGATGACATAATTTTGGATCGACATGAATTCTTTTTGATGCAAATTTTGATGGAAGAGCTTAAATTGGTAACTATTCAAAAATTAGTATCTTAAATATACCATGAGGTCTCACTTGATTATAAACTCGTATTTTGCATTTGAATAATTTTAGTAACCAAAGTAGAATAAAAGTGTATTGTAATGGTTGAACTTGAGATTATTTAGAGTCACCTTAAATATTATTTTTATTTAATTTCTCATTTTTGAGCCTTATGTCCCATTATATGGGTGTTTATAGCCCAATATGTGCTGATGCTCGAGTCTTAACCTATTATTTTTCTAATTTACACTTCCTACTCTTGGAAAACGCTTTAGATCTACACTGATTGACTATCAATATAAATTTTGATTACTTGTTTATTATAGGCAAAATTTCTCTACAAGGGGGACAAATTTTCACAGGAGGAAGTGCAAAATATTAAGCTGATGATACAAAGTAACCTGTACAAATACCTTAGTGTCTTGCTAGAGGGACGTGAACGCTTTGAGGAAGAATACTTGACAAGAAACAGTGCCCATCAAGCGCAGGATGGACCCAGCACATCAGGTGTGTCAATAAATTACTAAATACTCACTGATAGCATTTTTTTTATTGTGGTGTAAATAATTTAAAATATGATACTTATATGGCTGCTATAGATTTAAAAGATTGAAATGATTTGTCGGACTTTGTACAAGTACAATGGATAGTCTTGTGGCATCACTAGACTGAGGTGTTGGAGATCGATCAAAAGAAATGGTAGACTTTGTTAAAAAATATAGTTTCAAGAGCGAGTATGATTTAAAGAAATGGTCCAAAGAGAAAAGAAGATAGACAGACATTGTGTAACAGAGTGGTAGGATGTGCTATGGATCATATAATATGCTTTTGCTGGCAGTTAAATTAATTAAATTCAATGCAATATACTGCAATACTCTTTTTCTGAAACCATGAATTGTTGTATTACTTGCCGACAAATCAAAATTTTATGTTTTTCTTTCTTTTATTTATAGTGGCCTAATCTGGCTAGATTATGACTCGAAGTTAGTATGTTTTTTTTTGGCTCAAAAAGAATTGCATGTCCATTCATTTCGAATGATTTCCCCAGTCACATGGATAGGAGAGTCTGGGTGTAGCCATATAAAATTCAAAATTCCCAGTGTTTCTCAGTTGTAAATTAATTCAAGAAGATAGACAGACATTGTGCAACAGAGTGGTAGGATGTGCTATGGATCATATAATATGCTTTTTCTGGCATTTAAAATAATTAAATTCAATGCAATATACTTCAATACTCTTTTTCTGAAACTGTGAATTGTTGTATTACTTGCCAATAAATTAAAATTTTATGCTCCTCTTTCTTTTATTTATAGTGATCTAATCTGGCTAGATTATGATTTGAAGTTAGTATGGTTTTTTTTGGCTCAAAAAGAATTGTATTGTCCATTCATTTCGAATGATTTCCCCAGTCACATCTGATAGGAAAATCTGGGTGTAGCCATATAAAATTCAAAATTCCCAGTGTTTCTCATTTGTAAATAAAGTTTACAAAGAGATTCAGTGAGGAGACAAGGGGTTGCACTTGAGAGTTGAGACCATCGAACATGATATTCATAGGTTTATGTTTGTTCATGATTTATCCATACTCTTAGGGGTGGTCATACACTGACATTATACTAACCAACAGAAAAAATATCTGAGAAGGATGAACTAATGCAGAAATAAGCAGCTGAATGCAATAAAGAGCTCAAAACTACAAAGCGAATATGAATATATTAATCTCATATGACAATATTTAGTGATCGGTCAACATGCTTGTTGTTTTCACCTTTTACCATCTGAGGCAAAAGTTCTTAGTTGGGGAGTGACTGATCCCAATTTATTCCTAAGCTGTTCCTGGACAGATTAGCACATGCTCTTCCTTTTTGGATCATGATTGTTTTCTGTCTTGTCAGTTTGATTTGCAGTACATTCTTCTATTAGTGAACATTGTGGATGCTGAGTTTTCATGAATTTCTGCCTCAGAACACGAATTCCAGTTGCTAATGGTGGTTGAGAGAGCCACCATATTGCTGTCAAAGCAGGAATCATGGACTGCTCTTGTAGGATTTTAGTTTTACTTACCTTTATGTTGCTGGTTTGGCAAATTTTTGGCCAGGTTTCAGTATATCTCGGTTTGGCTGTACTATGTATATATAATATAAAAATACATAAGAACAATATAAATATAAATATTTTAACGATAAATCCAGTAAATAAAAATATTAATAAAACAAGAAATACATTTCATATTCATATTTATTTTCTTTTTTGATTGGTAAAGTGCGGAATCAGGCCTCTCCTATAATAAATAATAAAGAATGATGAGTTTACTGAGAGAATAGAATCCCTTACAAAGAAAAATCATAAGATTTCCAGGAGAGACTATGCTACCTAGCAATTTACCCAAAGATTCAGAGTCTAAACAAGATTGTGGGAAACTAAGGCTCAGCTAACCTAAGAAACCACCCAAAACATATGGTTCCAATTTCCAATCATAGCTGAAAAAACAACAATGATCTTGTTGAGTCGTGTTGCCATCTATTGAGTCACAGCCTTCAATGAATAATTTTTAAGCTTCTGTTTTATTCTCTTCTGCTTGTCAAGATCTTGCTCACAGTCTGGGAGATGGTTGTGGTACCAGGGACGAAGTCTAGTTTATCTTCATTCTTGAGGAAGTCCATCATCCCTAATTCCTTTTCTTCTGAGAATGCATGAAAGAAACAGTCCTCATTATCAAAAATCCGTTCCATACAATGTTAAGTCTTCCACATTCTCAGAAAAATGATCAATGCGGGGAGAGCCTCTGAGTGATGAGTCTGTCCAGGGATGGAGGGAATTGACATTGTTTCCCTAGGTAGAGCTTTAGGGGGCGCACTAATTAAAAAACATGCATAAATGATAAAAACTGGTTTATAGGGGTCAGAAGTAGTTTTTTCCTTTGTTTGCAGATTAAAAAATTAGTTCAATCCATGTCAATGTCATAGACTCATATGATGATAATTTACATATTTGTTTTAATATTCTACAAATTTCATCCATGGTAAACATGGGCCCAAATGCCTTTTTACATAATTTAATCACTTAAGTATTAACCAGCCATTGGTGGTTAGGCTGTCAATTTTTTGTGCCAGGGCACTTTATGCATCTGACTCACCAGTTTTTGGTGAATTATTGGGTTACTACATGCCAGGGTCTGTTTGCACATGAGTACTTGCTTGCTGGCGAGTTGCTGAGTTTTGAATCTATGATCTATCCATAGCAAATAGTATCAAGGAATGGTTAAAGAACCAAATAAGAGCAGTATCTGTTCTGTTTTCTTTCATATTTCCCACAAAGAGGCCCAAAGACGGCGGCCATTTTTGAGTATATTGTCAATTCTTTGTGTCCTCTGATAGTGTATATCGAGCATTGCCATTGAATCAATAGTAGAATCTAGAGCCTATTGTGTAAGCAATTAAAGATTGATTCAAGCAGGCATGTATAGGATATGAATTCAGAATATATTGTGGAAAGATGTGTCATTGATTATTAGAAATTGCTTAGAATCCATATGATCAAAACAAATTCATGTCTAGACAAGACCATATCGTTGATGTTTATGACTTATGAGAAGAAAATTTACAGAGCTCAACTGTGATTGCAAAATAACATTTATTAAAAGAAAATTGACAAAGCTTAAATACAATTAGTTGTTCCTAAAAATCTGTTTTTAAAATGGAAAAATATTTATTTGGGGTTCACCCTGGATATGCCCAGGCTCTGTCCCGAGGAGAAATTCATGTCCTAGGTATGCCGAATGAACCCTTGATGTTTCTTAGGAGGGACCAGACCCAGGACCTGTACCCAGTCTGGTTCACTTTGGATACGTCTGGAAATGGGTGAATTATTAATATAGCCTGAAAATAGATCTTGTTTATTGCTCTCCTGCAGCTTTGAAAAACTAATTAAAAACCTGCAACATAAGGTTAGTTGAACTTTAATGAAAAGGAGGCTTATATTGAATAATGTGCTCTATGGAGTAAGGGAATTCTGACTAGTCATGATTATTTTAGGTGCATCTTGTGATCTTAAGTCCATTTTTCTGAGGTAAGTACTTAAATAAGTCATCTAGGCAACAGTGGCATGAAACCCTGGAGGTACTGTTTTGGATGGGATTGACAGTAGCATGTAGTTTAGTTGATTTTTTAAGATGGGATTATTTCCTCATCAATCAAGTTACAAGCCCAAATTCTCCAGTGTGGGTGTCCCTCACGTTTTACTCTTTTAGAAAATTCTAAACTTTGTGCAGAGCTTGGGTTTCACCTAGATTGTTGGTAGTTTCATTTAATCCTCAGGTGAATATGATTCTTGCTTTTTATCCCTGGCCATAACAGTCTCCCTGCCCTGACTCTCCTAGGGATTATAGTTGCCATTATTCTTTTGGGCCTTAAATGGATCAAGTTCTCTAGTTGTATTTATTTCTTTTTAGTATTTAAGGCTGTTCTGTAATGCTAGAGGACTATTTTAGGCTCTTCTAAGCCACAGCCATTTTGGCTGATTCTTAATAATAAAATTCAAAGTTGCCTATTTTTTGAAACAATTTATAAAATATATGGAACATTTAAAAATATGTTTTGAAAATATTTGTTTATATTTAAAACATCTTACTCTAGATGCGTTATCACCTATAATGCCTTAACACAATATCTGTAAGCTGGGTTTTGGAGTAGAAAAATGCAGGCATTGAATCTATTAATCTGCAGCAGCACTTGTCAATCAGGGCAGGAGCATTGAGACATTTTGTACCTTTCATCCATGTGTCAAGCTGCAGTCTCAAATCATTCTTTCACTTGAGATATTGGAAGACAATTCCTAGATGCATTCGCGGTGCTTGGGGAGTATTAGAACAGCATGCTGGATGATTTACTGGCCGGTGGAGTATAGATAATAGTTAAAACTCGAGGTAAGATTACCTGGGGTTACAGGTCCCATTATAATTATCACATGCCCTTTTTCATTCCACAGATAGGTCTGGTTACTTTGAGTTTTCAGTTAGAGTGGCTGTGTTGATGTTGGTATCACACCTGTCAAGACCTATCAGTCAGAGAAAGTTGATTAATGGAATATCAATAAATTGCCTGACCTGGTCTGGAACCTAGCAGTTAGCAGTTCAGTTTGAGTTTACACTCTGGAACTTTACATGAATGCGGACCAGCATAGTAGTGGAAATTAGGGAAGTATGTTGTTGCAACTAGGCAGTTCTATTGGCCTCAAATCTGCCAGTGGACTGCCTTAGTTTGACGGACTGACATGTGAGCTAACTGCTTAGTTTGAGGAATTAGACTTTTCGGTCAACTTGCCAAGTTACTGGCGGCATCTGAGGGATGTTTTGCATTTAATTGAGGTATGATGGGAAAGGAGAGCTTGAATTATAATATAATATGGTGGGAAGAGGATAAGGGATACATGTGAATTTGAAAAATAAAGTCTTATCTTTCCCTGGGCTGGACATGTTTCAGTACCCATGGCTTGGAGATGAAACCCTTCAGGTGTAGAGATCAGGCTGCTTGAGGATGAAAACCTTTAAGCAGGAGACTGGTATTTAGATGGACATGTGGTATACTAGTAGTGTCCAGTTCTGTATGTGGGTGTGTTTAGTAAGCTGTATTAATTTGCTGAATCTCAATTAATCTTGTACTAATTTGAAAAAATATAAATCTACAAAATATTTATTGCTGTAGTTTCTGATTTTGTTTTGTGTGCATTTAGATCAGGTTACTACATGAACCCAAGATTAATTTAAAAAAATAGCTTGAATCAGGTAGAGGCAATATTCTTCAATACATAATCTAGCTGAAGCTTGGGCGATCTATGAAATTGATGAAAATCGAAGTATCCATCCAAAGGATTTTCATTCAACTCAAGGTGATTCATCTATCTAATTTATATTTCTGTTGTTGTGGCTTGATGCTTCCCCTTCTAAACACTTAAAAAGTTCCTCTGCAGACTAACTAAATACCAATATTCAAAGCCCGAATCCAGTGGTGACTTACGTCCAAGCCAAAATACTGTCTTCAATTTGCATGGGAAAGCAATCTGAGCTTTTCTGACAGCTAAGAAATCCACCACCCTGTTTTACTTTTCTTAGAGTAAAGCTGATTTGGGTGAGGAAAGGTTTAAAAAATCTTTTAATTTTACATCTTAACCATTCACAAACAAATGCAGAAAATTGAAATAAATCCAACAATCTGAATAGTGCATTCATTCATTTTCTGACAGCTAAGAAATCAAACTTCTTTTTGTACTTTTTGTAATAATAAATCTGATTTGGGTGATGAAATGTCGAAAAAGGCAGAGTGAATCAGTAGTTTTAAAATCGTTATTGTTCACGAGTGAATGCAGAAAATGAAGTAAATCTGATATTTTGAAGAGTGCAGTCATTGATAGACTCTTGATCCCCCATGCCCACTTTCCATTCCTCTCAATATTCTTCAATAGCCTGCAAAGAAGGGAAGGATGGGAAGCAGAAAAAAGATTAAATTTTTAAATTTCCTTTTGAAGGACAAAATGATGGGTCTGTTGGACCAGAATGATACCTTACTGGGTACCCATTCAATTTGTGAAAAAAACCGAAAATGATATGTGAGTCTTTTGTTATTCATATCAACAAAAAATTGACTTGCTAATTTATTTTGCCATGTGCCATCCGTGTTATTAGTCAACATCTACTTAAATTCTACTGGAAACTGCCATCTACTGTTACAATGCTGGGCAAATGCTACCCATGTTCTGTGGATGATGCCCACTCCTCAAAATATCAGAATGTGATCGTGCAGAGCATTTAAACAGTCATGTACCACTTCCTCCAGCATCTTGTGATCACCATGAAGTATGTATGCCCTCCAGCATCAGACAATATGTCTGTCCCCACAAGAATATGCTGCAACATCAAAGATGTGATATCTCCATGGTCCATACTAATATGAGTGAGTTCTGTGAGGAACATTCACTTATATCAAAGACATTTTAATCCTGTCTTTAATCTCATTTACAATTGCTTACTTTAGATTTTGCTCTCAGAAAATTTTATATTTTAGTTTTGGCTTTTTAAATTTTGTTTTATTTCCAATTCAGCCTTCAGAATTGACATTTATAATCATCCGAAGTTCTGCTGAATAAACTTCAGGTTAGAATAGGAATTTAGTATGATATCACTATATAGAGAACGGACAAACAGAGCTTTAAACTTTATCATTGTGGGCTTTAGATGAATAACAAAAAACCATGCGTGACATGGTCAAGTGAAAACTTCAACCAAGAAATTGACACAAATTTTAGACGCTGGGAGGGTTAGCAAAGACGATAAAAAACAAGAATGATTAGTTGGATGGGTTTTTAGCTTCCATTATCACTTTACTAAATTATAGGAGACAATGATAATTATTATTGAAGATCTAATACTAGAGGAGAATGCTTAATGATGTTAAGAAATGAAAAAAGTGAAAGAAGCTGAAAATGGTGGCAAATGGGCCTACATCATGAATAGAGGTAAGTGAAGAAAAATTGACATTCAACAATGAATGTCTTTACATATGGCTAAGGCGGTTAATGGTAAAAGGGTTCCCAACCAAGTTTGGTGCCGATTGATATAGATATTACACTAATCCACTGTCTTGTTGATGGCTGAACCTATTTTTTTTCATAGTATTTGAAGACCACACAGAACATTTTTAACCTAGATATAGTCAAATTAAATAGTAGTCATGATATAATTATTTGTAACAGACTAATTTATTGGTTCCATGAGCCAAAATGTACCTGCATTCATTGGAATGGTAATAACACTATATAGTATAGAATGTCATTCTTAGTTTAATATTTATTCTAAATTTCTAAGTATGATAATTGCATATATTATCATAAGTTGATGAGGGAGTCTACGTAAGAATTTATTTTCCTTTTATTAGTTGTCAACCTTATCACTTAGGATCAGATTGATTTTCTGCTTAATGTGGAATGTATATCTTTTGTAATTATTTGTTTTGTAATAAATAAATTGTAGTGATTGCATCTATTCTCTTGTTTTATGATTTCCTCTCTTATGTAAAAGAATATAGTGCAGAAATTCCCGACTCATAACAGTCATGTCTATGATTTTAATTTTTATTTAGTCAACCAAATTAAGAACATTGATATTAGGACATACAAGGAATGCAACTGAAACCATTAATAACTGAAAAACAACAAAAAATATATATTAGAAATAGAAAATGATTCAAATTCCTTTTTGAAAGATCTATTTAAAAAAGGATTCAAAATCTTTTCTGGATGTTCTCCATGATGCATTCCACTGCCTAACACTTTTCTTGAATTGAGGCCCTACACATGCCTTCAGCTATAACCATTTCTTTTCTATCTATTTCTGTGAAAAGTTCATGCAAACATAATACTTGGTAGGACTTTGATTGTAATGCTGCTTAAGAAATATCATACTCGCTTGGAAAACAAAATATGAAAATGGAAAACAAAATATGAAAAAGAAAGAGTGAAAGAATACAAGAATCCACTAAAAACAAGCAACTAGAAAAACTTTTGAATTTTGAGAAATACAATTCAAATCCATTTTGGAAATATTTCTAGCCTAGAGAAGTTTAATAATTCTACCAGACAACTATATGTTGCCCCTATTGACGCAGATGATTAAAAAATATGATACCTCCTTACACAAGGATGCCTATTATCTGATAAAATGCTCTCAAGAGAGAATACTAACTATATCAAAGGTTTTGAAGCAAAATTTTTAGTAGTGGATTTTTTAGAAATTCTGATAGAATACTCTCAAAAGGGAAAGCTAACTATATCTACATCTCACATAAACAAAGATTTCCAAACAATGAATATGAGAGTCAATTGTTTCCTTTTCTCAAAGCTGGAGATACAGGCAATTCCTTTAATGACAGAACCATAAGGATATTCCTTTTAGTGGATTTTTTAATAGTTGCCCCTATTGACGCAGATGACTAAAAAATATGATACCTCCTTACACAAGGATGCCTATTATCTTATAAAATGCTCTCAAGAGAGAATACTATATCAAAGGTTTTGAAGCAAAATTTTTAGTAGTGGATTTTTTAGAAATTCTGATAGAATACTCTCAAAAGGGAAGGCTAACTATATCTACATCTCACACAAACAAAGATTTCCAAACAATGAATATGAGAGTCAATTGTTTCCTTTTCTCAAAGCTGGAGATACAGGTAATTCCTTTAATGACAGAACCATAAGGATATTCCTTTTGCTGGCAAAACCTTTTGAGACCATTTTAAACCAGCTAATGGTTAGATGGTGACAAATTAAAGGACAAGCTTAAAACTGGAAGGAAATTTGCATGCTACATATAGGCTTGATTGAAACGCCTTCTTTTGAAAGTGTCATTTCTGTGGGTATACATATTTAGAACTCATCTTTTTTTCTGGTATTCTGCTTTTTCTTAATATCACTTTCATGGTAGCTATAAAGTATAAATTATAGTTAAGGTTAAACTGTGACAGAATCACCATTTCCATCAAGTAGTTAGGCTGCAGCTAGACATTAACATGCATTTGTAGATCTAAGTAAACACATTCTTTGTATTTATGTATTGTTCTTGTGCTTCTTGCTAGTGTCTACATATGATTTCCAGGGTGTCATTTGTGCAGCTGTGCTAGTAGTTTCCAAGTCAATATAATCTTGTACAAGGCTATCTATCCAAGGATGGACTTTGACAGTCCCGTTATATGTGTTTGTCTCAAACATAGGGATAATTGCAAGCATTTTAATTTGGCTAGTTTCCATTTGCTTGTAAGTTTGTATTTTTCAAATTTGATAGAAATGTGAATTATACTTTCTTTTAGGGAAAACTAATGGATAATGTCTTTTCTAATTATGTTCAATTTGTGATGTGATAGAGGAGAATGAACAAGAAGGATGTTCCCAAAATGTTTTTGCCATCAACCAAAGGTTGAAGACATTTTCCGATTGGCTTCTGAAAATTGTGGCAATGGGAGAGTTTGGTGCTTTTTTCCCAGCTGCCACACGTGAGTATGCACCGGTGGTTGAAGAGTTGTGGAGAGACCCAGCTATTCAAGCTACATTTGCTAGAAGGAATGAATTGCACTTGCTTCCTGATGTTGCTAGTTACTTCTTAGAGCGGGTAAGAATTTGACTTGTAAACAAGTTATTATCTACTGCTTATTTCTATATAAGCTGGAGGAATTTTGTTATGGCCTGAATGGAATATACATTCAAGAATTTGAAGACTTTGACCACCCATTTAAAGTTAAAATGTTTTTAGTTTGAACTTTACATGCATATTAATGTGGCCTTTGGAAATGCTAAAACTGAAAAACAGAGTGGATATTATGGGTTGGATCTAAGGATGTAATAAAGATTAACAATTGATGTTGATTGGTTTCTGGAGACAGGAATTTTATTTCCAAATTTTGGGAATGGCAGGGGGATGAGTATAAAAATTGATATATAGTAATATTTACTACAGGTAAGATACTTAAGAATATTATTCAACTTCACATCTCTGTGAACAATCAACAGACTGCAATCATGGTGAAGGTAACATAGCTCCTTTGTAGGCTCAAGCACAATCTTATATCTGGTCTGCCAGTACGATTCCCCATCTTTGTTCCTGTGCCATTTACCCATTACATGGTTTCCATTTTTCTTTTGCATTCAATTTCAATAGATATACACTGATGTGTTTTTACCAAAATGGACCTAATCATCTCAGCTTTTGATGTACCT
Source organism: Chamaecyparis obtusa (assembly GCA_027943335.1). NCBI lineage: Eukaryota > Viridiplantae > Streptophyta > Pinopsida > Cupressales > Cupressaceae > Chamaecyparis > Chamaecyparis obtusa. The sequence goes on from BSBK01007378.1 coordinate 87,294, forward strand.
TTTCCCTGCCATTCGAAATCCTCATTTTAAGACATGGTTCAATATTCTGAGCACACTTTTTAATGTTTTAGAGTTACTCCAGCTAAATACATCAAACCTGTACATGACATTGCTCCTACAATCTGCATAAGAATCACTTAAATATACATAGATTTTGACCTTGGAATTTGGTTTAGCACTTAAAAGGTAAAATTGAGGTTTCCGTGATTGCAAACATGCCATTACAAGCTTGTACTGGTTAAAGGGCTATATTATGTTTGCTTAAGCATATCAGGTGAGAAAATACAGTTATAAACTTAAATGTAATCAGAATTTGGATTTGGAAACTGTGTGATCAACAGATTTTTGTCCACAGAGAATATGCCACTGTACTGGCAGTGTCTGGGTTTTGATGTAATTTTATTACCTTCTTAAGACAGCTACTTGAATTGTCAAAATAAACAAAATACAACTTTTTACTGCCATTGCCACAGAAGAATGTCAATTGTATTTGTATTGATTGGTTTGACATTTTTTGGCTGCTGCTTGAGGATTTTTGTTTATTTATGATGACCCTAATGGTAAATTGGGCTATCTTACATAAATTTCTGGTTCATGTCACATTTAATTTGCTAGCATCACTTATAGAGATATAGAAGATTAATTTGGTTGTTTTAAATAAATGTGAGGTAAATCATTACAGTTCTTTAACCAACCTTGGTATGGTGTTTCAGGTTCTTGAAATATCAAGCAATGAATATGAACCCACAGATACAGACATTTTATATGCAGAAGGTGTGACTCACACCAATGGGCTAGCTGTTGTAGAATTTTCATTGGATGATAAGAGCCCAATTTCAGAACCGTACAATGAAAATTTTGATTACCATTATCCTCCTGTGAGGTTGGTACTTCTTAGTTGTACATTTCTTTAGTGCTTTTGATCACTGTGTAATTGGTCCAACTTACTTTCAGAGGCAGATATCTTTTAACTAATATTTTACTTTTGCCTTTCAGGTACCAGCTTATCAGGTTGAATTCCAAAGGCTTGAATGAAGGCTGCAAGTGGCTGGAAATGTTTGAGGATGCAAGGGCTTTAATATTCTGTGTTAGCATTGGTGATTATGACCAGTTGTGGGCTGATGATAACGGTCCACTCAGAAACAAGATGATCTCAAGCAAAGAGTTGTTTGAGAATGTTGTAAAGCACCCTTGTTTCAAGAATACACCTTGTGTGCTGTTACTCAACAAATTTGATGTTTTTGAAGAGAAAATCAACAGAGTTCCTCTTACTGTATGTGAGTGGTTTGAGGATTTCAGTCCTGTTAAGGCACACCATAACAACTCGTCACTGGCTAATCATGCATACTATTATGTTGCAATGAAATTTAAAGAGTTATATGCATCAATTAGCAACCGCAAGTTGTTTGTTTCACAAGTCAAGGCTCGAGATTGCGATACAGTAGATGAAGCTTTCAAGTATATACAAGAAGTCCTGAAATGGGATGAAGAAAAAGATGAATGCTATAATCGTGATGACTCATTCTGTACTGATACAAGTTCATTCTCCCCAAATATAAGACAAGAGGTTTGATTCTTTTCAAAGAATGGTCTATTTGTCATTGTTTGCATGCAGTTAAGAGGAGGAGGAGGCAATCTTGATGATTAATTACCACAAAGAGAGCACTTCTCATCCATCAGAACAGAGGATCAGTTCCTAGTTGGTTTCCACATTTATAATGGGGGTATTGTAATTTTAGTTAGGATGGAAATATTCAGCATGTTACCAAATCTAGATTGTGATTATGTTCTAATAGAGGTGTGTTCAATGCATTGAGGGCCATATGGATGCAATTAATTTATCTCTACTTTCATCACATAATCCATATTTCACATGTGTACCTGTCTATCCATGACCCTTGCATGCATGGAATTAGATACGATTTTCAGATCCACACCATTCGAAGTTGAAATTGCTCACCTGGGTCTCTGGGATCAAAGCTGCTACCTCTCAAATCAATTCCCTCTGATAGACATGGCAATCTTATGCAAAATTGTTGGATCCCAGTGTCCTTTGTATAGACGAGTAATTTATTGCATGTGATATGGATATTGGCAGTTGAATAATGGTCACAAAGAATGTGTCGGATTATCTTGTTTCTGAAGAGTGGTTATCAATTTGTACCTGGGTGGGTACTGTAAAATTATGAGCTCTGCGGAGCGGGTCTAAATGATTTCTAAATTTTCACAAATGTATATAGCCCATATCAAGCTAAGATATAAATTTTGTGGAGTCATATTAGTACATTTTTAAAGAATTATTTCGTATTTTTTGTCTGCAAGAATAGAAAATTTGGTCCATAAAAACGTCGATATTAGGATTGTGTATGTTTGAAAGCGACTTAAAATTATTTTAGTATGCGAAAGATTTTTAAATTATAAGATTTTTGCTTGCAGTCTAGTCTGTCTTCTCGTGTTGTATATCAAATTTTATGTAAAAAGATTCAATGGAATGAAGCATGTCAAGAGACATCCACAGCTGAACTGAATTTTATTGTGAATTTTGGGGATATATATATATATAGTTAGTTAGTTAGTTAAAGACGAGCGTGTCAAAAGACATCTATTATAATCTGAATTTAATTTTAAATTTTGGGAGAGAATATAGACAAATTAAAATTCACAATTTTGATATATATATAATTAGTTAGTTAAAGACGAGTGTGTCAAAAGACATCTATAGATAAATTATAATTATAATTAAATTTTAAATTAGACATCTATTATAATCTGAATTTAATTTTAAATTTTGGGAGAGAGTATAGACAAATTAAAATTCTGAATTTTCAGAGATAAATTACAATTCTGAATTACAATTTTGAATTTTGGGAGAGAACACACTAATGAGGGATTGGATGTTTTGAAGCCAACCGTTAACAAAAAGAAAATTAAAAAAACCATTGAGCTCCTGCCAATCTACAAAGGTGGAAGGGATGCATGCCTATTACTAAATGAGAATAAAACTTACTATTAAGATAGTAAATTATGGCTCCCATCATAAGCCAAAAAGATTTTACTCCTGTCCTTGGAAGTTGAAATGAATAGTTAAATAAGGATAAACTAATTACAAACATAAAAATATATTAAGAAACTATTTAGTTTTGATCTTCCACAACTGTTAATTGAATGAAACTAAACTAATTGTATGTTGGGAAGAGTTCAAGAGACTTGTTTGAGTTGCTTAGGGGTTAGTTTTGGGCATTGTTGTCATGTGAAATCACACCTTGTTGAGATAGAGTTTAATATTCTAATGACAATGGGAATGATCTCAAAGTGTGAGACCTTGCAAACAATATCAAATTTGAGGAGGTTGGGTTTCTTTTTAATCAAGGTGTAGATTGTTGATACAATCCAACACAAATTATAACCAAAACCTAATTCTACTTTATTGTTTCCATAAGAAAAGGGGAAGAATAAAAAAAAGAAGAATTATTTTAATTGTACTTCACCTACAAAATGATTGATGGAAAAGTTAGAATCCTTTTCAACTAGTAAATCATGATTGATAAACAAGATAGTATGCTTCTCAATTAGTAAATCATGCATGAATAATTCACACAAGTTCTATTGTTTTAAAGTTACAAGTTTAAATGATTTCAAAGTTTCCATATCATTAGGATCATGAGGTAAGTTACAAGAGATTTTTGACAACTTCCACCTTAAGAGTTGTTCTTTCAAGAACATGGTGTATACATCTTATAACTTTTTATTTTCTTTTCTTAGAAAAATTGCTTTGCCTTTACCCTTATTTTCTTAGAAAATTTGGAATAGCTTTGCCATTCTATTCTTTAAAAAATTGGGCTTTGTTCTTTTTAGAGTGCTCATTAGATATTTCTTGTGGTTACTCTAAGTGGTCTTTTAAGTACAAAATTTTCCTATCTTTTTTTGCTAGCATTATTTATATTTTCAATTTCTTGCTTTTGGTAAATAATAATTTGTTCCATATACAATAATTGAAGCACAAATTGGGTTCCCTTCAAAATGCCCTTTCCTCCTAGTGAAATTTTTATTAGGTGTTTTTTTTTTCCTTTAATTGGACTTCTCTATAGAGGAGCTTCAAGTTCTATTTCCTCCTAAGCCATTGTTGTATCTTCAAAATTTGGGCTATCCTCTCATGCTAGTATCTCATTAATTAGGAAGTCATGCTTCTCTAAAGGTTCTATAACGAAAGTTTCTCCTAAGGTTTCTTTACAAGGATTTCCTTCTCTTGTACATTGTTTGACATTGGTCATTGGTTCAAACTTCTAGCACTTGCTTCTCTAAAGAAAACGAGGTGGACTACTTGCTTCCTCCTCAACCTACTTTATTTTTCTCTTGGTTTCTCTATTTCTTCCTCAACAATTTCTATTTTCCCTTTGAGGTTTTCTTTATCTGTTTGTTTCCATACTTATTCCTCTGTGGGTGGCTGAGTTGGGGCTTTAGAGCCTTTTGCCCACTTAATTAATGTTAAAATTTTGTAGTTAGCTAACTTAAATTTTAAGAAGACATTGTAGGGGTGACTCTTTATTTCCCCCAATTTCCAATTTATTCTATATTCTCTCAAAGGTTTGCAAAAACTCTATCCACTTCTTGTTTGTCTTCAAATTTTCCAAAATTTGATATTCATAGAGTAATATATTAAGGCCATGATGTTTTAAGGGTCTAATTCCTTTTTTATGGTTATCTATAATTTTTTTCAAGGATTTATATAAATATAAGGGCAAATTGACTTTTAATATTTGATTTTCTAAATCATGTTGTAGTTGGGTTAGGATTCTAAATGCTAGGCAAATAACTACATCAAATTGTCTCTCATAGGTAAAAGATTTTATTTTCTAAGCTACAACATATTTTTAGAGCATGAGGATTGTATCCCTATTGATGCTCTTATTCTTTCTCTTTTTTATAGATACTAAGAGAAACCTTCACCTTCTTTAGTGAAATTAGGTAGTATTTTCTTTGTAAGGCAATTATTTTCACCATGAAGATCAATCCATCTTAGGAAAATGGTCTCTCAACATTGAAATAATGATAGCTTACTGTTGATTAATGATCGCAAGGGGAGGGGGGTGTGGGGGGTACCCCTCTTGTGCGGTCTGGGGAAATGGCCCCCCACAATGGGATTTTTGGGGGTAGCACACCTTAAGATACATGTTATGTATAGTTTATCATTGCAAATATTGACTGTTTATGATTAGCTCATAGATCCAATGATGGATATTTTGTGTGCTTTGTTTGCATTAGAAGGTAACCCTATTTTATGAGGGCATCGTATTAATTGTGTATTGTGATTTATTCTTACTTTGATAGATGTTGAGTTGCCTTTGGATCTTTGTTGGTGATACTCTTATGAGAAGCTTTCTCAGTAAGTCTATTGTTATCTACTGTTGATATCTAAATAATATATGAGATGACTTTTGGAGTGTGGGTTTTTTGTCCAAAAGGGTTTTCCCCACATAAATCATTGTGTTGTGGGATGCATGCTATTTATGTTTATTTCTGTTAAGTTTTGATAATTTTTGTGAAGGTTTGAATCTTTTTTGCATAACCTTCCTCTCAAGGTTAGTGTAGGAAGTTGTTTTGCAACTTTATCTTCCTTACAACCCCTTTAAAATAAATTTTAGAAAGTTGAGTAACAAGTTCAACAATTACCTTACATTTTCTTTCGAACAGTATAATGGAATCTTTGGAGTAACTTTGCATGAATTTGTCAACAAGATTTGGATGATATCCCTCAAATTTCTTAAAAACAGTCATCTTACAACTCAAAAAATGTCTAATGAAGCTTGATCTATAGTAACTTCTATGACAAATCTGGGTTTTCCTTCCTTTTTTCTGCCAAAGAGAAGACAATTTGAATGAGACTTTACATGCATAAAAAGGAAGGTGAACCCTAGAAATAGGTGGTAGATATATTTACAAAGCCTCTTACCAAAGAGACTTTTGAGTTTCTTAGATAGACATTAGGGGTGCTACCCTATCCTTTCAAGAAGAAATATACGTAAGGGAGAGCTCTTCATTGGACTATCATTTAAATCTATAGATAAATTTTCCATTTATGTCAAAGAGGGAGATGTTGAGACAATGAGAGCATTGGAACAAGGGGATAACATTGTATATTCAAGACAATTTCCTTGAGAGGTTGCCATCATGACAAAGGGGGATATTGTTGAAAAATTATCTATGTTAAATGACTATGGACACTTAAAAGTTACAATAAAAAAATCATTATCATAAGGAAAAAGTCAAATAAAATAAGACAAAATAGAAAAAGATAGATTGGAATAAAACAAAGTAGGAAAAAGACAAATCAAAAGATGTCTAGAGAAATATTTTTTTTGAAGATCATGTTAATATTAATCAAGGTATTACACAAGTTAATAACAACAACAACTAGTGTCCAATGTAGGTTCATCTTCCCAATCTTCCCCTTCATTTTTGGGAGAATTCTTGTTTCGAGGTCATCAACAATTCTACTTGTCATTTCCTAAAGGTGGATGATACCCCGACCATTATGGGTCTCTCTACCTTTGAAACACATTTTGGTTGACATTGACATCTCCACACCTCTTCCCAGGGGATGTGGTTCTCATGGTTGGGGATAGGCCATGGATCGAATTGTTGGATTATGAGGGCCTCATCTTTTGATATGATACAAAAATGATAGCTATGCGTAAGACATATATGATACAAATATGATGCATGTATGACAAATTTGTCTTAGTTATAGAGTGGTACAATTTCATCTACATGAAAGTACACGATTAAGATATTCTTTTATAAAAGAAAATACTCTTCAATAAGGTGAAATTTATTAGTTGATTATTATGAGAGTAAAATAAGAGACATGTGTTTATAGAAGGTTATCTTCTATCCTAAGGAATGCATTCTGTCATGAAAGGTCATAACTAAGGGTATAAAATCAATATTGTTTGAGAGATGGAGAGAGCGTGTTGTGAGTGTGTAAATAAAATAGATCAAGCACATACACTAGATTTAGGGAAAGCAAAGAAATATATGAGAAGATCATTTCATATTTAATGGGAAGAGTATACAAAGTTTAAGTAGAGGATTTTGATCATTTTATGATAGATTTGAGAAGAGAATCATAACAATTTGAAGAAGACAGTTATAGCTCTTTTGAAGACAATTTGAATGAGGGGTTGGATTTGGGCAATTGTTCTCAGAACTTCTTTTACTTTTTATTGAGTGATCTTCTGTCCATTGTAACTTTGTCTTCTAGTCACCAATCATGATGTGGTTGCAATAGAAACCCCATAACATAGTCAAGATAACATATCTTGAATTGCAACACCTGAGTCCAAACCTATTTGACACAATCATCAAATCATTCCTCCTTGGCTTCATCATGTTCTTCCTATTGACCTGCCAACCTTCAATCAATCATAAGTCACAACATACATAAGATAAACCTGTGTGGTCATAGATATAGCATCTAGAGACATCACTGAGTCTTCTATTACAATCACACACTCTAAATCTTGCCACAACTTCAGATCCAACCTTTTGAATATACATTAACATAACAAGATCATTGTCAATCAACAAACACTAAGTTGACATCAATGACAACATCATATTTGATCAACCTATCATTAGATTTGCACAAAACTCATACTATAACATTCTCAACTTATCTCAACATCATTTATGCCAACATCATCAATGATAAGGTTGGGGGGGGGGGGGGGTTTGTTAGCATTATGATGTGTGTTGTCATTGATGTCAACCTATGGTGTGGCATCAATGCAAGCTTTCTAAGGTTGGAAAGTTGTTAAGGGTATAAAATTATTGATGAAGAATATTTGAAAGACTAGTTGTTGAGGATGTGACATTGATTGATGAATAAGATTTGAAAGATTGTTGACTATTGAATGATTGATGAAGAATATTGTTTCAATTATGATGAATGTTTAGAGGTTCTAATGATTGTACCAAGATAGTGTGTGGTATATCCAGAAGATAGAAGTATGATATGAAGGAATATGCAGGAAAAGGTATTTGAAGACCTTATGGGAGAATTCTTTACAATCCTCTGCATTTTGTTGTTCAAATGACACTATATATTTTAGAGAGTGTTTTTAGGTTGATCGATAACCTATTTTTCATTTTTTTCTACACATTACCTTTGGGACCAGTTTTGTAGAATATTTTGATGTGTGTGGATACATTATATTATTTGAGTAAGACCTTGTATCATGGATTTATCTCCCCTTTAACTCCTAGGGTGGACTACATTAAGTATTTGTGCTCAAGATGGCCAACTTTGTGCTGAAAAAAATAATTCTTGTTTTAATTTTCTTGTTACAAATTCTAGAGGCATGAATCTCTCATTCACTTCATGAGAACCAATTCACTAAAGGTTCCAATCTCTCATTCACTTAGCCTCCCACCCAATGAGTTTGTAGTATATACAGACAACTAAGCCCTGAGTTTCATCAACTCCCAAGACAAACTAAGTCATAGACATATCAAATGGATGGAGTATCTACAATGCTACACCTTCAATATTAAGCATAACAAAAGACAGTTTAACAAAGTAGCTGATGCATTGAGTAGAAGGCTACTCACAGTTCAGGAAGTGCAGATAAAGAGTATAAGGGTAGAGAGTTTTAAATACCTCTACAAAGAGGATGGAGATTTTGGGGATGCGTACAAGGTATGTCAAGAATTCAACAACCATTTTTATAGTGAGTATGCATAATACACTTTGCAGAATGGCCTATTGTTTAAAGGAGGACAACTATGTGTACCAAAGGGGTCTATGAGGGAGAATTTGATACATGAAAAACATAATGGGAGTCTAAGTGGTCATTTTGGACTACATAAGACTCTAGAGTTAATACAAAGGTTCTATTATTGGCCCAAGATTAAAAAAGACATAAGGAGATATGTGGAGTAGTGTACAATATGCCAAAGAGCTAAGGGTACATCCTCCAATTCTGGTTTGTACCAACCATTGCCAATTCCCAATAGACCCTGGGAATGTGTGAGTATGGATTTTATAGTTGGATTTCCTAAGACTAGGACTGGTTATGATATTATATATGTTGTTGATATATTTAGCAAGATGGGTCATTTTATTCCTTGCAAGGTGACTCATGATGCTAGTGACATAGTACACCTATTTTTTAGATAAGTAATTAGAATCCATGGGCTACCAATTAGTATAGTTTCTAAAAGAGACACTAAATTCATGGGACACTTTTGGAAAACTTTGTGGAAGAGGTTAGGAACTAATTTTTCCTTGAGATCTTCTTACCATACACAGATGGATGGGCAAAATGAGGTTGTAAATAGGGCACTTTGGAACCTCTTAAGGTGTTTGACAAAAGAATATGGACAATCTTGGGATCAAGTCCCTTCATCAAGATAAATTTGCATATAATGATACAGTGCATAGAACCACATGGAAAAGTATTTTTGAAATAGTCTATGGAATGCATCCTAGGGGTATATATGAATTGAGAGATCTCAGAGATATGGAAGGGAGGAGTGGACATGTAGAAGAACTTTCATATTCCATGAAGGAAGTACATGAGCAAGTAAGGAAAACTTTGGTGGAAAATACTTTGAAAATCAAAGACATAATTGATGTTAGAAGAAAGGATGTACAATTTAAAATAGGAGATTGTTTCATGGTTCATTTGATTAAGGCCAAAATTTAGAAGGGAGTACCAAGAAAGTTACAAATGAAAAGGATTGGTCCTTGTCAGATCATAGCCAAATATGGGAATAATGCCTACAAGGTATATTTTCCCAAAGATGTAGTATTGTCTCTTGTGTTCAACATAGAAGATTTGTATAGTATAAAGGCTCCAGTTTGAGGAAAGAGAGAATATTTCTGATTTGGAAGAAATGGTAAATGATGTAACACTTCCTTCACCATCCAAGCCTAACACAAAGAAGGTCCTAGATACAAGGATTTATAAGAAGACTAGAAAGAAGAACTACATGGAGTACTTGATCAAATGGTCTCATATGCCAGAAGAAGAGGCTACTTGGGTACATTAAGGTGACTTGAAGAAGTTGGGGATTGATCTTCCAATTCTGTCTACTAAGGTGACTTGAGATCCTTTTATATGGGGGATAATGGTGTAAGAGAACCTAGGGGTTAGACTTGTTCAACCTTCAAGTTTTGGTTTGGAAGGCCTTCTTAAGGTCTTGTGTTTAAATTAGTCGATTTAAGGTTGATTCAAGTGTAGTTTAGTTGTGTATTGTTATGGTGTGTTTTTGTTGCGGTCATTGTGTCAAAAGACCCTATTTGGGCTTTGTAAGCCAAAATGTGGCAAAATGTATGAAATGACACCTAGAGTGCACAAAAGGATGTATAATGGAACTGTATTTAGATGTAGGGATGACTTTATGGTTATTTTGAACCCATACTTTGGGTCAATGCTATGTAAGGAGGAGAAATGCAAAAAAAGTTGTAAAAGTTGTCGACCAACTTTTGCAACTTTGAAAAGTTACTCGACAACATTTTGAGAAAAGTTGTAAATTGCCCTCAGATTGTTAAAGGTCGGAATAGACAGTTGAAAAAGGTAAAGGGGACCTATTTAAGCTATTTTTGAATATTTTAATAGGTTGTTTGGGTTATTTGGCACAAATTTTAAGAAGACTCTGATAGTTTACTATGTAATTGTGTTTTCTTGTATTTTTAGGTGTAAATTGACTTTCATGGATTGAATTCATTGATCCTTAAATGTAATTAGGTAGATTTAATTATTTTTTAGTGTTGTGAGCAATAGATTAGTGTTTTGTTTTTTATTTAAGTTGTACATACAAATTTGTCCTTGATTCTTAGTCTATAGACTAGACAGGGTCTTGTATAGTAAAATAACTCCAATTTGAATTTCCCACTGTGGCAAGTACCCAACCCTTGGAAAAATTTAAATGGAGACCTTGTATATAGTTTTTGTTTTTGTTAGGATGTTGGAATTTGCAAGAGTGAATTTTAATTTCTTGCCCTTGGCGAGCTCCTTCAAAGCCCAGTTAGGAAGAAAGAAGAACAATGAATGATAACTTCTAGGAGTACATTGAACAAAACAATTGAACACCTTGGAGATCCTTAGAAGAATCCTACAGAGTCTTGGCTATGATATGGAGAATATTTGAATCCATTTAAGTGGATTTCCAATGCAATATAACAAGACTGGTTCAAATTTTTAACAATTTGAACCACTTAGGGTTTGGTGGTGTAGAGAGGGCTTAAAAGACCTAAGACCTAAAAAATATTTAATTTTTCCCCAAAGGGTGTCTGTATCACTATGTTGTTTAGGGCATTGTGAGGAAGTTTTGAGAAAGAAACCCAAATTACTCCAAAATTGACCTAATTGAGGCCTACTAGCTTGTAGCCCTAAAAAATAGGAAGTTTGGATAGAGATGGGATAATGAACCAAGAGCCATTGTAGAGGATATATTTTTTGATGGAATACAACAAGGACATGCCCTGGACTCCTACAAGGTTATATAAAAGGGTTGGTGAGTTGGTGTTTGAGCTTACCTTGTGAATTCAAATTGGATGGATTGTAGTGTAAGCACTTGGAATCGGTAGGGAAATTCAAGTGAAGGGTAAGAGGCTTGAAGTGGATCCCTCTTAAGATCATAGGTGATCAAGAATCCCAAGTAAGTCCTTGAAGGACTAGAGAATAACTAGATTTAGTTCAAGAGATAAGAGCCTCCCTATTAGAAAACTATTCTTTAATATCTACATCTAGGGACTCTTTAACCTTCATAGCTTCATCTATTGAAAATGATTTTAAGAATTCAATAATTCAATATATTCTATTATATTTTTATATTCAATTTATTAAGTATCATGAAGTCAACACTACACGAATCAGGCTTATAATCCACTTGAGATTCATCTTTGTTTTGAAATGGACAAATAGAAGAATCAATTGCAGATATATTATCTTCAATAGTGCCATAAAATTAATCTACAAAACACCACTCAAATTCTTCCCATGAGGATATACTTTGCAAGGGTAGCTAACTAAAAAACTTACTTGCAACATCTACTAATGATTTTACAAAGAATTTCATTATTTAATCTTCTGCACTAATATAAACTTTTTCAATAAATTCATAAAATTCTTTCAAATGTTCAATTGTTGATTAATCTTATCTTTAATAGAACCATGGTACACATTCTCTTAGTTCAAAAGGAACATGATTTGGATAATTTGGAATATCACTAAAATCTAGTAGCTCATACATTTTTCTTTGTGGACATGTTTGATATTTCTTCTGTGGGTAATGTACTTCTGCATATGAGACTTCATATGGATACCTATAATGGTACATACTGAATGATTGAGATTGTTACAACTAATTCTTTTCATTGAGTTCTTTTAACAGAGTTACTACCTCTTTCACAAAGGAATACACTTTCTTTTTTAATACTTTGGGTCTTCTCCTTTAGCATAGTCACTTTTCAATATCTTATGTACTACTGCAACAAATGTTTTAGCATCCTCACTCTCTTTCCAATGGATTTCTTAATAGTCTCCCCACCAGAGCCACCAATTTGTTGGTTCCAAAATCAATAGATAATGGACTTCAAAGGTTATGCCAATTCCTATGTTTAAACTAGACAAATGATTTGGCCAATGAACAAGAATTAATCCTTGAAAGAGTATATTCTCTTGCACTTCTCGCTCTACAAAACCAAGGTGGGTACACCTTCTCATGAACTTATTCTACTTGTTGATACTTTTTATAACAAACTATTTCTTCTAACCATACTCTACTTCTAATCTCTATCTTAGAATGACATGTATTTTTTTAAAAGACTGATTCTCTTATTGATTACTTAATTTGATTCCTAACTTTTTGATTGTATTTCTTCTACTTACTCTGATTTACAACTATCCTGATGCTTACTTCTACTTATCTCCTACTGCTACTTTTTTGATTGAATTATTATCCTCTACTTCTACTATTTTGATTTTGAATATTCTTTAAAAATTAATGCATAATTGACATGTACCTTCTTCCTCTTTGGGCTATAGATTCACCCTCTCCTAGACCCTATGTATATCTTGGTGAGATATTTTTTAAGATCACCACTTGAATGAACCTGTCAAATGTTCTAACCTTCAATACTATTTAATGATTACTTTCCATAATAATCAATCCGAATGATTTTAATTTTTTCTTGAAAATGCCAATTAGGTAAGAAACATAAGGACTTGGAACTCTCAAATGTATCCTATTTATCAGATTACCATGACAAAAAATAACTATTTCATACAAATATTTAAGAAAGCATTCAATTTCTTGAAATGGATATCACAAAGAACTAATATTGAATAAAGATATTCCACAACACAATTTGAAAGAAAGGCACTTAAGTCTTTAATTTATTGATGATGAAAAATATATTACAATGTGATGATTTTGGTCATGATTTCCCTTTATAAGAATTAAGGGGCAGTTAGATCGTCATGACATTAGGTTACAAAATTTGGTTTCAAAACCAAATACATAAAATAATTAATTACTTTAACTAAACCTTTGATCTTTGTGAAATATATTTCACAAATTTAAACAATCTTATCATTATTTCTCCTTTCTCTAATAAAACATTTCTAGGTTATTTTACCTTTGTTTCACCCATTTTTCTTTTGTCACAATATTTCTTACTAAAAAAATTAATTCCTTCAGATGAAAAATAAAACATCAACTGTAATTTTTCACTTCATATGCATCAATTTCCCTCATAATCCTTTATACAAACTTACTTCATCAACATTTTCACTTGATCTCTCAAAGTATAGTCCCACCAAAATTTCCTCAAATGATCAATATATCCATTTCTTTGTTTACAATTTTTTAACCCCAAATCATCTTGTCAAATATCTTATATTTTGGTACAAATAATTTTATCAATACCTTTATCCCTTTCCTTTAAATTTGCATAATGGAATTTAGCATTTATTTTAAATTTAGGAAATATTTCATCCTCCTAATCGAAATCCTTTCTGTAACAAGGTGCCAAGTTCTTGATTTTTTAAATTTTTTTTATCCTTTTACTATTGGAACTCATTTTTTTTACTGATTAAAATATAATTTTTAGGTCACATTTAAAACTCATTCACATGCTTAATTTTCCTTGTCAATAAAATAATATCAATGCCCCTACGATAATGACATTTCGGTGTAACTAGTATTTCAATCAAACCTTTTTATTTTCCATCGATTTGGGGAGTTCCATCGATAGAAGACTTTGTCGATAGAACTTTTCATTTATCTCATTGATGGGGAATAATATTAAATCATTACTTTAATGATTGTTATCTCATGGATAAAAGGAAAATTTCCTTTTTTTTAGGGCATTAAGGGGGTGTCTTGAATGAAATTATCTTACTTCCTTCCATGGATCTTTTACTAGGGAAATCGTGACTGCAACTTTTAACAAATGTTTCCATTCCCCATTTTTGGTGGATGATGATACTTGGTTTAATTTATATGCTCCCACTTCCAAAGCCTTAATCTTTGTAGTAGTTGGAAGCGTTTCTTTGAACAATTGTCTTGCCTCATCTATGAAGTCACATTTCCTTGAAGCATTTATCAATCGGTTTGAAACCCTTATCAAAGCATTGTGTTCACTATGCCCTTGATAGATGTTAATGCCTTGCATTAGCCAATTTTAAATCATTTTAACAAACTTCACCACAAACATATCTACCATAATATTATGTCCAGTTGTTTGGGTTCCCAGAAGCATTTCTAATGAATTATTCAAATGCTTCCATCTCAAGTGTAGACATGGCGAGTGTTGGCGAAGGATGTGAGGAACAATTTCACACTTTTCAAATTTATTTGTTTGAACTTTATAATTCTCTTTTACAAATCCATTCCCTGCATGTTGTAATCATTCACTTGGCTTTGATGGATGCTTACAAATTGTTCTCATTCACAGTTCGATAAGTGTAATACCCCAAAAATGGGCTATAGGACCATTGACCTCCTACATCAACAAATCGATCGAAATCAACATAAAAGTCCTAACCTAAGGCACATCGGCACATCAAATCATCGAAACCCTAATTGATCCTATCCTAATTTTGCATATATTCTTAAATATTCCTAATTTATCCTAATTATCTTTAATTAAATATTATTTGGCAATAAATGACATTATTTATCCTAAAGTTAATTAATTAAATATGTCAAATATTTGATTAATTAAGTTTAATTCTACCACTTAATTATTTAATTACATTTATTCCTAATTAATATTATTTTTATTTGACAAAAAATCAAAATTCTGAAAATAATCAATTGAACATTTATTTAATTGATTAAATCAAGCTATCAAATTTAATGACATAGTTTTGGGATAAAGTTTGATAAAATAATTGATTAACCCATAAAGCAGTTATTTTTATTCAAAAATCAGTTAAGTTGGGAATAAATCACTTGGAATGTTAAATAAATTCATAATTATCCATGCACATTCAGAAAAGCAGTTAAACTTTAAATCAACAAATCAATTCAATTTGTTAACTTTTCAAACTCAACATGTGATTGTGAGTTGAAAAAGTGATCTGAACTCTTGATTTGAGTTAAAAAGCTATTTTGCATGATTTTATGAGTTAACTCTTTCTGATTTTCTAATAACTCAAAAATCAATCTGAGTTGATTAGGGATAGATTTTTGGCCTTTTCCATGCATTCTCAAACCCTGGATTTTTATATAATTGAGGTTTAGTCCTTCACAAAAACACTTGCGAATTTGGAGAGTTTGGCTTGTGTGATCTGGCGATTTGTGAGATTGTGCTATTTCTTGGATTCTTGTTTTTATTCATTTTTCATAGAAATTCCATGTCATTGATAGATTAGATTGCATTCATTTCAATTCATTTTTAGATCAATTCTCATACAGTTTTTCATACATATTACATAGAAAAATTAAAAAAAAAGATTAATTTGCATTCATCTTTCATCATTAAATCCTTCGTTTATGTGTTGCATTGTCATTGATCTCGGTCTAATTCTGAGAATACCATACTCACACTTACTAGAAGGCAGTAAATTATCTGGTTAGGAATAATTATTTATTTGTAGTTTTTTAGATTTGCTAACCTCTAATGTTTTACTAAAGTGTTGTGTCTTTAGCTAGGTACAATTTTCACACACAGATTTTTGGCGCCCACTATGGGGCCCTGCAACGGGTTTCCATTTTGATTTTACAATTTTTATGACACTTTTATTTCAAAGCTTCAATTTTTATTTTATGTTCAATACAATCTTGTACGACATTCGACGATTGTTGTATCAGGATACTCTATTTGTCATACGACAGATGATAATTTGAAGTGTCATGCTGGTTGTATGGGCATTGTCGTATGAGAGTTGAAGTGTCGTGTGTGCAGGAACCCACTGTCGTATCATTTCTATACTATCATATGGGAAGTAGTATATTCTCGTACGAGTTTTGATTCCAGTATTGCATTGTCGTATCAAAATTTTAAGCAGTCTTTCAGATTTGGATTTCAGATTTTGATTGACAGCTAACCCTAACAATTGATGCTTGCTGGTTTCTGATTATTTTTAACAGCCTAATGCATTTTTCAAGATGAGAGATGAAGACTGAGCATAAAAACACATCCTTTTGACCTCTTCTTGTCTTGACTTCTAAGCCCATCTTTTGCAGATAACCCCATTTTTTAGAAAATGTTGGTCAAAGACAACTCAATCAACAAAATTTTTGACAGGTGGTTTTGTAGGTTGCCTAAATCATCTACGAGCAAATATTCTATTTTCTTAAATTTCATTTCATTTTCATAAGCACTTAGCTAAATAGGTATGTGCATCTATTGCTATTAAGGAAAATACAGAGGGGATTATGCTCTTCTCCTTCTTAGGAGAATCAGAAACCTAGAAGGTGTCTTCCTGGGTACCAGTTTGCGTATTGTCTCTGGATTAATCTTCTTGGCGTGTGTTGGATAGGGAAAAGGACAAGGTTAGGGGATTATGCTCTTCTCTTTTAGAGAATCAGAAACCTAGATCATGTGGTCCCCAACCTCACATTTTCTTTAAACCTTTAGAGGGCTTGCTGGAGAGGTAAAAAGCTCCTGGGAACGACCCAAGTAGGGACAAGTCTTACGCCGAATCTTGCACCCCACTATAAAATTTGACGCTTCCTTGAGGTTAAAGCCTCATAAGACATAGCCGTGTTTGTTCCTTGGCCTCGTGCCATGAACACACTTTGATTTTGTGTAGAGAGGAGCCGCTTAAATCTTGCTTGCGAGACTACACTTGTCAGAGTGCTCATAGGGTTAACAACCTTAATCCTTCTTATGGGACTATGGGAGACAGTTGTGAACGGATGCATTGATTAAAAGCCTAAGCTGGTTTTTCCACCGATCCACCCCCAAAGGATTTTTAGTGCTTGTGCAAGGTGAATAGTAATCACCCCAAGAAACTCGTCATATCGAGCCCTCTTCGACGCTTGAACTTAGCTAATACGGGCTTCAACATCCATTGTGTATTGTTGGACCTGCATATTCTAAGGAGTCCATGAGTGTGTTCCTAAGTCAACAAGCAAGTAATACATCTCTTCTCCTAGCTAGGGTAAGATAGGTGTGATTGATTCATTGAGTCAGTTCCCTCTATTTTCTGTGAATGTGAGCCTATTGATATGTTAAAAAACCTCAGACAATCCAATACATAGATTTTCAAAACCCAGAACAGAGAAATTTAAAAACAATCTGAGAACAAAAACACCAAACAGCTAAAAACTTGCAAAATTTTGAGAGAAAATCCTTTTTGGTACAAATTGTCATCCTATAAATCCAACTGTCGTACAAGTTTTTCTGTGAATTACAATTGTCATATCAGAACCCCCATAAACTCGTATGGGAATCAGTACTGTGTTGTATGAGTCTTGTTAGGAAACTAAAGAAAAAATATATCCTCGAGTCATTTGTCGTACGAGTCTCTGCAATTGTCGTGCCAGCCCTATTTCTATGTCGTACAAGCCTGGATAAAGTCATACGAGATTTGACCAAATTTTTTAGAAAATCCCTATTTTGCCAGAAAATCAACCATTTGCAATCATCATTCAGATTCTGTCAAAAAATTCCCTTTGTCAGGAACAAAACAAAGCCAACAGAGAATCCAACTCATTTTCCCAAAGTGATCCTTTTAGCTTGATTTTGTCTTCCGATTCTTGATCTGAATCCCATCTCATATTGTGTCAAAACCTTGTCAAAGTAATCTTGAAATTTTCCCTCAAAATGGCTAAGTGTTGTGAGCTCGTGTTCATCATCTCTTGGGCATCTACCCATACACCTAGGGTACAATATCCTACACTAACATCCAATAAGTCATCTCAACAAATCTTGACAAGGTTGTGTCATTTGATTTTTCCTAAATCAGATCATCTATCAGTTGTCTTATCTTGCTCTTTCTATTCACCCAAGGTTAATGGTGGAAACTAGAGCTTCTTCACACAAAAAACTGAGAGAAGAACCTAAAATGTCAGCATCATCTTCTTTGATTGTTCATACCATTCATCAACCTTATGATACCACTCGTTACGAAGAAGATGCCTTGGGAAATCTACATCTAAGACATGGTTTCTCTAATCCTCCTCATTCAATCCCAGAGGAAAATCAAAATGCCAATATGTCTCAAAGAGGAGAAAACCAACTCTCCCAAGGTCACCAATCTAATCATGGTGGAGATCTAGAACCCACACCACCTGAAATCAAACGATTCCATGAGGATGATCTCTTTAGAAGACTGATGAGATACTTCTTACAAGAAGACAAAGAGACATACTTCCTCAAATTGGCAAGACAAGGAGCCAAGCTTCCTCCCAACTTCAATATTGAAGACATCATCACGCAAGAGGAAGAAACTCCCATAACAGCTATGATGAAACATA
The DNA here is from genome assembly GCA_027943335.1 of Chamaecyparis obtusa. Taxonomy (NCBI): domain Eukaryota; kingdom Viridiplantae; phylum Streptophyta; class Pinopsida; order Cupressales; family Cupressaceae; genus Chamaecyparis; species Chamaecyparis obtusa. The sequence goes on from BSBK01007378.1 coordinate 106,233, forward strand.
TGCATGCCATGCAAATCAAACTTAGCAAGCTGGAAAAGGAGAAAGAACCTAAAGAATTCTCTATGGAAGCCTTATGTCCATTTCCATTTAATCGTAATTTATACATGCCGCCCTTTCCAAAAAGAGTGGAGCTTCCCAAATATGACAAATATGATGGAAATTATGATCCCCAAGATCATGTCAGAGAATTATGTACTCTATCCATGGAGTTTATGCATGAACCTACATACTTAATGCATCTCTTCCCTTGATCTTTGGGAGGGGAAGCCATCACTTGGTTCTCTAAAATGCCTCCAACTATCAAAACCTTTGAGGAGCTAATCAAACTATTTTATCAACAATACTCCTACAATATCCAACATCCAATCACCATGATCGATATCTGTAATTCAGAAACAAAACTCAGGAGAACCCTTCCTGACTTTCCTCAACCACTCGAGGAAGAAATTTTCACTCTATGCCCGACCAATTCCAGAGAATGAGAAACTAGAAATCTTTATCAACAATCTGATTCCAGAACTCAATTATCATTTACAAATGAAAAATCATTCATCCTTTGATAAAATGGTAGAAAATGCCATAAAAATAAAAAATGTGCTTGTTCATAAGGGAGACATGTCGCTTCATAGAGAAAACAAGTATGATTCAAGATCTAGTTCCAACAAAGACAAAGGCAAAATCTGGAATAAGAACAAAAACATCGTCACAGATGGTGTTGTTGATCATATCAGTACTCCATCTAAAGCACCAACATTCAATCTCACCATTGGCACCCAAGCCATGAAAGCTTCTGAGATGAAAGCAATTGAACCAGCTAAAAAGTCAACTAATTATAAACCTTGGGTTACAACACCAAAGCGCGAGTTCACTCCTCTGGGTGAGTCCTTGGAATCTGCCATGAAAACTCTCTTGGTGAATAATATCATCATGTTACCTGAGATAAAACCATATGATGATGAAGTCAAACCCGAATGGTGGAAAGAGACTGATTTATGTGATTTCCATTAAAATAAGGGTCATAAAACCAATAACTGCAAGCATCTGAAACATCTCATTCAAGATAAAATTGACACTAGAGAAATTGTAATTGATAACCATAAATCCAATAATGATCATACAACATTCATGGAACCTTTTTCGAAGCATAATCAAGGAGATTCAACTTCTAAACCTAATATGGGTGCCAACGTCATTACACTTACTCTGGTAGAAATGATGTTATCAACATGGTAGAACCATGCCTATTTGAACACTACAATATCATCACTATTGTCAGAAAGGACATAGATAACCAAACAACTAATGCAGTTACTCGATCTCAAGCTTAGGAAAATCTCCAAGGACAAAACTTGAGTTCATCTAATGCCCCAAAGGTCCCATTTAATTTGGCTTCTGCATGTAAACAAAGGACTAATTCCAAATATTATAATTCTAAAGAGTCCAAAGAGATATCCTACAGTATTATTAGTAACTGCAACGTACAAATGCTAAAATCTCTATATTCAAGTTGCTTTGCATTTCTCTTGCTCATCGTGCAATTCTAGACAAAGGTCTGGCTGGCTCTAATGTTCCTGAAGATCTTGATCTTGATAGATTCCAAACAATGGTGAGTCACCTGACATTCCCTTAGTACATATCCTTTTTAGAAGAAGATGACAACTCACTGAGTCACCCACATAACCAGCCCTTACATATTGAAGTCTTAATCCAAAACCGTTGTGTCAAACGTGTGTTGATAGATGGAGGTGTTGGTCTAAATATCTATTCCTACAAATTGGTTACACAAATGGGATTGTCAGAAGATTCTATTGATCCTAAAAAGAAGATAACCATAAAAGCATATGATGAATATGAAAGAAATTCCAAAGAAGTCGTAGTGCTTCCCATCAGAACATGACCTGTCATCAGAGATATTACTTGTCAAGTACTGGATCTTCCCCTATCCTATAACATTCTTCTAGGAAGACCCTGGATACATGAGATGCAAGCTATTCCATCAAATTATCATCAATTTTTAAAATTTCCCTATGATGGAGTAGAGGTCACCATACCAGTAGACACATCAGTATCTTGTAATGCATTGAAGGAAAGTGCTGATAAAATTGTTCCACACAATAGAGAATCTCCTACTAAACAAATAGACATAGCTTTTGCATCTAAAATAGAAGACCTATCAAAAGGAGTCAAGATCAAAGATACCAGCATGGGAGAATACATAATGGAACCGGTCCTATCTCTCACGTCTCTCCCACTTTCACCCAAATCTTATGGACAACCTTCAAAAAAGGTGAAACCGACAGCTAAAGAACCTCAAATCATATTTAATGGGAGTTTTGTCACATAACAAGTATCCAAATAGGAATCTGATGAGGAAGAAGCTATACTAGCATGGTTGTACAAAGATGAATCTCAATCACAGACAATCCAAAAATGTGACTCTAAAACACCAAAGATTCCTACAAAATCATATGGACCAGGTCATGAGCTAATGTCTAAAATGGGATACACAGGAAAAGGACCTCTAGGAACAAGAGGAAAAGGTATTATAAAACCCATTGAACACTGTGGGAGAACAACCAAGGATACTACAAGATTAGGATATCACAAGAAGTCTTTCCATCTTAGTGGAAGTTCTACACATGTCCTAGAACAAATAGAACCATATATTCAGCAAAAGGAAGAAGCTAAACACTTAGACAGTGATGATTCAGATACAACTGATTTTTTTCCTTATAAATGTATACCTCAACATATATTAGACCTTCTTGAAAATGAAAAAGAGCCTAAAAGGATTAATGTAGTAGACACACAAGTACCTACTACTAAACGAGAGGCAGTCGCAACACAAGAACCGGCTGATCTTGAAGACAAACAAGAAGAAGAAGGTGAACCTATCCCAATAGCTGAATATCTGGGACACAAAAGTGATTTTGAGATAGACTCCCATGAATATGAATTCTGCTCAGACTCTGAAGGTAATCCTACTTGGGGAATCCGTCTTGACTTCACACATGTTCTTAACTTTTCCAGAGATCTAGATGAAGAATCAAATGACTGTGAATGGGGAATTATTGTGGAAGAGGATGAAATTATAATAGAAAAACACATAGATGTCATTCACCGATATGCACCTACATCTGAAATGAGTCTAGAATGAAATGACAGACCTCGTGAGTTTGATTCACTTATTACTAACGCAGGATCCAATGATGACGTTGATACACTTAATGAACTAAACATCTTCAGTAGTAATATCATCCTTGAGTTAGAGAGTCAAATTAGAGCTAATGATGACAATACTGTATGTTTAAACATGATTACTCCATCCTTTTCCACACTTACCATCCAACATCTTGAGCTTATCGATCAAACATCTACTGATCCAAGCCAAGACATCCATACCTTCCAATCAGACTATGCTCAAGCTTGCTACCTAAATGCAGTAGAATGCATGATGAATTATATCTGTGAACCTAGCATTAGTATGACAAAGTCAGATATCAAATATCTTAGTCAAAAGAACAAAAATAAAAAGAAAAGGAGTTCTGAAGGTGAAAACCACTGTGTGGCAATTTCAGAACCTAAAATAGTAAAGATAAAAGATGTATCTGAAGGTGAAAACCTCTCTAAGGTGCCTAAGGATGAGATATTTGATGTCCTTCCAAGTCATTTACAAGATAGATCTCTAGTATTGATAGAGCCAACTCAGTCTATCAATTTGGGTACCACATAAGAATCGTAGTTGATTCATGTAGCACAATCCCTGTTAGATGAAGAGAAACAAGCATTTAAAAAGTTCCTAACAGAAAAGAAGATTAACTTTGCATGGAAATATTTAGATATGCCTAGATTAGATCCTGATCTCATAATGGATCATCTCTCTATCACTCCAGGAGTCAAACCAATCAAGAAAAAATAGCAAAAAATGCATCCTCATGTGCCACTCCTTGTCAAAGCTGAACTAGAGAAACTGCTAAAGGCAAGATTTATCCGAGTTATAGATTATGCTGAGTGGATCTCCAACATAGTTCCAATTTAAAAACCAAAAAAATCTATAAGAGTATGCACAGACTTCAGAGATGTAAACAAAGCATTCCTTAAGGATGACTTTCCACTACCAAACATCGATATGATAGTGGACATGACTGCGGGATTTGAGATGTACTCTTTAATGGATGGTTTCTTTGGATATAACCAAATCAAGATTTTCTTTAGAAGATCAAGAGAAGAAATCTTTCACCTGTGCATGGGGTACTTTCTGTTGGAACATCATGCCATTTGGTCATAAGAATAATGGTGCTACATATCAACGAGCTATGACATCAATTTTTCATGATACGGTGCATCAAACTATGGAGGATTATGTTGATGACACCCTATCGAAATCAATGATGAGATCTGAATATCTAGTTGACTTGAGTAAAAAAATTGATAGTGGAAAAAGTTAGTCTTTGACTAAATCCTAAGAAATGTGCTTTTGGTGTCACTCTAGGGAAGCTTCTAGGGTACATTGTTTCAAATAAAGGAATTGAAGTAGATATGGTGAAGGTCAAAGCCATCATGGAGATGCAACCTCCTAAAAACATAAGTCAAATGAGGACCTTACAAGGAAGAGTACAATCAATCAGGTGTTTCATATCTCAGCTAGCGGACATATCACAACCTTTCACAAAAACATTACATAAAGGTGTGACCTTCAAATGGAATGAGGAATGTGAAAAGAACTTCAATCACATCAAGCAATATTTGGAAAATCCACCTATTCTCATGCCCCCTATACAAGGGAATCTATTGATATTGTATGTCTCCAATTTAGATACTTCACTAGGGGCATTGCTAGCGCAACATGATGAAAACAAGAAGGAGAGGGCTATTTACTACATCAGTAGAACACTGGTAGCTTACGAGAAAAACTATTCCATGATAGAGAAGGCATGTCTAGATGTCATCTTTGCATCACAAAATCTACGACACTACATGTTAGCTCATACTACATAATTGATAGCTAAAATTGACCCACTGAAGTACTTATTGAGAAAAGCTTCCCTCACAGGTAGACTAGCTAAATGGGTCTGCTATTAAGTGAATTCGACATAGAATATGTTGAAAGAAAAGCTATCAAAGGACAAGTGATTGCAGATCACATAGCTGATGCTTAAATGTTCAATGATCAACCAATGCAAATGGAATTTCCAGACTCTTCTATCATGCACCTATCCTATAGAACGTGGAAATTATTCTTTGATGGATCCTACACACAAAATGGATTAGGAGCAGGCATATTGTTCATCACACCACAAGGTTACTCTATTCCAAAGGCATTTGGAATCAAATTCCCTTATACCAACAACATAGATGAGTATGAAGCTTTACTAAATGGTATGAAAATAGCACTTGAATGGAGAGTAATAGAACTCCACATTCATGGAGACTCACAACTAGTCATACACCAAGTCGATGATGTGTATCAAACAAAATATGAGAAAATTGTTCCATATAAATGCATGGTAGATGAACTAAAGAAGTATTTCATATCCATCATGTTTGAATAGATTCCTAGAATGGAGAACAAGGTTCCTAATGCCATGGAAACATTATCATCTTTACTACAACAACCTGAACATGAGCTATGCTACAAGTTCCTGGTGGAAGCACTATCATTCCCTGCTTATGATTGTCCATAAACCCGAATGATCTGCAACATTATTGGTCATGATTTCTCCTGCTACAAAAACATATACTCCTCCCTTTGAGACCAAATCATTCTTGATACCTTTAACCATCATGAAAAATGTTGCCTAATCCAAAACACATCATGGTATGTCATCATTGGTAATGATTTATACAAACAAAGACTGGATGGTATACTTCTTACGTGTTTATAACATGAGGAGTCAGAACACGCATTAGAGGAAGTCGATGAAGGTATTTTTGGATCACATTCCAACAGTTTGACACTAGCTCAAAAAATTATTAGGGCTGGGTACTATTGGCCAGACATGGAAAAAGAGGCCGTCAAATATGCTAAGAATTATAAAAAATGTCAAGTCCATAGAAACTTTATTCATGCGCCAAGGAGAGATCTGATTCCCTTTACAACACAATGGACTTTTCAATAGTGGGCATTTGATCTCATTGGTGCTATCTATCCTCATTCTTCTAATGGTCATACCCATATCATAACAGCTATAGAATATTTCACAAAGTGGGTAGAAGCAGTTCCTCTAACATAGGCCACGGGAAAACAAATATCAATGTTCATATTGAATTACATAATTTGCACTTATGGTATACCACACTCCATTATCATAGACAATGGAGGCCAATTCAAGAACAAAGACCTAGATTCCTTATGCTCTAAATTCAAAATCACTCAACATTGGTTGTCTGTTTACTATCCTCAAGGGAATGGACAAGCTGAAGCATCCAATAATAACTTATTAAAAATCTTGCATCGAATGGTCAACAAGATAGGAAGAGACTAGAACCTAATGATCAATCCAGCTCTTTGGGATTATAGAACAAGTATCAGAACGCCCACTGGGGATACTCCTTTTGCTTTATTTTATGGGTCGTAAGTGGTACTACCTATTGAGGTTGAAATCCCATCACTAAGAATCAGAATGGATGGTCTAGTAACTGATGATGACTACAAAGTATCTTGGTTGCAAGAACTTGAAATACTATATGAGTGCAGGCAAGCCGCGTATGATTATCTCAGAGTATATCAGAAACAAATGTCTAGAGGCTACAACAAGAAAGTTAGACACATAGAATTTTAGGTTGGCGATCTAGTCTTGAGAGAAAATACTAAAAATCAATTCCATCGAGAATGCAAGGGGAAGTTTGAACCCAACTAGCTGGATCCCTTTGTTGTCACTGCTACTTTTAGTTCTGGATCCTATCAACTCTCAACAATTGAAGGAGAACAGTTCTGAGAACCAATCAACATTCTCCATCTAAAGAAATTCTATGCCTAAGGCATTCAATATGTGAAAATGTCTTTAAAAAATCAAAAAAATTGGAAAAAGTCCTAAAAAAATGATCATCCTGGTGAAAACCTAGCAATAGGTGCCTTGATGAATCACAAAAATATAAAAAAATGGAAACATGCAAAAAAATTGAAAAGATGAAAAATACAAAAAAAAGAAGAAAATGAAAAAGTGCCTTGGGGAAAACTTGGTAAACAGGCACCTTGGTAGCAAAAATAGAATCTCTGCCAAGATGGTGAAAACCCGACAAACGGGTGCCACTTGTATCAAAATGCTCCATTTATCAGTGCAATCTTGGTCTTTCCTAGCTTCCAGTCTGCTTTAGTTTGTACATATCTCCTTGTTTACTTTTATGTCCTATTTTCAGTAAAGCCGTTCAATATACAAAGCCCAACATCTGCATCCTATCAATGTTTCAAACTTGGGGGAAATCAATGTCATATCCTATGGTCTCCAATAACCTCAAATGTATCATATCCATTCAAAGTCCTTCCAAGATACATCTGAGTTAGTTTGTCTGTCTCCCTACTAGAAAAAGATTTTTGCACAATAAACGAACTACAAAAACAAACAAACAAAAACAATCTTGGCACAAATGCTTTTATCTCCTTGTATGCTCACTGATTCACATTGAGATTTCTATATATTCTATCCCTTTGAGCTCCTCGATGATGTCCCTTACAGGATTTAGAGAGTGATGAATGGGGGCATTATCTTTTCTTTGTCTTCTGTTTGTATGTGAAAATCTAACAACTTTGGAAATTTTGGATTGAATTGGTGTCCACTATAAGTGCCTCCATCATATATTGGATGGCCATGTGTACCTCAACCATCGATACCTGGATGCTTCAAGGAAGTATGATCTAACTATTGTCTTTTTTTGAATGATTTCTTGCTCCTACTGTGAAATGCAATTCTACCCAAGGATGTGAACAATAAAGGGTCACTGCGGGTATTTCACATTGGAATCATAATGATCTCCCAGCTATTTGGTGTGTTTGTATGCAAGGTGTATTGATGCAGGAGCATCCTGGGTGTAAGAGCAATCTTGCATCACCCAAAAATATTTATATTTTTGCATTCAATAAGGGCTATCTTGTGCAGAGTTGCTATTTATGGAAAGTTACTATTTTTGGTAATTTTTGTATGTGCTCAGAACGATCTGATTTCTTTCTTGGAGGTTCATTTTGGTCATATAAGTCTGCCAGTAAAGTTTCATTGCCAGATCAAGTGTATATTGGAAGATATTGAAGATTTTCGGTATTGGCAGCAGGGTATAGAAACTTTGAACTCAATTTTGAAGGCTTTAGAGGCCTCAGATGAGGTTGAAAATTTGGGTGACAGGTGCTTGCGTGGGTCAAGCCTGTAGAGAACTTCGTGGTGTTTCTGAAATGGGGTTATAATAGCCGATCGGGTCAACTGGTGATGACTTATGGTCTTCGAAAGTTGGGCCACCTGAAATGGCAGAAAATAATTTTCTTCAAAATTTTTGTTCGGGTTTCAAAAGTTATTTTGAGCCAACTTTGATGCAATCAATTGAAAAATAAAATAATTCTAAGTTTGGTCGGCCCTTAGGGCTAAATTTCTGGAACCTTCTCGGGCGGTGGAAATTGCCTATATAAGGAAGGCTGTATTATTGTCTTAAGCAGTTCAGAATAGTTCTAGGTAGTAGATCTGGGTATTGACTTGAGGCTTTGTCCTACAGAATATTGTAAAGGAATGCCCATGTGGCTTTGCATATTGTAATTCTGAAAGTTTGTAATTCCACATTTGTGGAGATAATAAGAAGCCAATTTTCTATTCTTGCATATTATTGTTGTTGTTTCTCTATTTCTGTTAAGTTTTTGTGGTATTAAGGGGAGCACCCTTCATCAAGTGGTATCAGAGCAGGTTTTCTTGAGTGTGTAAATAGATCGCCGACTGTGAGGTAGTTTGCACCAGGACTGTGGTTAGGGTTTCAGCGCGCATTGCAAAAATGCCTCCACGAAGGGAACATGGCAGAAGAGCTGGTGTTGTAACACCTGAGGTTAGAGAGCTGCAAAGACAAGTGTGAGCATTGCAAGAAGAGATTCATAGAGGAATGAATCTTAATGTCAGAGATGAAAGCGAGGATGAAGTTGAAGAATAATATCAAGAAGGAGAAGCTGAAATTGTGAACCAGGAGGAAGAAAAATTTTTTCGGGTGATTTCCAAGATTGGGAAAAGACCTAAGATTGAGGTTCCTACATTTTTTGGAAATCTTAACCCAGAGGAATTGACAGACTGGATCAATGAATGTGAGGAATATTTTGAGTATGAAGATGTTGAGGATCCTGATAGGGTCAAATTTGCGAAGGCCAGACTGAAAGGTCATGCAAAGATCTGGTGGCAAGAGATTCAATTGGAGTGAAATAAAAGAGGGAAAGATAAAATCACAAGATGGGATTGGATGGTGGATAAATTGAAGTGACAGTTCATTCCTGTTGATTATGAGCTTGACCTACTAAAGAAAATGCAAAGTTTGAAGTAAGCAGGAAGATCTATTCAGGAGTATACAGAGGAGTTCTATCGACTTCTCATTAGAACAGGCCATGCGAAAGCTGATAAGGAGAAAGTTGCCTGATACCTTAATGGATTAAGGCCAAGCATTCAGGAGGAGTTGAATCTGGTTTGAATGAACAGTATTGAGGAGGCATACCAATTTGCCCTAAAAGTAGAGGAAAAGCTGAACAAGAAGTTTGAGAGCAGACAAAATGGAAGAGGTCATGGTGGAAGATCTGGTGGACGGTCATATGGTGGCCGAAATGAAGATTCAAAAAAGAAGGATGAGGCTAGTAGCAGCCAGAATCAGAGAGGAAACAATTCTAATCATTTCCAAGATCAGAATAATAGAGATCAGAGGGGAAGAGGAAGAGGACAAAGTTCAGGAAAAGGAGGCTTCCGTGGAACATGTTTTCACTGTGGAGAAGAAGGTCATAGGGAATTTGAATATCCTCAGTGCCAAGGAAGAACAGACAGGAGAAATGAAGGCCAGGCCAGAGTTGCACATGTAGATGAAGATGCTAGATCATCAAATTCTGAAGATGCTGAAAGAGGAGAAACGCTAATTAACAGAAGAGTCTTGTTGAGTGGTGAGAATGAACCTGAACAAAGGAGGAGCCTATTTCGCACTAGATGCAAGTGTGAGGGTAAATGTTGTGATGTGATTATCGATAGTGGAAGCACTGACAATTTGGTGTCAGAAGAGATGGTGATAAAGTTGAAGCTCAAGAGACAAAAACACCCACATCCATATCGGATTGCCTGGGTACAGGATGACCACAAGGTCATGGTCAGTGAATAGTGCCTGGTAAAGTTAAAGATCGGTGGGTACCAAGATGAGGTACTATGAGATATCATCTCTATGGATGCATGTCATATGTTGTTGGGTAGACCGTGGCAGTTTGACAGATGTGCTGTACACGATGGTCGTGTGAATACCTATTCCCTGACAAAGGCTGGAGTGCGACATAAGCTAAAGCCATTGAAGGAGACCAAAGAAAAGGTATGTGGTAATGCAAGAATAACATTTGTTGATGGAAGAAAATTCCTAGATGGTATGAGGCATGAGCATGTGTGTTTTGCTTTAATTCCAAAAGTTGGTAAAGAAGAAGTAGAGGATGTACCTATAGAGGTTGCAGATTTGTTGAATGAGTTTCAGGATATTGTATCTGATAATGTACCTGATGGATTACCACCCGTAAGGAAGATCAGTCATCAGATGGATTTGATTCTAGGAGCTAGTTTTCCAAACAAGGCAGCACACAGAATGACACCAGCAGAAAGTGAAGAGTTGAACAGATAAGTACACGAGTTGTTATAGAAGGGATTGATTCGGGAGAGCCTGAGTCCATGTGCTGTACCAACAGTATTAGCACCAAAGAAGAATGGAGGATGTGTACAGATTCTAGGGCAATAAATAAGATCATAATCAAGTACAGGTTTCCATTGCCACGAATGGATGATATTATGGACTGTTTGAGTGGAGCTGTGTATTTCTCAAAGATAGATCTAAAGAGTGGATATCATCAGATTCGGATCAGAGAAGGAGATGAATGGAAGACTACCTTCAAGACAAAGGAAGGACTATATGAGTGGTTAGTCATGCCTTTTGGGATAACCAATGCACCGAGCACTTTCATGCGACTCATGAACGAGGTTCTGAAAGAATTTCTGGGTAAGTTTGTCATTGTTTACCTAGATGATATTTTGATCTTTAGTAAGACATTGGATGAGCATATGATGCATATTCGTATGGTATTTGAGAAGTTGAGAGAAGAGAAATTGTTGATTAATATGAAGAAGTGCAGTTTTGTGAAGAAAGAGTTAGTGTATTTGGGATTTATAGTTTCAGGAGAAGGTCTAAAAATGGACCCAGAGAAGGTACAGGCTATCCTTGAATGGCCTACTCCAAGGAGTGCTACTGAGTTAAGATCTTTTCATAGTTTGGCTAGCTTTTACATAAAGTTTATCAAAAATTTTAGCAGTATTTGTGGACCCTTGATTGAAACAATGAGAGGGGATAGAAAAGAGTTTAAGTGGACTAATGGGGCAGAAAAGAGTTTTCAATTGTTGAAACAAAAAGCTACAGAACAACCTGTTTTAGCACTTCTGGATTTTAATAAGGTGTTTCAAGTAGATTGTGATGCTAGTGGTACTGCAATAGGAGCTGTTATGAGCCAAGAAGGTAAACCTGTTGCTTATTTCAGTGAGAAGTTAAATGATGCTAAGAGAAAATATTCTGTCTATGATCAGGAATTTTATGCTATAGTTCAGGCATTAAAGAAGTGGAGACATTATCTGCTTCCTAAGGAGTTTGTTTTGTATACTGATCATCAAGCTTTGCAATATTTGAATAGTCAAGGAAAATTGAATCAAAGACATTTGAAATGGGTTGAGTTTTTGCAGAGTTATACATTTATTTTGAAACACAGGAGTGGAAAGTCTAATCGGGTTGCAGATACTCTTAGCAGAAGGCAACTATTGCTGATAGAAATGCAGATTGAAGTGGTTGGGTTCAAGGAACTCAAAAATTTGTATCCAGAGGATCCTGATTTTGGTGAAGCTTGAAAAGCTTGTACAGAACCTGTTACTCTAGACACGATGAAATGGTTGGATTTCATCATCCAGGATGATATGCTATTCAGAGGGAGTCAGTTGTGCATTCCACGAAGTTCTATGAGGGAGAATCTCATTAAGGAGAAGCATAGCAGAGGATTGGCTGGACATTTTGGTTGTGATAAAACCTTTGGTTTGGTTAGTGAAAATTATTATTGGCCATAGTTGCAGCAAGATGTGAAGAAGTTTGTACAGAGTTGCAGAGTATGTCAGATGGCAAAAGGAGTGAAGTAGAATATAGGGTTGTATCAGCCATTACCCGTACCAAAGAAGCCTTGGGAGGATATCAGCATGGACTTTGTTCTAGGTTTACCGAGGACTCAGCGGGGACATGATTCAATTTTTGTGATGGTTGACGGATTTTCAAAGATGGCACATTTCATTCCCTGCAAGAAGACTAATCATGCTGTTCATGTAGCAGAATTGTTTTTCAGAGAAGTGGTGAGACTACATGGTTTGCCAAAGACCATAGTTTCAGATCGGGACACTAAGTTTGTTGGATATTTCTGGCGTACATTGTGGAAGAAGTTGAAGACAGATTTGAAGTTCAGTTCATCACATCATCCACAGACTGATGGACAGACAGAGGTGGTGAATAGGAGTTTGGAAAATTTGTTGAGATGTTTGGTTGGAGATAAGCCAATAGGATGGGATTTGATTTTACCACAGGTAGAATTTGCCTACAATAATTCTTTCAATAGGAGCACTGGTAAATTACCATTCCAGATTGTATATGGAAGTAGTCCATGAAATGCATCTGAATTGAGGTAGATAGATAAAGGAGAAATAAGTAGTGCTGAAGCTGAGGATTTTGCAGAACACTTGAAGAACATCCATGGGGAGGTGAGGAAGCATATTACCAAGATGAACGCACAGTATAAGGCTAAGGTAGATGAGAAAAGGAGGTATAAGGAATTTCAGGTTGGTGATGAAGTCATGGTTCATTTGCGGAAGGAGCGGTTTCCAGTTGGTACATATAACAAGCTGAAAATGAAGAAGTTTGGACCATGTAGGATACTGAAGAAACATGATTCAAGAAATGCATATGAGGTAGAATTTCCTACTGAGCTAAATATTTCACTAGTGTTTAACATTTCAGATCTGACAGAGTATCATGAAGGAGGTGTTGAAGATGAGATCACAGCAGCACAGTGGAGTATTCCATCAACTAGTTCAAACACTAAGGAGATCGAAGATATACTGGACAGTCATGTTGGTAGAAGCACAAGGAATAGGACATATGAAGAATATCTGGTCAAGTGGAAAGGATGACCTGTTGAAGATTCATCATGGCTGACAAAGGAGGAGGTTAGCCATCTTGGTTTTCCTCTGCACACCTGAGTCGTGACAGGGCCACTTCTCAAATTACCCTGGGTGTCTGATGCAGGAGCATCCTGGGTGTAAGAGAAATCTTGCATCACCCAAAAATATTTATGTTTTTGCATTCAATAAGGGCTATCTTATGCAGAGCTGCTATTTATGGAAAGTTACTATTTTTGATAATTTTTGTATGTGCTCAGAACGATCTGATTTCTTTCTTGGAGGTTCATTTTGGTCATATAAGTCTGCTAGTAAAGTTTCATTGCCAGATCAAGTGTATATTGGAATATATTGAAGATTTTCGGTATTGGCAGTAGGGTACAGAAACCTTGAACTCATTTTTGAAGGCTTTAGAGGCCTTGGATGAGCATGAAAATTTGGGTGATGGGCTCTTGCACGGGTCAAGCCTGTAGAGCGCTTCATGGCATTTCCGAAATGGGGTTATAATAACCGATCGGGTCAACTGGTGATGACTTATGGTCTTCAGAAGTTGGGCCACCTGAAATGGCAAAAAATAATTTTCTTCAAAATTTTTGTTCGGGTTTCAAAAGTTATTTTGAGCTGACTTTGATGTAATAAATTGAAAAATAAAATAATTCTAAGTTTGGTCGGCCCTTAGGGCTAAATTTCTGGAACCTTCTCGGGTGGTGGAAATTGCCTATATAAGGAAGGCTGTATTATTGTCTTAAGTAGTTCAGAATAGTTCTGGGTAGTAGATCTGGGTATTGACTCGAGGCTTTGTCCTACAAAATATTGTAAAGGAATGTCCATGTGGCTTTGCATATTGTAATTCTGAAAGTTTGTAATTCCACATTTGTGGAGATAATAAGAAGCCAATTTTCTGTTCTTGCATATTATTGTTGTTGTTTCTCTATTTCTGTTAAGTTTTTGTGGTATTAAGGGGAGCACCCTTCATCATGTATTTAGGTCATCACAACGTTTATGTTTTGATGCTTATACAAATTACAAAATCAAAATGGACATGATATTCAGGTCATCCTGGCTTTTTGTGCCTTGGTGCTTATATCTAATCTGACATTTTCTACTAATAGTCAATATTCATATGTCTATGGTTGTCTAGCTAGTGGAAATTGTATCGACTATGTCGCTACCTAATAAATTCAGTGATGATAAAGACCGACACATGACCAATGACTAAGTCCTAGGTCTTGCATTTCATTTGCATTTTGCATTTTGCATGGTCACATTTCTCATGGTTTTCCTACAGATCAAATGCTTAAATTCTCCTAATTTGCACTAAAACACATTGGAAGGACTGAACATTGTATGAAGGTCCCCTTCACTAATCAGCAAGCAATCACCATCCTGGGTTACACATCTATTTTGACAATGACTGAGCACCTGTCTTCTTTATATACCTAAAAAAATATGTCATGTGTATCGCTGTATTTAGATTACATTTCATTTCATAAATCTATTGCATACATACATGAGCATCCATAGTAGCATACATTTACATTTATTCATCTACTATCTATCATTGCATTGCATATTCATACATTTGAAAGAAAATATTCATTGCAAAATCCATACATTCCATAATAAAAGAAGCATTTCATACACACACACACACACACACACACACACACACACACACATATATATATATATCAAAATATTGGTAGAGTACAAGGGGGTGCACTAATGGCACCGTATACAAAGGAATGAGCTACAATGAGCTATGAGATATAATTATAATGACAAAAACAAAGAACTACAACATATCAACTATTTGCCTAGTCCTAAGCATCAGGTGTAGCTCCTCCTCCGACATGTGCATCTGGTGGTGGCTCAACACGTGGGGCCCTAGCTCCCTTAGAATCTATCATATACTAGGAGTAGGATGTCATCCTCTATCCAAGTGGCACACTAGAATAATACACTGAAACATAATAGGCTGCATGACCCATTTGATAGATCACCTTAGTCTACAGACGTCTAACATCAGCCTCTCAATCATGCAACTGTCTCTCACAATCTCAAAGCTAGACCTCTAATGTCACACTATGGGTCCTCTGATCACATAACTACTGCTGAAGTAACCTGATAACATCCTGTGGCATCAATCTCAAGCATGGATCTGCCTCAGCTGATACTGTCTCTACATCCTCCATAGGCTGATCTGTGCTAGCCTTCATTCGTGCCTTGCGACAATGAATCTCTGCACCCAAGTCAAAGTCACAAGCATCCTATGCCTCCTCCTTCGGAGCATCTTGTTGAGCTCCTAGAACCTCATCTGCACTACCAATCCTGCCCAAGGTACCACCCTCACCTCTGGTATAGCTACACTGTAATACTATAGGCCTACCTATTGGAACTATCTGTGGCCTGGGAGGTCTCATCTATCCTGATGGCCTAGGAGGGGTCATCATTTCTCTAAGCCTAGGTGGTGTCAGATGCACCATTGGTATCTGCACCTCTCTCCACTTCTATCATCTACCCATAGGGGCACCTGTAACATCCTCAATGTCCTCCATGTTAGGAATAAGCTCTATGGGATCAGAGAAATTCCTTATCGGATGCTCTACCAAATATGCAATGAATGCATTAGTAACTCTAGCATCAGCCACCTATGGCCTATAATCCCAATCTTTGCTGACAAGCCCATGGTACTTAAGGTTGCAATCTGCATAAGAAATCCTAGTTGACCATCCCATACCAATCTCTCGCACCAATCATACGTAGGCAAAAAAATCCTATGGTGCATCTTGAATGATGCCGTACTGATGCCAGACATGTGCAATAATAAATCTCTCAAGGGCTATTGTCGATCATCCTGTTAAGACCCGACTCTGACAAAAATATCTGAGCTAAACACAAGCAACTGGCCACACCTCAATCTGCAAATGAGGTCTCCAAATGACAAAGGTCATATCATCCAACACACACTGCCAATACTCAGTGCAACTCTTCCAGACCTCGGTAATGTATCCAGAATATCTGTATATCAGTGGCTCCTGAGGTTATCGCTCATCACCATAGATTGGTCGACATATAGGGATATGCTCCCAGGCCCAAATTTGAAGAACTAACACACCAAAAGAAAATGTCTTCCCCTCATGGTAGACTATCTCATGCATCTCAGAGAATATATGTGCTAATAAGAATTGACCCCATTCAAGCTCAATAGAACTCGCCATTAGATGTGCAACCATCGAGGCCCATCCCATAAGAAGTGATGTAGGACAGGTAAGGAGGATCCAATCAAGGATGGTCCAAACAAGAAACCAAACACCACCATGCAGAATAACACAACTAGATAATGTTTTCCAACTGAATTTTCATTAACATGCCCGATTGTAAGGCCTTTCAGGTTACAGCCAAATAAAATCAAAGTATTTCTACAATCTCCCTAGCTAGTCCAATTCTGAAACAAATCAAAAAATGATGGAAAACACTAAGGTAGATCTAAACTTAAGCTCACAAGCCTCTAAGCAATCTCCTTATCTCTAAGCATGCAAACCACTAGCTCTGCTACTACAAACTATCAGATAATAATCTGATCTTCAAGATCTCCCAGGATCTAGATCTAATCTTCTAATTTCCACTCTCTAATCTATCTCTAAACAACTACCCAAACACTCCTTAAATACTAATCTTCAGCTACAAGTCGGCTGGATGAAACAATTAACTCCTAAGCCAAGTCAGCTCTTATTACAAACAAATATTAAATGCAATACAAGTAGGCTCTCAAATAGCCTTACAATTATTAAATTCAACATGTTGGCCTCCAGATCCACATAGGAGAATGTGACATCAGCTACCAATAATAAATTCACCAAGTCGGCCTCCCAAATCTCTAAGAACACCCGTCGATAAACCAAACTACCGAGTTCCAGGAAATAGACCAAGCAAGCACACCAATCAAGCTTCACAAGCATTACCAAACACTAAAAATGCCGAGTCTCCTTCCATGACCAAGATTCCTTTAGTGACTGAGCCACTTCACTGATCGAGCAATAGACATAAACAATGAGACCCCGTTGGTAACCAAACATTGAGAAATAAAACACTGAGTCACCGAATGACCACCATCCACCGAGATCCACTAGAACTTCCAATCGAGAATCACCACCAAGACCACTGAGCTCCATCAATGAAGCCAATCAAAATTTGACTGAGAATTATCACCAAAGACTGAGAAACTCTAGTCTTCTATTGAGATCACTAGCCAATTAACCGAACTCCACCAGACAGTTAACAAGAGTGCTAGAATCCTTAGGAACCAAGGATGCCCTTGCATCAGACACCTGGGGTAAATAAGAAAGTGTGTCCTGCACTTTTCTCCTTCAAGAAAATCCTCCATCCACTTCATCTTCACACAAGGCTTGTCAATCCATGAAGCTAGGAAAATGCACAAGTTCATCAGCCAAGTCCTCCTTAACCAATCTATCACCAACTAGTCAGCATGTTCAACATCTAGAACAAACCAAGCCTTCAACCCATCACCGAGTATCAAGTTAGAATCCCATCTTAGAATCTCATCACAAGACTTATCACTATCAACCAATGACTCAAGTCCACAACCAACAAACAACATCTATACCTCAACGCTGAACAAAAGAAATTTAGTAACACCATCATCACAAAGGTGTTCAATAGTAGGTAACTCCTCATCAACAAAAACCTGACTAGGCACAACTAGATTCTTTGCAATCTCCATGTCAAGAACAACCAAATTAACATGAAAACCAATCTCCTCACTAGCCTCAACAAGGTCAACAACATCATCGGCACACATAGGTAACTCAACAACAACCACAAGTTCCTCTGCAAGTTTTATGTCAAACTCCACCAACTGACCACCAAAACCAATTCCACATACTTCCGCATGTCTTCTCTCTCAGACCAGTCTACGAACTAGCCAGACAATTTTCCTCCAGATCATAATTATCCAACTCTGGTAAGCTTTACAAAGCTCAAAAATACTCTTTCACAAGGTTATCAACCCGGTTCTCCATATGGTTCAATAAGTCCATTTCCCATCGAACAAACCTTTTAGAAATCTTTGCTTCCACCACATCACAAAGATCTGCAATCGCTCTAGGGTCCAATCTTCTCGGAGGCATCTCCAAAGATCTTTGAAAACCCTCTGCAACAAACCCAACACCGACCATCTTGTGACAACCTCTGAGTTGTATGCAAGTTAGATTGCAACTTGCCACCTCGCATGAACAACTAGGCCACGATTTCACAAGTTCAATAACATGGATCTGTAACTCAGATTGCACACAATCTCTTCACCAACTTTCTCCCAACAAGATCAACCTTCACTCAAGATCAAAATTTTCTTTGATACTACCTGATGAAAGACAGGTAAGGAGGATCCAATTAAGGACAGTCCAAACAAGAAACCAAACACCACAATGTAGAATAACATGACAACAAGATAATGTTTTCTGACTAAATTTTCATTAACATGCTCGATTGTAAGGCCTTCTGGGTTAGGGCCAAATAAAATCAAAGTATTTCTATAATCTCCCTAGCTAGTCTAGTTTTGAAACAAATCAGAAACTGATGGAAAACACTAAGGTAGATTTAAACTTGAGCTCACAAGCCTCCAAGAAATCTCCTTGTCTCCAAGCATGCAAACCACTAGCTCTGCTACTACAAACTATTAAATAACAATATGATGTTCAAGATCTCACAGGATCCAGATCTAGTCTTCTAACTTTCACTCTCTAATCTGCCTCTAAACAACTACCCAAACACTCCTTAAATACTAATATTCAGCCACAAATCAGCTGGATGAAACAATTAACTCCTAATCCAAGTTGGCTCTTATTACAAACAAATATTAAATGCAATACAAGTCGGCTCTCAAATAGCCTTACAATAATTAAATTCAACATGTCAGTCTCCAGATCCACATAGGAGAATGTGACATTAGCTACCAATAATAAATGCACCAAGTCAGCCTCGCAAATCTTCGAGAACACCCGTCGGTAAACCAAACTACTGAGTGCTAGGAAATATACCGAGCAAGCACACCAATCGAGCTTCACAAGCATTACCAAGCACCAGAAATGTTGAGTCTCCCATGATCGAGCTTCCTTCAGTGACCGAGTCCTCTAGTGGCTGAGCCACTTCACCGACAGAGCAACAAACATAAACACTGAGACCTTGTTGGTAACCTAGCACTGAGAGAAAAAACATTGAGTCACTGAATGACCACCATCCATCGAGATCCATCAGAACTTCCAACCGAGAATCACCACCAAGACCACTGAGCTCCATTGGTGAAGCCAAACAAACTCTGGCTGAGAACTATCACCAAAGACCGAGAAACTCCAATCTTCTACTAAGATCACTAGCCAATTAACCGAACTCCATGAGACAGTTACCAAGACTGCCAAAATCCTCAGGAACTAACGATGTGCCTGCATCAAGAAGACTATTCTACTGATGGTCGAACATGATGATCCCTCCGATCATCCCAACTATGATACACTCTAATCGGTGGGACACTCCATATCTCTGAACAAGTGTCTCCCACAAGATCTGCTATGCCATCTACTCGTCTATGCCAAATAGAGTGCGGAAAGCATGTAACCATATGTTGCCCACACTAATATAATCCGGGTGAGGGCCATGGAAGGGAATATGGAGAATCCTATATACATCCTCTAGGGTAACAATGATCTCCCTAGTCGGTAGGTGGAAATTTTGCATCTCAGAATGAAAATGTTCAATCAAAGTAGTCAGAAGGCCATGGTTCACTCAAATATCAGGCAATTGAATTAGATACTTGAAACCACACGCTGCAAGGTGCACTCTCATTGGGTCGGGCAGCGAAAAGCAGAGTCTCTATGTGGCAAGTGTGAAATGCAGACATGGACATCCGGGTAATGGACCTAACCAACACAAAAATGGGACAACCCATCAGTAACTTGTTCAAAAATTGAGCTAAAGGAACAAAAAATAAAAAATTGAATACTTCAAAAGATACATTAAAGACCAAGGAAATTAGCCATGAAATTAGAAATTTTGAAAATTTGACCTAAAGACCTCAAAAATAGTCTCTATTTTCCATACGACAATACAGACTGGTACCAAAAGTCATACGACAATATATTAGGTCCCATACGACACTTCTGGTCATATGACATTGTGCATGTTCACACACAACACTTGAGGGACTCGATGAAATGTCATACGACAAATGGGTCCCCCTCATTCGAGTTACACCTATATCCTACACGACACTCTACATGGGATTGAAAAATCGTACGAGCCCTAAAAGACTGTCGTATGAGTTTACGTGGTGCAAAAAAATTAAAAATTCCAAAAATCATCTAAAAAATCCTACAA
The DNA here is from genome assembly GCA_027943335.1 of Chamaecyparis obtusa. Classification (NCBI taxonomy): domain Eukaryota; kingdom Viridiplantae; phylum Streptophyta; class Pinopsida; order Cupressales; family Cupressaceae; genus Chamaecyparis; species Chamaecyparis obtusa. The sequence goes on from BSBK01007378.1 coordinate 127,013, forward strand.
AGCATAAAAAGATGCAAACTTGAATTCATAGAGAGGTACAAAGGTCCACTTACTAGATTACCATACTGTCGAGGTCTTTGGTATCATCGGCTGCTCTCAAATCGGTGCGAGGAGACATGAACCTTCATTTTCACTCAGAGGGCTCCACAAGGTTTATAAAAGTCAAAGGTGAAAATGATTTGAAAATGACCCTTTTTGACCTTATATAGGTTTTGACCTAATTTTTCAAAGTGCTCCATTTTGCATGAAAATTGCACCCTTGGCTAATTTTGACATTCTAAACCCATTTTCAGGATCAAAATCAAAATATGAGATCATTTATATTGTCAAAATCATGAATCAAAATTTTTGGACCCAGGATGGCCAACTGCTTGCATAATCGACCTTCATTACCTCCCAGACATCCAGTATTCAACTTAACTGATTATCTCACATCAAACTCTTCAAGTTTCAACTTGGTCAACCATGGTCAACTCATGGTCAAACCTAGTCAAAATTTTGTTGACAGGACCTCCAAACAATGTAGAATGCATCTCTGAATGTGCGTAACCACTTCTAAATTTGACTACATCGCCTCTAAACCATTTCACACTGGCTTTCTTGGTAGATTTCTATTTTCATCCCAAAGGGGGCATGGTATTAAACATCATACATTAAATATGTCAAATCAAATTTCTTTTAGTAATCAAGACAACAACCACATCTAGTTATTGACTCATCAAAGTCCTCGTCACTTGGGGCACATTGCTTGGGCCATATCAGATTTATTGAAATTCATATCAATCTGGTATTCTGTTTATCTTGGGAATTGTATTAGCTCTTCGTAACCATTGGTTTAGTTGTGTTATTTCCTTGATTCTTCGTAACTGAAGGGTTCAAATTTGACATCCTTTCGATTCCTTTGGAAAATCAGGTCTGGAGTCAAGATAGTCACTTCCTCATAATCATAGGTTAAGAATCAGACATTTTGACACTTCTTTGTAATCATCGGTTCATTGTTGATACCATTAACATCATCTCGATTCTTTGGTCAACCAGGACCTGAATCAACATCTTCAAATATTTCAATCAGTTTCTGTCTCAGAATCAGTAATCTTTCAGAATCTATTTCTCCACCACATAACTGAGTCTATGCCATAATCAGAAATAGATTAATCTTTGAACCACTGTGCTTCGCATAGTAATTCAAAGAGGGGCAAAATGTAATATCCCAAAAATGGGGTATAGGACCATTGATCTCCTACATCAACAAGTCGATCAAAATCAACATAAAAGTCCTAACCTAAGGCACATTGGCACATCAAATCATCGAAACCCTACTTGACCCTATCCTAATTCTGCATCGGGGAATATTCTTAAATATTCCTAATTTATCTTAATTATCTTTAATTAAATATTATTTGGTGATAAATGACATTATTTATCCTAAAGTTAATTAATTAAATATGTCAAATATTTGATTAATTAAGTTTAATTCTACCATTTAATTATTTAATTAGATTTATTCTTAATTAATATTATTTTTATTTGACAAAAAATCAAAATTTTGAAAATAATCAATTGAACATTTATTTAATTTATTAAATCAAGTTATCAAATTTAATGATATAGTTTTGGGATAAAGTTTGATTAAATAATTGATTAACCCATAAATCAATTATTTTTATTCAAAAATCAGTTAAGTTGAGAATAAATCACTTAGAATATTAAATAAATTCATAATTATCCATGCACATTCAGAAAAGCAGTTAAACTTTAAATCAACAAATCAATTCAATTTGTTAACTTTTCGAACTCAACATGTGATTGTGAGTTGAAAAAGTGAGTTGAACTCCTGATTTGAGTTAAAAAGATATTTTGCACGATTTTATGAGTTAACTCTTTTTGATTTTCTAATAACTCAACAATCAATCTGAGTTGATCAGGGAGAGATTTTTGGCTTTTTCCGTGCATTCTCAAACCCTGGATTTCTATATGATTGAGGTTTAGTCATTCACAAACACATTTGCGAATTTGGAGAGTCTGGCTTGTGCCATTTGGCGATTTGTGAGATTGTGCTATTTCTTAGATTCTTGCTTTTATTCATTTTTCATAGCAATTGCATATCATTGATAGATTAGATTGCATTCATTTCAATTCATTTTTAGATCAATTCTCATACAGTTTTTCAAACATATTACATATACAAATAAAAAAAAAAGATTAATTTGAATTCATCTTTCATTCATCTTTCATCATTAAATCCTTTGTTTAGGTGTTGCATTGTCACTGATCTCGAGCTAATCTTGAGAATACCATACTCGCACTTACTAGAAGGTAGTAAATCACCTAGTTAGCAATAGTTGTTTATTTGCATATTTTTGGATTTGCTAACCTCTAATGTTTTACTGAAGTGTTGTGTCATCAACTAGGTACAATTTTCACACACACAATAAGAATGGTAGAGGATTGTCTTATTACTTCTAGTTTCATTAGTTTGAAATCTTTATAAATTTTTTTCAACTAATTCATTTCTTACAAATGTGGAAAAATTAATCACTTGCCTTGTATCCTATATTATTATGACCCATGAGGCCAAGATCTTTGTATTTATCTATGTATATCTCCATATCTGCAAACATGCTTACTTTGGCAGTTTCATCTGTTAAAATGTTGGGATTATTGAAAGATCTATACTGAGAGGGGAGGGGTGAATCAGTATCTATAAAACTTTTCAAGATTAAAACTTTGTAGGCATAGATAACATTAACCGACTGAATTCCATTGTATGTAACATACATTCAAATATAATTGAAAATGTAAATGCATGTAACCTAATCAATAAACCATTCATGAAACTTCATACACTTAACACAGATGTTTTGGTATCGCATAAACCCTTGTTAGAAGGTAAAAACTGTAGTGGGGATGACACCCACAAAGCTTCACTACTGTAGTAACAAAGTATGTCAGTTAAGGCTACAAGATTGTGATAACTTCTGGTGATATTACCTTGTTAGGAGTAACAATAAGATACGCTAGATCTACCTAGTTAGAGGATTTTTGCAACACAATCAAGTGTGCACTCAGTTAAAAGATTTACAATAGAACTGCTAGGTTCACTCTGTTAAGAGATTTGAATCCGCTACAATGGTTAAAGAGTAACAATAAGATGTATCTATAATTAGAAACTCAAGCTTGCCTTATTCAAATATATGAGATACTATAAAGATATCACCTTGTAGTGATGTATATATCCTTCTATTTTGCTTGGTAGCCTTATATCTATTCTGAAAAACTGAATGCTTCTATCAAATCCCTATTTTAAAACCCTATATGATCTTTTGATGTTTTGAATGCGACTACTCCCTTGATGATACCGTATCATAATGACATCTTTATAAATTTTATATCAAACTAACTTGACCTAATTAGGGTTTTACAATATCTTAGAAAACCTAAGATCAATGGTGAAAATAAATAACCTAGATCTACAATACATAGGATTCAAAAAAAATTTAATGATTACATCCATATTAAATTCTATCTTGATCTTGGTAAACCATTTTTTGATCAGTGTGAACCATTTGCATTGATGTTTATGCCATTTCAAACTGCTATGTTTTTTCCTATTTTACTCAGTGTTCACTACATTCATCACTCGGTAATTAACTGGTGCTCGATTAATATGAATTCTTGGTGACCACTATGCTTGGTACTTAGTGATCATCTGGCTCGGTAAAAGTACTTGGTCAAAGCCATGTTCGGTTAACTTAGAGATCTTCCTTGTGTCCTGCTCGATGTATAGGCTCTGTATTTTTGACCTATTGTCCTGTTTGTCTCCTTTATCAACTAAATGATTGAATGATACTAATGCAAATTATTAATGCTAAAATAGGAGTAACATTCTCACCCTTTGGCATTAGTATCAAAACTTTGTGTATATGTACCGACTGCAAAAAATTATACTTATAAAAAATATGAATCATATGTGAACTCCCCCTTTGTAGATGCTCTTGGTGTGAAGTACATACAAGTACATATATAATCTCCCCTTTATTGAAATTAATGCCAAAAATAACGTACTTACAACTTATAAAAAATATTCTGATGGGTTTTCTTTAGTGAATCCAAGAGGTTTTCCCATTCCTCTTTCAAGTTCTCAATAGCAATGTTCTCTAAACCGACTTGTGCATGTATGCCAAACATATTTTCCAACACTGATATCTCTGGGGTGGAAACTAATTCCTTTTCCTTATTCACATGTTGCTCGATAATCTTAAGATGGGAAGCAGTTTAGCCTGAAGCTCAGTTATTTGGTCTCTGAATATATCCTCTTGCTTCCTCAAATCAATTCTTAACCGCTGAAGTTCTTGAATTTTTGAAAAATGCTTATGAAATGCATTGAGATCGGTTAAAGAATTATTTTCACTGACCTGTATCTCTTCATCAAGTTTCTTGATCTTTTCACTAAGCTTGGTAGTAAAGTGGTCTACAGTGCATAACTTATACAAAAGTTATATTATTTTCTGAATAATGGTTTCAAGCTCGGTAATAACCACTGATAGCTTGACCTTATTGATTGCCACTTCCTAGCTTATTTTCTCTGCTAGCTTTATTTGTATTTTTGCTTCTTCCTGTTCTTCCATTCTCTTTTCTGCATCTACATTAGGGGCATTGATGCGGTTAGTTAAAGTGGAAAGTTGATCATTGATAGGATTTTCCTCATCAACATTGATGTCGGGGACTAGCATCAAAATATCTCTAACTTCCTCTAAATTTTTTTTTCTTTTACTTTCTTTTCTCAACTTCTCCTGTGCAACCTTCCTTGTGCACAATTAACCATACCTTCTCAAGGCTTTGGGGTTTAAAGTCCTAGGGTCACATTCAAGAATTTCAATAATTTCATCTACTATAACAGGACCCTTACCATGCTTCTTTTTCTTTTTCTCTAGTGTGGGGGATTTTTTTTAAGACACTAGAGCTTTGCTCTCTGGATTTGTCTTTTCTGGCTCAGTAGACATGATCTCTTCTTTTCCTTGCCTGGTGACTGGTGTCTCGGTGTCTTGTCCTTGGGCATCTTGTTTGGTGTCTATTGTAGCTGACTCTATAGGTGTATTCTTTTCTAGTTCTTTATTTTTGACCTCTTTATTCTCAGGCTCATTTGGATATTTCTACTCTTCTGTACCCTGTCCCTCAATTGTATCCTTTTTCTACTTGAGTGTAGGGCCTTCAGGTTCCTTTTGTGTAGCAATCTCAATTTCTTGAACTAATAACAATGTTGATGTCCTCATCATCATGTACATCATTAGGATCTCCGTGTGTGATTTCCTCAATCAAAACATCACCCATCCTGGTGGTTACTAGCTGCTCGGGAGCATCTTGTTTATATTCTTCACTATATCTGACTGGGTAAAAGTCCATAGCATAGGTATCATCTGCTATCTTTGTATCAGATATGTGTATTGGATCCTTGGTGGCCATGTCTGCATCATCCAAGTGAAATCCTTTTCCTTTACTTTTTTCCTTCTTCTTGGGAATGATAGCCAATGCAAGTTGATCAACTTCTGCCCTTGATTCCAAAATCTTAGCCCATAGAAGCTTTCTATTTTGATCAACTACCTCGAGATCTCCTGCCAAAATTCTTAGTGCTCTACCTTTCATAATTTTTTTTTTAGAGTATTGCTTCATCATTTCTTCTACCTCGGTAACAGATAAGGTAGGTATTTCCAAAATCAATGAGTGTTCCCTCATTTTCTTCTCTATGTGTAGGGTGTATGTCCATCTTGCTGACACTTTCTCATATAAATCCTTAGGAACATACCTTGAAAACTCAATATGTACTCTTTTAAAAATAATCATCATTTGTATGATATCTTCCTCTATTTTCTCCTAATCCTCGGTGGTCATATATACATACCGATTTAACTTAGGGTGATTGGAATCCCTATCTCCTTGATATTATTCTCTAACTCATCTATCGACTAATTTTTATTTACTACAACCTTGAATTTACCTTGATCATCTTCTTCATCATCTTCATCAATACCATCCTTATCTCTTATTAGCCTTCTCCTCTTTTTAGGTTGCTCGGTAGTGACTTGGGAACCTCTCTTTTTCTTTTGATATGTTTTAGTGGGAGTTGGCCTTATTATTTTTGTAATTCCTTTCTTTAGGGGTGGAGAAGCAGTTGTTGAGGATCTTGTCCTTGCTTGTATAGGTGTTTCTGATTGTTTCCTCTTCCCTGCAGACTTTACCGGTGCAACTTGAATATCCTTTTCTGACTCGGTATCCTCCTCATATTCATTTTTTCCAATTAACAATTGTTCCTTAGTTTCTTCTTCATCTAGATTAGCTATTGATTCTTCTTCTTCTTCTTCTTCTGCATCATCTCCAAATTGTTTCACCAGTGTGTCCATCATCTTCTTATATTTTATACTAACTTTCACTCTGACTAGATCCATCTTTATTCTTAATTTATCCTCTTCATAGGTTCCAAAACTAGCAGATTTTGGATCTTTGGGCTCAGCCAGCAGTGCCTTTATTGACCTAAAAGCTTGGTCAATGTCCAGTTCATATCCCATTGGGTGTAACCAAGAAATCCTTGGTTCTACTACCTTGATCAAAGTGGTATCGATATCTACTAAGAAATATATTTTTTTTTTATGTTTCTCTACCATTTAACCTGGTATTCTTCTTCTTTTGTGCATTCTATCCTTGAATTTTTTGAAATAGTCATCCATAATAGTAACAAAATTCTGACCTAGATTCTTAATAAACTCATTTATCTGCATTATAGTTGGTCGGTTGATATCCCATGCAACATTAATGACTGATGGGAAGAATTTTTATAGGTAGAAAAATGTATAGACTAGTACATAACCAAACTTACAAGTGTTTGTCTTTGCTATCCTAATGGTTCTCATGTTCTCCTCCAATTGTTTTAGTAGAAGCTCGGTGAGGTCAAATTGAAAACCCTTCTTAACAATCTTATAAGAAATGTCCACGACTCCACAAGGTACACTTTTTGGCATGCTCGATTGAAATATCTTGTAAACGATAACATAGGCTCCAAACCTTATCTCTATATCAATGATTCTATTAACTCTCATACGTCTTACATCCCATTCTACTCCTGCAAGCTTCTCAGTCTCAGTCCTTGGTGAAATCCTTATGGCTTTAGCTTTATTGATAGTAGGGTAATCAATGACCGCATGCATGATGTCCTTGGTTATTTTAACTGGTTCATCTAGCCATAATTTCCCTTCATGCACTCGGCTAAGAAAAACCCTAATCCACTTTGTTTTAAATTCCCTTAGGAAATATAGGGCATTCATTAATCCCTTCACCTCTAGGTGTTTGTGCTCATCCTTGAGCTTTCTATTTTCAATTAGCTCTTGGTAAGTGGATTGAAGCTCAAAATCTCTGATTTCACCAATTTTGCAATGAATGTATGTGCAAATGTCATGCACCAACAAAACCCTAGGTGGTATACTAGAAAACATGCTCGCTTGATCAATTTGTGAGGCTATTTGAGGGTTCAACTTGTATTTGGTTCATCATGGGTTGCAAATTTGATCGATGTGACCTTCTTCTCACTCTATCAGAGATGGATTTCATGACTTTAGATGAAGACTCCATTGTTTCTCAAATTTAGGGCTTCACAAATATTTTAATAAAATAACTTAGCAGCTGAGAAAATTACTTTAGGTTGTGATAAAATCACTCGGGATCTCTTTAAATCTATGCTAAAAGCTCTGGAAATTCTTTTCTCAAATTTTCTCAAATCGCTTTGGTTCTTCTCATGATCACTGTGTGATGAAATGACTAAGTTCATTACATATTTATACCAAAAATATCTTTTCCCACTCAAACTTTTGCATTAAATGCTTAACCCACTACATCTCGATAAGAAAAGTTGTGCTCGGTTAAGACTTCAAAGACTTTGGCTTGGTTAACACTTAGATATTACTCGATTGATACTACAACTTGGTTAATCTTGCTAATATTCACTGACTAGAAAACATTTACTCAGTCATGCTTTTACCGAATGTACATATTTAGAGTTCTAAACATGTATTCCCATAGTGCATCTCATTTCATGCTGATTTGGTGTTCATTCACTAGATATAAGGAGCTGTTGTAAGATATAATCGATTAAAATTTAGTTCCATACATACCTTAATTACTTAGGTGGAGGTGGTGATATCACCTAATCTGACAGATGAGGTGTCACCGACTACAGTACTTGATCCAACATTGTCATTTGATGCTTTTCTCCACATTTGATTTCTTATCCTCATGATTTATTCAATTGTATTTCCATTTGTATTTGTGTTTGTCTCTGGTGCTCGGTCTCTACAATGTTTTCTCAAGTGACTGACCTTGTGATAGTGCAAACATGCCATACTAATACTTTTCCAATTATGAGATCTTCCTCTCCAATTATTTCTCATGCAATTTGCTACTACATGTCCATATCTGCCACATGATGTGCAATTAACCCAATTTTTGTAATCCCAAGTATATGCATTACCTTTCCTTCTTAGTTGATGTGTTTTGTTCTATTCTTTCAGTGTCTAGACTTGCTTCATCTTTGTCCTACATTCCTATGATATGTGTCCACAAATTTTGCAAGTGTGATAATGTTTCTCCATATAAGGTTTCTTAGGTATCCTTTTTAGTTTTAATCTACACCCATGTGCCTTATGTCCATACTTATTACAGTTGTAGAAATAACCATCAAATTTAGGAATGGATTTAGGAATACCTTTTGTTTTTCTTCTGCAGACATTTGATGTGTGTCTAGGTTTTCCACAATGATAACATGATAGCTTCTTTGGCCTTGGATTGACATAGGAATTCATCTATTCAACTTGTCTTGATGACTCTCCCTTCTCAGTATAGCCTAAGACAGTTGTGCTATCAAGTCTTTTCTGACTTTTCAAAAATTCATCCATTCGTTTAGTACTGTCTTCAACTTTCTTAATCATCTCATTATGTTGTTCTTGTATCTTTACTTCATTATTCAATCTTTCATTTTCTTTTCTTAATTCACTGATGTCTTCCAATTTCCTTGCAAGCTCATTGTTTACTCAGTTGACTTCTTGACTTATGACAACCATCTAATTAGAGATTTCAAAGTGATGCTTGGTGAGTCTTAGTATCTTAGATTCCTTCTCTTGAAACTTATCAGTCATTTGCCTCCTATCTTCAATAGAAAAATTTATTTCTTGTTCTTCTTGCCTTGCATTGTTCATGACATCAATCATTCTGACCATTTGTGTTTCTTGACTGATCTGCAGTGCTTTCACTTGTTCAGTTAGATGTAGATTCTTTTCAGATAGATCTAATATGGTTCCTTCAGATGCATCAGATATGCTACCAGATCTAGATCCATATCAAGATGCCTTAAATGGATCACCTACCTCTTCTTCATGATAATCATTCTCATTACACCGAAGTTCCATATCCTTCCTTTTGATCAGTAACCTCTTCAATTCTTCTTTGGCTTCCTTGAATTGTTCAATATAGATCCACATCTGTATTTTCTGATTCTCAATAGTCTTATCAAGCTTATACCTTTCCATCTTTTAGATCTTTTCTCTTTAGTGATTAAAATTGTTAAAACAAGAGAACTAGCTTTGATACCAATTTTTTGGATTATGGAAAGATATATACTGAGAGGGGAGGGGTGAATCAATATCTTTAAAAATTTTCTAGACTAAAACTTTGTAGGCATAGATAACATTAACTGATTGAATTCCACTGTATGTAACATATAACTGAAAATGTAAATGCATGTAACCTAATCAATAAACCATTCATGAAACTTAATAAACTTAACACAAATGTTTTGGTATCGTAGAAACCCTTGTTAGAAGGTAAAAAATACGGTGGGGATGACACCCACAAAGCTTCACTACTGCAGTAACAAAGTATGCTGGTTAAGGCTACAAGATTGTGATCACTTCTGGTGATCTTACCCTATTAGGAGTAACAATAAGATCAGATAGATCTACCTAGTTAGAGGATTTTAGCAACACAATCAAGTGTGCACTCGGTCAAGAGATTTATAATAGAACTGTTAGGGTCACTCTGTTAAGAGATATGAATCTGCTACAATGGTTAAAGAGTAACCGTAAGATGTATCTTTAATGCAACTCAAAATTGCATGATTTAGATATATAAAATACTATAAAGATATCACCTTGTACTGATGTATATGTCCTATTCTACTCGGTAGCCTTATATCTATTCTAAAAAATTGAATGCTTCTATCAAATCCCTATGTTAAAACCCTATCCAATCTTCTAATGTTCTGAATGTGGCTACTCCCTTGATGATACCATATCATAATGACATCTTTACAAATTTTATATCAAACTAACTTGACCTAATTAGGGTTTTACAATATCTTAGAAAACCTAAGATCAACGGTGAAAATAAATAACCTAGATCTAAAATATATAGGAATCATCAACAATTTAATGATTAAATTCATATTAAATTCTGTCTCGATCTTGTTAAACCATTTTCTGATCAGTGTGAGCCATTTGCATTGATGTTTATGTCATTTCAAACTGCTATGTCATTTCCTATTTTACTCGGTGTTCACTGCATTCATCACTCAGTAATTAACTGGTGCTTAGTTCATATGAATGGTCAGTGACCATTGTGCTCAGTACTCAGTGATCATCTGGCTCGGTAAGAGTACTCGGTCAAAGCCATGTTCAGTTAAGTTAGAGATCTTCCTTGTGTCCTGCTCAGTGTATAGGCTCTGTATTTTTGACCATCTATCCTGTTTGTCTCCTTTACTGACTGAATGACTTAATTATACTAATGAAAACCATTAATGCTCAAATAGGAGTAACAACAAATATTTTACCCAATTATCAGTCTCTTTATTATACACACATTCCCTCTTTCCTATAGACATTTTAGTAAGTTACAACATTTATAGTATCCAACAATAGAACACATAAAATGTTGCAATTCCAACTGACATTTGATAATTTCACATCTCGTATGTATATTCACTATAGCATTTGTCCATTGTACTTTGTATTTTGCAATGGATGCCTCTATGTTGTCTTTAATGTTCAAATCTTGGCATTCACTAGAAAGGCATTTAGAATTTACCTTTACATCTCTTTAATCATTGTTTCAACTATCCATACCATAATCTAGAAGCTCCCATTATCATTTTGGCAAAATCTACTATAGACACATATAAATGGCCTATTTGTCTAATACAGTAAAACTACTAATATTCATCTTCAATTTATTTAATAATATGTATTATTTAATAAATTGTGTCTTTCTACCATATGCTAAAGTCAAAATCATTATTTCTCCTTAATTCCATAACTAAGTGTTTTTAATTAATTACTTTAATTTTTAAATGTCTAATCACCATTTCATCAATTATTCATCTATAATATAATTAAATATTAAATGATATATAATTAAACCACATCTCATTATAATTAGTTAAATAAACTATATTATTTATTTAATATTCCTTCTTTCTAATTATTGGATTTATGTAATAATTAAATCAAATTACTCTCATCAACTAAATAAATTATATTTATTTAATTAAATTAATTATTCTTCTCTCATAAATAAATATTATTTATTTATTTATCAATTATCACATGTGCAAATAAATAATTCTTTTTATTTACTTAATCATGATTTATCCCTCCAAAGCTAACTCACATTGACTTTCATTTCACTCCACAATTCTCTCTCTTAACTATTCAATCCCCATTGTTAATTCCTCCCTCAACAAACAATTAAGTCTTCAGTTAATTCAATCTTCCAATACAAGCAATTTGTTTTCTCACTAGTCTATTCAAGTCATCTCTCCAATGTATTTTTTGACATATGAATCAATCCCCCAATCAAGACAGTTAAGCAGAGTTGAACTCCCACTCACTCAGAGTTCAACTCCTCAATCATAGTCAATCAAATCTTCAATCATGAATTCTTGGTTGAAACCCCTAAAATCTTATAAATAGAGAGATAAACCTCTGATTTCGGTAACCACAATTATTTTGAATTATTATGTTGGCATAATCTTGAGCTCAATTATGAGATCCCACATTACATGCGAAGGAGAACACCAAGGAAGGATTTTATGGTTTGTATATTCATGTTCTTAGAATAATTTCATATTGATTATTGTTTATGCTTATTGTTTGTCTTACATCCTTTCTTAAATATTGAGAATACTAATTTCTCTAACAGTCTCTTTGTGGTTGATATTTTGATGTTATTGCAAGTTTCTATTGATCCCCTATTACCTGATTAGAAAATGGTGAACCCGATGTGAAATATATTGACTTTTTTTGATAATTTCTCTATTATGGTGCAAAGATAGTTTTTTTTTAACGTAGATATAGGTTGTAGTGATGTAGACAAAAACTTAAATTGACACACTTACCTAATAAAATCAACACACTCAATACATCCCAAATACACACTTGTGTATTGAAACCAACACACTCCTACATCCATATTGTTGCACTCACCAATCTGGATTGCCGCACTTGCTTATTTCTTGTTGCAATTTTATTCTCTTTGATTTTGATCAATGGGATATTATCTTTTTTTTTTCTTTCATTGTTTTGACGGGTGATTATGTTTTATTTTGGAGTATTGACATACTGTGTTTTTCAAACAAAATTCTATTATTTGTATATACCTGGGTTTTCTTATCTTTTACAAGTAACAAGATCTAGACTGACACACTAGATATATTAGATCTTTGCACACACCATTCATAATCATTGCACTCAAACCTCTAGATCATCGTAGACATCACTGTATCACCACATTTGATCTAGCAGAATGATGCACTTATCTGATTGAAAATTTCTCTTTTATCTTTATTCCAAATTCTTTGTTATGTGTCTACACACTCTCTATATTGGAAATATGTATTTGATTTATTTGAAAGATGCACTCTCTATAATGAAATGACACACTTTTTGTAATGAAAAATGAAGTGGTCCTCCTAAGTACAAGAAACTCAAGGTCCAATTCCCTGCAGAACAGTGAAGAAGAAAGAGACATATAGAAGAAAATAAAGAACCAACTCTCATAGGTGCACTTAATCAACTAGAAGATAAATTTGGATATGAAGTGATCTTTAATGCATACATAGACCAATTTATCAAGCTATTAGATAAATATGGTAATCTACATGTTGATGTGAGTACTAATTATGATTATCAAAACTAATTTCTAGGTCTTTTTGCTACTAACTTCTTTTTGTAGCATGTGGCTTGTAACCAGGGTTATTCTTTTATTCTAAAAATCATCCATCTATTTTGGTGCTTTAAAATGAGCATTGCATGCACAAAAATCACATTTCATATCTCGTTTTGGTGCTTAAAATTGACATAGTAGTATAAAGAACTGAATAAAAGAAATATACATTTGAGATTGGTGCAATAAAATTGAACAAGACAAATCTCATTGCGTGAGCTTAAAATTTAACTCATGTTCTTGTATGGATGATAGCTTAGTTCAAATTTGACTATTTGTGCCTAATGCAATTAACCTGGTGTTTGGAGTTCTTGGTGCATTTGCACAAACTATTAGATTAACAACCATTTTTATTTTTTAGAGAGGCCTGTTTGAGGGGATCATGAATCCAACATAGGATGACCTCAAATTGGAAAATCCTTGTGGTCAACATATAAATAAGTCTTTGAGAAAACTTTGGCCTTATCTCCTTAAGCTTGAGCGAGGTGTGTTGATGATAGTTTAGACTGGGTGAAGTATCCCTAGGAAACCAACATGGTCAACTAGGCTCTTAAGTGAGTCACAAACGTACAAACTAATTGGGGAGACACGACATAACTTATTACAACCCTATTAAATAAAGGCCACCCAGTTTACCTCTAAATATTTATCTTATTATAGTACAGGGAGTCTAAAATAGAATCTCCCCTGAAGATTCCCATCATATATGTCCCAAGGATATTGTGTTGTGAAATAGATCTTTATTAACACAACAATACCTAGAAAAGTAAAAACCACAGGCACCTTGAAGAGGGTTTTTAAGCTCTAGTTGTGTGGAAGATATGTTGTGTGAGATGAAATAAACACAAGCAATGAGCCTATAATATTTTAGATGCATCCAAATTTGACCTTAGATTAAACTTCTTGTATATTGCTTTCATTGTGACAAGTTTCGTGAAAACATACAGATTGAAAAATTTGTTGAACATACACAAATCATTTATTTTGAGTTATTTTTACAACTACACACTAATTTGAGTTTGTATACTTACAAAAATTGGTCCTACAAGATTTTTCCTATAACAATTGGTCCTACAACATTGGTCCTATAAGATTTATCCTACAAGATTGGTCCTACAACATTTATTCTACAAACATAAACACTACATTGATATTTCATCCTAGTTCCTTATGATTGACATACCTAGATAGGCATATCTTAAAATATTTATTTTTTGCATTGTCATCATTCTTAGTACCAAAATCCAAAAAATCTCAAAAACATAGCTTGCATATCTTAGGGTTAAAGTATTACACTTCCTAGAGTCATTTTTCCAAATTAGAGGAAACATTTTCCTAGGACATTCTATAGTGGTCTTGCATTTTATCTTGACATCTTCAACACTAACTTTATGTACTAGCCTTAGCATATGGACCTTTTCAATTTGGTTAACACTTGTCTTAGATAGACATTATTTCCAAAATTTATCCCTTTTGTCATACCGTTTGGTGTCAGGATAATACTCAATATCATTTGTGTATTTCCTTAGAGGGTTTATCTTTAAAGTTTATAGAATCTCTCTTAGGATAAGGTACTTACACCTTAGACATCATAGTTGATTCCTAGTTTTGCATTATCATCCCATATCAAAAAAATCCAAAAAATTAGAGTTTGACTTCCCCAGTTGTCTTGCATTTATTATAGACTTTTCATATGCCAAACATACAATCCAAGAAAAGTAAGGAAATAGTGGAAAATAATGAGGACCTTACGTAGGACCACCATTAGAGAATTTAAATAAAGGCTAGATGCACATAAGAATATATTGATGATGTTTTACATGATGAGAAGATGAAAGTAATCTTAGAGTCCATAATAGAATCTAACCCAAATAAGTAACTTCACATGCTCTACAAAAAAGGTGTCAAATTACCAGTTGGGCTTAACACATCACCATAGTGGAGGACATACATATACCACTAGCTTGGGTGGCCTCAATGACACCCCTACCACTTAGTTCAATACTCCCATCTAACAGTTCCATACAAAATGATTCTCATGTGACCACATCTTCTAGTACCCTATGGGCCCAATATAAAAATCCTTTATTTGCCAACTTTCACCCTCACCTAGTGTACTTACCACAATAGCAAAACCATCCATATTGTCTTTGGCTCATCTAAAAAATACATTACAAACAATGATAACAAGTTCCTACAACACAAATCCCCAACCTAAGCAAGGGGTACTTGAAAAGTTTGAGTATTTAATACTTATAAACCTTTTCAAAAAGATAAAAAATGGGTCAAGCACTACAGTTCCTCAATAAGTCATAGCACCACAATAATACCAAGCACCCCCACAAGTCCCAATTTCTCAACAAGTCATAGCACCACAATAATTCCAAAACTCCTAGCAACTTCAAACACCTCAGAAAAGTCAACCACCCCAGCATGTCCTAGCTCCTTAGTGGTTTCAAAACCCCCAACAATTCCAAAAACATCAACACATTCAACCACCCCAGCATGTCATATCTCCTCAACAATCTCAAAACCCCCATCAATTTTAAGCACCTCAACATAATATAGCACCACAACATAATCTAGTATCTCAATATATTACAGTACCCAAACACAATCTACCACCCTAGAATAATCCAACATCTCATTACATCCCAGTACCTCAATATACCCCAAAAGCTTAGCATGTTTCACCACCATATATGCTTGTAGTGTCACAAAATAGTGGAGTCCCACCTATTGATCCAAATGCAACATCAACCATACAACCACCCAATGATACAATTTCCCAACAACTCCAAATCCTCTTGAAAAAAATCATTAACCTATAGACATGCACTCCTAAGAGGTATTATACTACAACATAACTTAGTCCTTATCCCTTTGATAGGACACTACACATGCCACCTTTTCCAACCAACTTTGTCACACCCAAATTTTATTGGTACAAGAAAAAGAGTGATCCCCGTGATCACGTAATGGAATTTTTCACATGTATGGAGGTAGAAAAAAATGAAACCTATCTTATGAGACTCTTTCCATGTAGTATTAGTGAAACAACCATGGAATGGTTCTTCATACTCCCTCCTAGGATAAAGTCATGGAATGAACTAGCGAAAATTTTCATATCACATTATTCACACAACATCATGATGTATAAGTAACATTGATGGATCTTTGCACCACCAAATAGAAAATTGGAGAGAGCTTTGCCTCTTTCCTAAAATATTGGAGAAATGTTGCCTCTAAGGCATCCTTCCATGTACCAACCAAAGAAAAGATGCACATGTTCATTGAAAATTGTCATCTAGACCTAATGTGTGAACTTACTCTCAACATCGAGAAAGAGCTAACAGTAGAAAGATCCCGTATCATAAAGGGAATACTCAAGAAAGAGACTAATAACCCAACACCTTATGAAAATGTTAGATAATTGAGAGGGGGGAGGGGTGAATTAGTTAGTTCTAGTTATCATATAGTCCCAAATCTCCCTGATGTATATATTAAAACTTTTCAAACAAATTATCAACTTGGTAAGCTATCAACAATAAATTTCTTTTCATTTACCGATTGACAGTCATTTCAATACCGTGTTTACCGATCATACTAAATATGAAATGTGTAACATAAAATAACAATCCAATCACATCAAATACACATAACACATATATTTTTAATGTGGAAACCCTGCTAGGGGAAAAACCACCTGGGACCGGTAACCCAAAATAATTCACTCTTCTGAAGTGAGCTTGGTTAGGAGCCAACCATGTCAAAGGTTACAAAAGACACTGTGAGGTGTGACCTAGTTAGAGGATTTATCACTAATAGTTCTCCCTTGACCAAAATTCACTATGGGGTCAACAAGAAAACCAACAACATTTATTGAATGTCATATTGAAATATAAAAAGACTGTTAAGTCCACTTGGTTAAGAGATTTTGTTGTAACAATGGTCAAATTGATACAGTAGTGATCTGATTCAATTACAACTAATATTTGTATTTTTAGATCTATGATAATATCAAAATACCTCCTTTTATCAATATTCAATTCAATCCTTCATATCCTCCAACATATTCAGCTCGGTGAATAATACCCTGATGCTCGGTAATGCCTACAGTTCTTCTCAGTTATGTCTGTAACCAGTTTGATCAGTGGTGCATGAAAATAGTCCCTTCACATGGATTCTCCTGCAGTGTCAATAAGCTCCAAAATCAATAATGAATATCATGTCTCTTTAAATATAATTCATAAACCATTTTCTTATCATCTGTTAGATTTGCCTCTTAATCTCCATCGTTCCTTTTTCCACTTCAAGCTTCCTCGATAAATGTGTCTATAACATGTTTCATCCTTCTCCATTTTATCAATCTTGAATTTTTTCAGCTGTTAGATCATCATAACAAACTTTATCTTTTACCTCAAAATCATAAGCAATCATTGAACTCATCAATTCAGTCAGATGTTATAAACTTATTATTTCTCTCACTCAATCAATACATAATGTGTCGGTGATAACTAACTCAATTATTACTGTTACTCAGTATACACAACACTAGCTCGGTGTATACAAAAATCTTCAATTACCGACCACATAAACTTGTTCAGTTCTGATCTTTAATACATAACAAATTCATGTTATACAATCAAGTCAACAATATGATGCCATAGACTCATCAATAAGTTACCCAATGTATACCTTAGACATATCTTCCACATCCATCTCATCTTCATGCAAATATCTCATTCCTTTATTATTTTCTTCTTCTTCTTCAGATGTTTGTAACTATCATGATAAGTACAGTCAAAATTAGTTGACATCAATGATAATACATTGACTGATTTAATTTCCTTAAATATCACTTTAGTAGCTCAGTGATCTCTAATCACTTTCTTTCACTTGTCCATTCAGTTCATCAAGTTATTCAATCAGTTGTAGGTTATCAAATAAAACTAAATACTGGTCTAAAAATAAGAATGTAACATATGATAGCATTGTAGATGCAAAGATGATACAACCGGTACTACATATGCAAGCACTAGCTCCACTCCAACAGACACACAAAAAAAACAACATTGCTCCTAGGAAAAACCTTGAAAAAACCAATGCACTTAACCAACAACAAAGTTATTCAAGAAGGATTCCCTCTCCACAATGAGATTTAATGCCTTACAAAACCTCTTGAGACGATCTTGAAAAAATTGATACAATCAGATTTAGTCAGTTTACCCAAGATAAGACAATATGAAGGTCTTGGAAAATAAGGATGGTGGGATACCACGATTACTGCAACAATCATTGATGAAAGGACATAAAACATCTGACTGTATGCAAATGAAACACATTCTCCAAGATTTCATCAACTACAGTGAGATTGAAGTAGTCACAAATTCTAGCACCACCAACTAAGATCAAAAGTTTTTCCAAACATAAGGCCTCTACCTCAAGAATTTTTTTAGGAAAACCTCACCTACACTAAGGAAGATTCAAATTTGAGTATAAAAACCATCACTATCTAAGGTCCAAAAACAAGTGTTATTTCCACCTGCTGTACTGAAATAATAGTACAATGAGCCACATCAAAGGAAATTATACCTAGTAAGTTGTGTAATCCACCATCAGGTTAGTAATATTTTCTAAACCATCTGAAGAGGACCCCAAAATTTTTTTATATCTATGAACTTCTCCATATTTCATTTGACCATAAAGTAGTCTTAGACACAACCCTAGAGTAATCAACTGTCCCAAAAGATCTATAATTTTATGGGCTTAAAGCCATGGTAGGGTATCTATCCAATCCACATCATGTGGTCTACACTGAAAAAAATCTTCCAACAGACAAATTGTTAGGAATGTTTTACATTTGACCCTTGGTGTGAAAAATCCTGAAAAATCCATGCATTCTCATAACCCTAGGTCTTGTTGTGCTGAAAGCCCTAAATCCCTATCACTTGTTCTAATTCTTCATTACTTTTTTGGTCACTTAAATCTGGATTCCCGTATGTGATTTTAAAAATGTCGAATAAAGGTTAAAAAATGTTAGAAAATCATATGTCCCTCTCTTGTTCATGGTACCTTTTTATTAAATTTTCCTCTTTTATATCCTACCCGTTCGATCCTTTTAATCAAATGATGAAGTAATGGCTGTGAAAATACCTTAAGTGATAATTATTTATATCATGACCGTCAGATTCTTTTTGATCTAATGGTAGGTGCGATCCTTAATCCTCAAGTTGTAGGTCTTTTATCTTCATGGGATCATGGATGAATGCCACCTATCCATAGTTTTCAATGGGACCACATAGTTTGAAAGCATCTGTTAAGCCACTCGGTTAAGGTTATTATAGTGGTTAATGATAGGTAGGCCTGGTTAGTAAGCAGTGTAAGGTCCAGTTAGATCCAAGAAAGATCAACGGTAGGTGTAATGCCTTAAAATAAAAGTGACCAGCCTTTATTCATCATGGGATTGCGACAACCATTCGATTGAATACAAGGACAAGGAAATTTTTTTGGCGGGGCCAGAATTACCTTTTAATGTAGATCATAGGCTTTGTTTTGATCTGACGACATGCATGAAGCCTTGATCATAAGTTGCAAAGGTTTTATTCATCACGTGATCACACTTTGTTGATGTGTGTCTCAGATGATTACATGTGTCAGTGGGACCAAGGGGTTCACCAAGAGATGAAGGATTTCCATCTGCAGAAAGATCTAACAGTAGGCACTATTTCACGAAGAAGAGATGGAAGAATTTTAACCATCGTGGTATCACACCTATTTGATGCCTGTCTCAATTTGTAAGTGGGTCTGCAGGTTTATAAAGTGATAAGGAAACAACATATGTAAGAGAAGATTGATGACAAGTGTGAAGCATTGAAGGAAATATGATTGAAGAATAGTGATTGCGGGATCACGCCTTGTCAACACGTGTCCTGCCCGATGAAAAGTTAAAGTAAACCTGGGTTTGACACATGGTTTGAAATGAAATATTTTGATTGGTTGGTAGTTTCACCCAGGGTAAGATTTATATCTTCATTGGTCATCTTTGTGACAACCGTTCGATGTGCTAGAAAAATGAGGATCAACGACCCAGTTTTAAAAGTTGAAATTAAAAGTTTGAAGTGCTCAGTGAACATTATAAGTGCCAATTTTCCAACGTTGATGGTTTAATGGTGTATCGTGAGAAGTGAATGTAGAATTATGGAAAAGGTATAATGCAATAAATAATCATTTTAAATGACACATTGTCTCCAAATCTCTCAGATGAAAGGCATTTCTCTCTGCATTTTAGATTGCAGGCATTTCCAAAAGGTCGTAGGTGAATTCTACTATATTATTTGAATTGTTTAAATTTGTGACTGTGGTGCCAGTCAATTTAAATTTTAAAGGGTTAAAGTATTGGTTGTGTTATCATTCTACCTAAATTTATTTATTCAAAACCCTAAATTTTTAAGATGGCACCGTGCAGGGAGTTTAAAGGAAAAATTGATTATCAGGAGAGGGCTGTTTGTGATAATTTGTTTGAGCTATTGCCTCCATCCACAAATGATGCCTCAAAAATGAAGGAAATAGTTCCCAAGAACCTTAGAAAATAGATAGGTGAGGGATTGTATGATAAGGGCATGTGGACAAGGGATCCCAAAGTTGGGATGAATGGGTTGACCCTCTTCAAGACTGCATATTCATAGAGAAATGCATACACACCCAATAGTAACATATGGTAGTTTGATGTTGGTAAATTAATTGTGCCTGGTGTTTTTATGGATACAGACATCCTCTTGCAAGTAGCAAAGTGCTATGACCTAGTGGCAAGAGTGGTTAGAGATGTAGATGGACATGTTTTGATAAGTATAATTGCAGATGAGATAAGAGATGTCTTCTCATTGAATTATTCTTCTATGCTTCTAGAGGAGATAGACTTTGATAATTTTAGAAATATCTATGATGCTCAAAGGGATTATTTCAAGATGAGACCTTTAAGGGAATTCTTTGATAAGGTTGGAATTTTGTGTACGGTTGGCCCAAGTACCCTTGAACCAATCAGATTAGATTGTTTCAGCTTGAGAGAAAAGGCCATGTATAAATCAATGGCTTACATATTTGGTGAGGATGAAGAAACACATATGCCAATTCAGTATATGTTTATGATGGTTCATATATTACATCCACATCTTGTTATTATTTTGTATTTTTCCCCATATGTTGCTGATCTGCTTCATCAAGGTTTGGTTGTGATTCAAACTATGAAAGTTGATAGGCCATTTGGGTGGTACTCCATGCTCATGCACATGTTTTTATATAAGGGTGTGAACTATTTCAGTCAGACCATGGAGAAAGTGCAAAAGAGAGATGGTGAGTTGTTTCATGTTCAGTTGTGGAGCACCAAATTGTCATGGGACCGTGATGATGCCAATTTTGTCATTTTTGACAGGAATTTTGCTTCTAGGCTCAAAGCATTAATATTTTTGGAAAAACCTAGAATTCCTAAAGGGTTATTGACAATTTTTAGAGCATATTGATTAAGAGTTATACCATATGTGTTTCCATATCAGGTCCCTTTGAAGGTGGGGTTAGCAAAAATTTTGAGGCAACTTGGTGGGTTACAAGAGGTAGCTTTGATAGGGAGGAATAGGGGAACTCTTTTTCCCACTATTACCATTGCCCATCAATTTGTGATTATCAAGGGTGGCTGGGTGCATCTAAAAAAGTTGTTGCAACCCTATATGCTAGCTACTGCTATTTCTAGGTGTGTAGACAATGAAGGATTCATCAATGGGATGTTCAAAGAAAGGACTCGGTGTGTCTCCATGGAACACCAATTTAATTTTCCTGAGGATATAATAAGAAATGAATTCAAATTGCAGGAATAGAAAATAAAGAAAGAAAAATGGATGCTATATAAGAATACATTTGACTTTTTCCAATTTTTTGATAAGAGTTATGACCCATTGAAGGCTTTCCAGCCTTGAGAAAGGAAAATTGAGGCTCTAATGGAGAATTTTGAAGGGATCATGCAGGCCTTGAATGAAAAGAAGGATTTTGTGATCCAATCTAATCTAGAAAAGGCCAAAAGGATTTTGAGCCAACCAGCCTATGCCAAGGTTGTTCCTCAAGGAATCTACATCATACAAAAGAGGCCAGGCTATAATGTGGTGTTTCTTATGCAACAGAAAATTAAGGATATACCATCTACTTCCAAAGGGAAGAGTCCCATGGATGATACTCCTAATGTGAAGCCTTCTCCAAAAAGGGAAAAAAATAAATAAGAGGCCCATCCTAGAGGAGATGTGTATTCTCCATCTTAGTCCCCACTACACTTGGATGAGCAAGGAGTTGCTGAGAAACTAATGCATATGAGTAGTACTGGACAAATTTTTGTAACCAGTGAAGAAATTTAGGAAGGGATGCCAGAGGCTCCCAAAAAAGAAAAGATGGACCTCACAGTGTTTGAGTTCTCAATTAAAGAACTAGACCCCATAATTAAACATGCTAGTGAGAGTTTCTTGTCGGATAATAATTTTTTTAAGGCTAGGACATTCCTCCAATTCTTATGGAGAATGCATATTAATCAATATAAGAAATTGTGTGAGAAGAAGAAAGAAGAATTCCCTAATAGGGATATAAATGAAATTTAAATGAAAAATAGGGGAATTGATGAAGAAATTTGAGAAGATGTCCCCAGAGGAAGGTAGGGCCATGATCCACACTGTAGGAGTGTTGATTCTCCCTGAGTGGGATATAGCTGATGCCATAGTTTTTGATGCTGTTAGGAAGAAAATGACCACTTTACATTCCACCATAGAGGAGGCACAACAAGAAAGTAAGGGAGTAGTTTTTAATGATGAACATGTTTCCATTGTATTATGGTCTCTCAAAAGAGAGGATAATAGAAAAGTAAATGAGGCATATCCCACTAAATACTCTGGAAATATATTAGTAAAGAGAGTTGGGGTTACCTGTATAGTTGAAGCTTCCAATGTAGTCTTAGAGATTGCAAAATTTAATCTCAAGGTTGCAGAGAGGGAAGCACAGGAAAAGGAGGAGCATAGGATAAAGTTTGAGGTCCTCCTCAAAGCTTATAATGCTCTAAAGGTAGTGGTGATATAAAAGTATAAGATCATTGCACAGATGAAAGGGCCACTAGATCATAAGTCCCCTCAAATGTTTCTTTCCAACTAGCCTACAATACCCTCTTCCTCAAGTCCTATGGTTGAGTTCCCTCCATCTCCATTCCTTGAGCCAGATATTGAGGCAAGCGTCAGTTGGGAAAAACAAAAACTAGAAGAGGAAAGAGAGAGATTAAAAGAGATCAAAGAAAGTTTGACAGAGGAAAGAGATCATCATAGGAAGGCCAAGAGCACACCTGATTAGAAATATGAGGAAAAGATCAGGGAGACAATGCTACAGTTTTCTCTAAGCCTTGAGCCTACAATTCTTTATGATCATGCAAAAAGGTTGGATGTCATTCTGAACTCCTTGTTAGAGGATAAGGCTACTTTAAAGGCAATTTTGGATAAATGGGTAGAAAGGCATGCAAACTTGAAATTATTTTATTTTTTATCCAAGGGTCATGATAATACTGACCCAACAATAAAGCCTCTTCATAATTTTGTGAAGAGTTTGGTGGAGCATCAAATAGAGAGAGATAATCTAGAGAGAAAATCCAATCTTTTAAAGAAGGAATTAACTACTATCAATTGTGAGCTAGTTCCAGGAATCTTTAAAAGAAATGGAAAATTAATGGAATTAGTGAAATGGAAAGTTGAGTTAGATGATGAATTATCAATCAAGATGAATAGTATTCTAACTCTCAAAAGTACTATTTTGTTTGTCCAAACTATTGAAGTGATTGAAGGGGCGAGGTATCGGCTTGAGTACTTGAAGGAGATTGAACAGATGGAGGACAAATGGTAGGAGTTATTTGGAAAAAGGGCTGAGATTACTAGTTTCTCATTCTCGAGTGAAGAAGTGTTTAATTCTTGGAGGTACCAATGCACCCACCATGTTGACAAAGATAGTACTCTGCCAAATTCTTAAAGGAAGAAAAGATCGCGGTCTGAAATTTTGGTTGGTAAGAATCATGATGCATTTATTGCAGATGGATTTTTAATGGTAAAAGGATCAGATCAGTTGAATGGATCGAGGGGATAAATGAAGACTCAAAGGAGGTGGCTGATCTATCTAGATATCTACAAAGGTCTCCAAAATTAGATTTTGTCATTTATTGTAAACCCTACATGGTTGTTGAAAACTCTTTAGGGTAGTTTTTTGTTTGCCCTAAATGATCAATTGCTTGTTACAGTCCTTGTATATAAAAGGATTTTTCATGATCATTTAGGAGGTATTGAGAATTAGGTGTTGATAGTGGATAATTTGTAGAAACCCTAGTTTCATTTGAGATTGTAACTTTTGTACTAGTTCTATCAATAGAAGATAGAAAATTGCAGGTTTTGCTATTTTTGAAGCAAGGCTTGTATTCTAAAATATATTTGTATGCAAAGACAAGATTCATTATAATTAATACATAAATTTGGTTTTTATCTCTCCTTTGTGTCAAATCTTATGAGTTTTTAACTTTCTAATTCATAGCATAATTGTTTATGTATATGTTTTCATTCCTGAGTTCTGATCAAGGATCAGATTAAACATTGCTTTGGGTGGGATATAGGTTCATCTTGATTTGCATGAGGATTTTCTGTAAGTAGTAAGGGTTTTGGGTGAATGTATTTTTGGCTATGAATCTTTGATATCTTTCAATATTTGTATTTTTTGTTTTATAATTGTTGCCCAATGGATAAGGCAATGATCTAAGCAAGTATATCTCCTACTGCTACATATTGATCAAGGTTGTTACAATCTACAAATTTGAAGTAAAAATTAGTTGAAATCTTTTGATTTTATTGTTGAGAGGTTAGATGTTCTTCCATAACAATTGAGATTCAATGAATGCTTGGTTATAATTTAGTACTTTCTTATTATTTATCTATTATATTGAATCTAGTTTTGGTGTTGTAGAAGTATTATATTCAATGGATTAGGTTTACCGACCTTGGTTTTGCAGAGAAAAAAGTGCAGAGGGAAGTCTTGTTCCTATAGTTGGTCTAGTTACCTTAAGACCCTATTATATATTTGGAGCTAACCACTCCTTAACATCAATCTGAGGGTATATTGGTGGCCTTAGAGCGTAAGTCATTTTGAAACACCAACAAGATGGTGACTCTGCTGAGGATTTTTTATAACCAATCATAAATAAAGCAGGTTCCAAGTTGAGCTAGACTCCTGGCCTACTTATTTTTAAAGCCAGTAAGTTACCATTGATAACACAGAGTTATTATTTACCTCTATCTATCCTTTGTTTTATAAAACTCATTGTGATACATTTATTGAAGAAATAATGTTTTAGAATTCTAAACCTAGTTGGGTGGTGACTCAAAGAATCTCTACAGCAGTGCTGGTCAAAAAATTATTTCATTCACACTTTTTTTAGAATGAGTTGTAGAAATACTAGGTCATGGGGGAAAGAACATCCAAAAGATAAATTGGAAGAAGGGATTCCAACTACTTCTATACCTAGTCAGAAAAGGAAGGAAATAAATAGTGTAGACATGTCTCATACTTGGAAACAAAAGGGAAATACAAGACAAGATAATCCAATCCAACCCAGTCAAGAAGGGAATGCATTAGAATATGAAGAGGTTGTGGATCTGTGGTTGGGTCATTATGAGGATTACTATTCTCCTTTAGAAAGAGGAGGAGAAAGGTCATAATAAAATAAGAGAATAATCCCAAATAGGTCTCTTGAACATGATAGAAGGTCAAGAAGTAAGAGTAGAACTAGGCAAGACTTTTACCCTCCTTTTACCATTGGTACTTCAGTACCCCAGGGCCTTCATGTCTCAGAAGATAAACAAGATATAATTTATGTTGAAGGTTCAAAATCTGAAACATCTCTTCTAGAGTCTAAAGAAATATTTGAGTAAGTTTATGAGTTGGAGAGAAAGATCCAAGAACAAGCTGCTATTAGACAAAAAAGAGAAAAATAAAAGGAAGATAAAATAAGACAAGCTATGATAAGAGATGAAAAATTAAAGAGGCAATTGTTAAATATGGAGGTAATAAATTATGTCCCAATACTTGAAAAAATAAAAGAACAACCTATTATCGAGGAAGTGTGTGAAATTAGAAAACCCAAGGATAAAGGTAAAGAAAAGGCTATTGGAATCACAATCAGTGAGCATATCAATGGTAAAGATCCCACAAACCAAGCATCAATATTAGATGCTGATCTTGAGAAAGCCAAAAGAGAGAAAGAAATATTGGCTAAAGAGCTTGAGAAAGAATAAATAGAGCCTATTTCCATAGAGATAGAAATGAAAATTGATTTTCTTAAATAGACTTCAGGGCCTTCAAATATTGCTACTTCATCCTTAGCACATGGAGGAAATCTTGGGAATACTACGAAACAAGCAACCACTATCCCACCACCAACTAGTGCTAAAGTTTTTGCTACATCAAACACAAAGGCATCTACATCCCAAGGTGTTGGCCCATCACATGGAGGACCTATTAATCTTGAAAGGTACAAAAAAATTAATTTTTATGGTATCTCTAGTTACCTTGATGTAATCCTTGATGAACTTAGAGAAAAGATCCCTAAGTTTACTGGAAATAATGTCATTACATGTGAAGAAAATTTGAAGAAATTTTTCAATATGATGGATGATTATAATGTTGAACCTGATGATGTAATAATGAAATTATTTGTGCAATCTTTGACTGAAGATGCTAGGGATTGGTTCAGAGGGTTACCACACGCTAGTATAGGGTCTTGGGATGAATTTAGAAATTTATTTAACAAACAATATGGTGATAATACATATGAAGGTTTCATGTTGAATGAATTCAATAATATTAAGAAAAATCAGAATGAGGATGTTATTGAAGTCAATGTAAGATTCCAAAAAGCTATGCATAAGTTTTTACAGGTTATTAGGCTTGATGATAGAATATGTCTTGTGACATATTTAAATGCCTTTGATGCTAATATGGGATAATTCTTAAGGGATAAGAACCCTAGAAATCTTGGGGAAGCTTATAAATTGTCTATTAACATAGAGAGTAACAAAAGAATATCAGGGAAGTTGGGAAGAAGGGAGGATTGGAAGCCTCAGATGACAAATAGGAAGGAACCAGGAAGATCTTCAAATTTAAAACCTAAAGAAGATGATAACCTAAAATAGATTTTAAATTCTTTAAAGGATCTAAATCCTGGTGAAAATAAAAAAATTAGGGCTGTGAGTAGTGACAAACCAACTTTTAACAATTTTAGCAGACAACCAAGAATGCAAAACTATCTATATCACACCCAATGGAAGGATTGAAAGCCCATTATTGTACAAAAAAAGGATAAGGTTGATGATAAAGCCCATGATCCTCTATAGAGAAGTTCATTCAATATGAGTGATGATATCCCATGGTGTATTTCTTGTCAATCCCCACATAGTCCAGAATACTATGCTATTGCTTTTAAATATATCTGAGAATGAAGAACAAACTGAGCAATATGATAATAGTGGTTGTGCATTGACTTCTTCACACCTTTGGGATGTGGTTGATTCTGTTGATGAAATAGAAAATTAGGATGTTTTTTGTTCACAAGTGAGAAAGGAGGTGTACCATCAACAATTTTCTCTGATGAAGAGGATCAAGAATTTGATGATGTTGGGTGCAGTGCAATAAAGGGTGAAGAGCCAATTATATTAAGGTGACCCTCAGATGAATAAATTTATTAGATTACTTTAGACATGGTTACTCAAGCAAAGAGAAATTATAATCTAAGAAATAGGATAACTAGTAATACTAATAGTAGGCCAGCTAGCATGTTTATTAAGAAAATAGAGGTAGACGTTAAGAAGCCACAAGAAAAAGTTTCTGATGTTGTCAACAAGATTAAAATAAAGAAGAACATCAAGCCAAATGGTCCTACTCTTATGTATAAAGTGAAAGAAAGGCACCATAAGTAACTATTCCTTCTCACCAAAAGGATAGTAAACCACAACACAAGGAGCATCCTTCTGTAATCATTCAAGTGGAAGATAAAGATCTTATTACAGAAAAGCATGAAATATTGGGTAGAAAATATACCCCTATTGACATAAGTAAGTTTCTTTCACAGATCATTGTCAGGGTTCAATTGTTAGAAATGACATGAGAATAAGAGAACATAAGGAAAATTCCCTAGATTGGTTAAATGGTATCACTTCCATAGAGGTCTGAAAATCAGATGAAAATGATAGAGTAGCATCTTTGGATGACATAACTAAGAGTAGAGGTGAAGAAATTGTCTCAAAGATCCTATAGATTTACTTAGATACCAATGTTGTTAGTACTACATTAGGGATGGTAAATCCTTTCTTTTTGACTTTGATACTCAATGGAAAAATATTGAAGAATTATATGATTGATTCTGGGGCATCAAATACTATCATGCATGTACAAGTCATGAAGTTAATGGGATTAAAGGTTGATACACCTCATGGGAGGTGTCAAGCTATGGACTCAAGGGAAGTGCCAGTCATCGGCACCATTAAGGCCTTAGCTTACAAGTTAGAAACATATCTGAATAAAAAATTGACTATGAGTGTTTTAGTGGTGGATATCCCTCCTCAGTATGCGATGCTATTATCTAGGAAGTGGAGTTCTTCTATGTGAGGAACTATCCAGTGTGACCTATCATTTGCTACATTTGACGTTGAAGGAGAAAGTTTTAAGTTGTCTAGGGAAACTAGAACTCCTCATATGATTGAAGAAGAAGAAGATAATATGAATTTATTTCTAGACACTAACATTAGTTCTTTCCAAGTTCAAGAGAAAGAGGTGGAAGGAAAGGTTCATCCTCTCCTTTTAGCTAAAAAAAAAGATAACTTGGAAGACCATGGTGATTTATGGACTTTGTATTTTGATGGAGCAAGTTCGAAGGAAGGAGCTGGAGCAGGATTGCTGCTAATATCTCCAAATGATAAAACCTTTAAGTTTTCTTTCACCCTATTATTTTCTTGCACAAATAATGTTGTAGAATATGAAGCCTTACTAATTAGATTAAGGTTACCATCAAAGCATGGGATAAAAAGCCTCAAAGTAATTGGTGATTTTGAGTTATTAATTTCTCAGATTTGGTCAACATATGCATAAAAAAATTAGAGATTAAAACAATACAAAAATATTTTTTGGGATGAAATTGAGAACTTCCACATATTTGGTATTGATTGGATGGATAGGAGCCAAAAAAAAATGGCTGACTTACTAGAAAATATAGATTTAAGGCCATAAGATATCACCTTTGTAGGGATATCTAAAATTGAGGTTCAGTCTAGACCTTCTATCCCAGACAATGTTGAAAACTAGAAGGTTTTTTTCTGATGACCAAGACATATTAAGGTTTCTACAATGTGAGTCCCATTTTGATGACAATGAAATGGATTTTAGCACTTATGTAGACACTAATAATGGAAAAGAATTTATTTTTGGAAAAGAAGTCTTGCAACTGAAATCAAATAAGGTTCCTAAAGGGCTAGTTTCACTTGAAAGAGCTTTTGACAATAAAGATAGGGCTTATTCTGCCAAAGTGGTAAATAAGTTGGAAGATTTGGAAGAGATAAATTTGGGAATAACTATAGCACCAAAAAATGTTTATATTGGCTGAAGGTTGTCTCCCAAGGTCCATAAGATGTTGATTGATTTTCTCAGAAAATTTATAAATGTTTTTGCTTGGTCTTATGATGACTTGAAGGCCCAAAGAGAAGACTTGTTCTAACATGAGATTCTATTGAGAGAAGGCACCAATCCTTTTAGACAAAAACTAAGACCTGTGAACCCCACCCTAGCACCCAAAATGCAAGATGAGTTGAAGAGAATGACAAATGTTGGGATATTAAACCTATCAGGCATTCTACTTGGGTGTCCAACTGAGTTCTAGTGAGAAAGAAAAATGGTGATATTAGACTTTGTGCTGACTTTAGGAACTTGAACATATATTATTTGAAAGACAATTATGGGTTTCCTAACATGGAAAATATGTTGCAAAGAGTTACTGGATCAGAATTGATGTCCGTGATGGATAGATTCTCAGGTTACAATCAAGTGATGGTCAAGGAAAATGAACAGTTTAAGACTGCATTCACCACCCCATGGGGAACATATGTGTATGACAAAATTCCATTTGGTCTGACTAATGCTGGTGCTACCTTCCAGAGGGCCATGGATGTGGCCTTTGCAGATTTTATAAATAAATTTTTGGTTGTGTATCAGGATGATCTCACAACATATTCAACTAAAGAGGACCATCATTGTGATCACCTTGAGAAGGTTTTTACCAGAGCTTTAGAGTATGGGGTTTCCTTGAATCCAAAAAAGTGTGCATTGGTGTTGTGGAAGGAAAAATTTTGGGACATATTGTTGTGCATGTGAATTTTGTACCTAGCTATAGACACAACACTTCAGTAAAACATTAGAGGTTCGCAAATCAAGAAATTTGAAGATAAATTAAACAATGCTAACTAGGCAATTTACTACCTTCTAGTAGGTATGAGTTTGATATTCTAAGATTATGACCGAGACTAGTGACAATGCAATACCTAAACGAAGGATTGAAATGATTGAAAGATGGATGAACATGAATGCAGCTTAATCTATATTTTTTGATTTTCTATGCAATATGATGAAAAATTGTATGAAATTGATCTAAGATGAATTGAATGGATGCAATTGAATCTATCAATGATATGCTATGCTATGAAAATGGATTGAAAATAATGAAGTGAAATTGTAAAAATCTCACAATCGCCTATTTGCAAGAGCTTGATTCTCTAGACAATTGAAAGCGCAGTTGAAGGATTCGAAGAAGGATCTTTTGTGAAGGGTTGAGCCTTGTTTATATAGAAATAAAAGATTTTTGAAAGCTCTTGGAAAGCCAAAAATCTCTCCCTGATTGACTTAGATTGATTTTTGAGTTATCAAGAAATTAGAATTAGTTAACTCACAAAATCATGCAAAATCAACCTTTTAACTCAAATTAGAAGTTTAGATCACTTTTTAACTTGAAATAGATGTTGAGTTCAAAAAGATAACAAATTGAATTGATTTACCGATTTAAAGTTTAACTGCTTTTCTGAATGTGCATGGATAATTATGAATTAATTTAATAATTCAAAAGAATAATTCTCAACTTAACTGATTTTTGAATTAAAACAATTGATTTATGGGTTGATCAATTATTTAATCAAACTTTATTGCAAAACTATATCATTAAATATGACAACTAGATTTAACTAATTAAATAAGAATTTAATCAATTATTCATAGGATTTTTGATTTATTGTCAAAATTAAATAATATTAATTAGGAATAAATAGAATTAAATCTAATGAAATGATTAAGTGATAGAATTAAGACTAATTAATTAAATATTTATCATATTCAATTAATCAAATTTAGGATAAATAAAGGAATATCATTTATCGCCAAATAATATTTAATTAGGAGATGATTTGGATAAATTAGGAATATTTAGGAAATATTCCCCAATGCAGAATTATGATAGAATCGATTAAGGTTTTGATGATTTGATGCGCAGATGTGCCTTTGGTTAGGACTTTTGTGTCAATTTTGATCGAATTGTTGATGTAGAAGGTTAATGATCCTATAGCCCATTTTTGGGGTATTACATTTTGCCCCTCTTTGAATTACTGTGCAAAGCATAGTGGTTAAAATATTAATCTATTTTTGATGATGATGTGGACTCAGTTATGTGGTGGAGAAATTGATCCTAAAAGACTAATCGATCCTGAGATAGAAACTGATTGAAAGATTTGAAGATTTGGTGATTTAGGTCCTGATTGACCAAAGGATCAAGATGATGTTAACTATAGCAATAATGAACTGGTGATTATGAAGAAGTGTCAAACTACCTGATTCTAAACCTTATGATTATGAAGAAATGACTATCCTAACTCCAGACCTGATTGTCCAAAGGAATCGAAAGGATGTCAAATATGAATCCTTTAGTTACGAAGAACCAAGGAAATAACACTAATGAATTGATGGTTACTAAGAGTTGATACAGTTTACAAGTTTGTGAGAGAACACCAGATTGATATGGATCTTGATGAATTTGATATGCCCCAAGCGATGTGTGATTTGCCCCAAGCGATAAGGACTTTTGATGAATAAGTAACTAGACGTGGTTGTTGTCTTGATTACTGAAAGAAAGATTTGATGGATTTGATTAATGATGTGAACTATTGTGCCCCCTTCAGGATGAAAATTGAAATCTGACAAGAAAGTCAGCGTTGAGAGATTGTTGAAGCATGTTAATCGATTTGAGAAGTGGTTATGCACGTTCGAAGATGTGTTCTGCATCGTTTAGAGGTCATGAAGGCCAAGTTTGACTAAGTTTGACCATGAGTTGACCATGGTTGACCAAGTTGAAATTTTGATAGTTTGATATATGATAATTAGTTAAGTTGAATTTTGGATTTCAATAATGTTCAGAAGGTTGATTATGCAAGCAGTCAACCATCCTGGGTCTAAAAATTTTAAATTGCAATTTTGACAAAGTAAACAATATCAGATTTCAATTTTGATCCCAAAAATGGGTTAAGAACATCGAAATTAGCTAGGGGTGCAATTTTCACACAAAATGAAGAACTTTGAAAATAAATCATTTGAACCATTTGTCTTTTGTGAACCTATGGAGCCCTTTGAGAAAAAATGGAAATTCTTGTCTCCTCACACCAATTTGAGCACAACCATTGATTCCAGTGACTCCCCCAGTATGAGAACCTGGTAAGTGGACCTTTGTGCCTGTCCTGCATTCAAATTTTGCTTCATTTCAGGCTTTCTAGGATTTTTTACACATTTTTCAAATTTTCAATTTTTGCATCATGGAAACTCGTACGACAGTTTGCCTAGACTCACACGAGTTTTCAATTTCTTGTAGATGATCATGTCCATTTCAAATGTAACTCTTGGGTCCCTCAAGTCTCATACGGGAACCATCTACATGTCATACATGCATGAAGTGCCGTACGAGACCTTGTAGGAACTCATATGATTTTTGGTGCTAGTTTGAAAACTCGTATGGAAAACAATGACCATTTTTCACATCCTTAGGTCAAAATTTTGATTTTTCTGATTTCATGATTATTTTCCTTGGTCTTTTATGCACCTTCTAAAGTATTGAATTTCTCAATTTGAATGCTCATAGCCTAATTTTTGACCAAGTTACTGATAGGGTACCCTATTTTTATGCTGTGTAGGTTCACTATCCAGATGTACATGTTCATATTTCTCACACAACGACCCCAAGACTATGTGTAGCACTTCCTGATCTGCTCAGAGTTCATTTAGCTACCTATGGCTTTGAGTATCTAATTCGGTTACCTGACATTTGGGTAAACCATGGGTTGATTACTGCACTTGTTGAGAGGTTTCATTTTGAGACCCAAACTTTTGATTTGCCTACCAGAGAGATCACTGTGACTCCAGAAGATGTGTATAGGATTCTGAGGATACAATTTATGGCCTGCACCCTGATTATATCAACATGGGTAATACCAGTCTTCATGCTTTTAGGACTCTATTTGGTGGTAATGAGAAGATAGCTCAATAGATTTCCTGGGAGATCTTAGTATAGATATACGACCACACTCATAGGTTAGAGAGCATCATAGCAGGGATGATCAAAGGGATCATCATGTTTGACTATCAGTAGAATAGTCTCCTGATGGGTTGGGCCCTGATGGTTGCACATTTGATGGCTACACCTACTGAGCTAGGATGGGGTCAGTGTCTCTTGCCCCATATGTTTTCAGAGATGCACAAGATCATGTATCATGAGGTGAAGTCTTTCACCTCAGGCACTTTAGTTCTTCAGATCTGGGCTTGGGAGCACATCCCGATATGCTATCCTATTTGTGGTGATGAGAGGCAACCATAAGAGCCTTTGATTTATAAGTATTCTGGATATGTCACACAGGTCTAGATAGGCTGTACTAAGTACTGGAGGTGTGTGTTAGATGGCATGACCTTTTTCATCTGGAGGCCGTACTTACAGATTGAGGCATGGATGACTGCTCGTGCTCAGTTTGGTTATTTCTTTTAGAGTCAGGTACTGATAGGATGATCCACCACTATCCTTGAGAGATTCCTTATCACACATGTATGGAGCTAGTATGGCATCATACAAGATGCCCCACAAGAATTTTCTACTTATGCACGATTGGTTTGAGAGCTGGGGTTAGGTTGGACAACTCAATTATCTTATGCATTGTGTAGCTAGGAGTATAGTGGGTATGTTGCTAGAGATTGGGACTACATGCCATATTGCCAATGCTAGAGTTACTGATGCATTCATTTCCTAGTTAGCAAAGCATCTGATGAGGCATTATTCTAATCCTACTAAGCTTATTCCCACCATGGAGGACACGAAGGATGTTACAGGTGCCCATATGGGAAGAGGCCAGAGATGTAGAGAGGTGCGGATATCCATAGTGCATCCTAGGTCACCCTGGCCTAGAGTAGTGATGACCCCACCGAGGCCATTAGGATAGATGAGACCACCTTGACCATAGGGTGTTTCAATAGGTAGGCCTATAGTTTTGCAGCATAGATATGCTAGAGGTGAGAGTGGTACACTCAATAGTGTTGGTAGTGTTGATGAGGTGTTAGGAGCTCAGCAAGATGCTCTGATAGAGGAGGCACATGATGCTCCTAATTTTGATTTAGGTGCAAAGATCCATCTTCATAAGGCATGTAGAGGAGCTAGTGCAGAGAAGCTTACAGAGGAGGTAGAGATAGTGGCATCTGAGGTAGATCCTATATTGAGATAGACACTAGAGGAGATCATTAGGTGACTCCAACTACAGATACATGATTTGAGATTATAGACTGCCACTTGTGAGATCCAGCTCAAAGAGTCTAAGAGATAGAAACTAGAGTGGGAGGCTAATGTGAGGTGATTATAGGTAGAGGTGATCCATCCGATGATTAGGGCCTCTTATTATGTGTCTACTTATTATTTGAGGGTACTTTTTGAGCAGAGAGTGCCATCATATTCTAAGTACATGATTGCATTTGAGGGAGCTAGAACACAATGTGCTGACCCACCACCAGATGCACCTACCAGAGGAGCACCAGATGTCGAGGACCAGGAAGACAACTGATCTATCATAGTGGTCTCATGTTTTTGTCTTTTTTTTGTCCATACATTGATCATATCTAATAGCTCAGTCGAGCTCATTCTTTTGTATACTGTACTAGTAGTGCACCCTTGTACTTATCCCAATTATATATATATATATATATACATACACACACACATATATATATATATATATATATATACATATATGTATATATATATATATATGTGTGTGTATATATATATATACACACACACACACACACACACACACACACACACACACACACACACACACACACATATATATATATATATATATATATATATATATATATATATATATATATATATATATATATATATATATATATATATATATGAGATATTTTTGGGTTGTGACTTCATATGCACTTGTGATTTTGTTTATGAGTATTATATCATGTGATGCAAATGTTTTATGTGTTAGCATAGAATGTATGGAATATGCAATGTAATGTTTATTTTCAAATGCATGGATTATGCAATGCAATGATAGATGGATTATGAAAATGTATGATTAGTTTATGCTTGATGAATGCTCATGTATGTATGTAAGGGATGTATGAAATGACCATGATATGTAATGTAAATGCAATGATACACATGATATATTTTGCAGGTATTGATGAAGACAAGTGCTTAGTCATTTGTCAAAACTGATGTTTAACACAAGATGGTGAATGCTTGCTGATCTGTTAAAGAGACCTTCATGTGATACTCAGTCCTTGTTTCATGTTTAACATAGTTTTGGAGAATCATTAAGCATCAAGCTAAATTTGAAATCTTGAGATAAATGCAATCATGCAAAGTGAAAAATAAAATGCAGACCTAGGACCTAGGACTTAGTCACTGATCATGTGTCTGTCATTTTCATCACTGAATATTTTATTTAGGTAACCAGATAAATCAATACAATGTTCACTAGTTAGGAAACCATGAACATATGAATATTGATTTTTGTTTTAAAATGTCAGATTAGATATAAGCATCAAAGCACAAAAGCCAGGATGACATGAATATCATATCCATTTTTATATAGCAATTTGTATAAGCATTAGAACAAAAACATTGTGATAACCTGAATATGCCTTGCGAACAAACAAACCAAAAAGAGGAGAGGTCATTCTCATTTTCATGTGAATTTACTTGCAATGACTCTTTATCATTCACATCCTTGGGTATCAACATGTTTCAAAAAAGAGAAGGAGAAATCACTCAAAAAGACAAAGTTAGATCAAACTTCCTTGAATTTTCTGAGTATCGATGGTCGAGGTACACATGGCCATCCAATACATGATGGAGGCACTTATAGTGGACACCAATTGAATCTAGAATTTCCAAAGTTGTTATATTTTCACTCAAAGAAGAAAAAAAATTAAAAATTATGCCCCCAGTCTTCACTCTCTAAATCCTATGAAGGACATCATCAAGGAGCTCGAGGGAACAAAATATGCAAAAATCTTAATGTGAATAAGTGAGCATACAAAAAGATATAAGCATGTCACAGAGATTGTTTTCAGTTTGTTGTTGCTATTTTTGTTGTTGTAAGATGCAAAATCCTTTCTTGGTGAGAAGATAGACTGACTGACTCAGACATAGCTTTGGAAAGAAATTGACTAGAAATGACTTGTCTCTAGATACTGAGGGTTTTAGGACATGACATTGATTGTCCCCAAGTTTGGAACATTGATAGGATACCGACACTTTTGCTGGATGGTGCTCATACCAACTTTATTGAAAACATGATGCGAAAGAAAACTGGGAGACATATACAAACTAAAGCAAACTGAAAGCTGGAAAGACCAAGATTGCATTGATAGATGGAGCATTTTGATACAAGTGGTGTTCATTTTCTGGGTTTTTACCATCTTGGTAGAGATTATATTTTTTCTACCAAGGTGCCTATTTACCAGGTTTTCACCAAGGCACTTTTTTCTTTTTCTTCTTTTTTCATATTTTTCATCTTTTCAATTTTTTTGTATTT
Source organism: Chamaecyparis obtusa (assembly GCA_027943335.1). NCBI lineage: Eukaryota > Viridiplantae > Streptophyta > Pinopsida > Cupressales > Cupressaceae > Chamaecyparis > Chamaecyparis obtusa. The sequence goes on from BSBK01007378.1 coordinate 164,494, forward strand.
TTCCATTTTTTGTATTTTTTTGTGTGATACATTAAGGCGCCTATTGCTAGGTTTTTTCTCTTGATCTTTTGGAGCAATTTTGATTTGGTTGTATCCAAAGAAACTATCCATTAAGGAGTACATTTCAAAGCTCGCAGTCATGTCCACTATCATATCAATGTTTGGTAGTGGAAATTCATCCTCAGGGCATGCTTTGTTTACATATATGAAGTCTGTGAAAACTCTTATAGATTTATCTAGTTTTGAAACTAGAACAATGTTTGAGATCCAATCTACATAATCTATGACTCAGATAAATCTACCTTTTAGTAACTTTTCTAGCTTAGCTTTGACTAAGAGTGCAATGTGTGGATGCATCTTTCACAACTTTGTTTGACAGGTTTGACTCTTGGAGCTATAGAAAGATGATGCATTATCAGATTTGGATCTAACCCTGGCATATCTGAATATTTCCATGAAAAGTTGATTTTCTTTTCTATCAAGAAAGTAGTGAATGCTTATTTCTCTTCCTCTGATAGAGATTGAGCTACATGAATCAGTTGTGGTTCCTCTACTGTACCCAAGTTGATAGATTGAGTTGGTTCTATCAGTACTGGAGATCTGTCTTGTAAATGACTTAGAAGGACATCAAATATCTCATCCTTAGGCACCTCAGGGAGGTTTTCACCTTCGGATATGTCTTTTATTTTTACTATTTTAGGTTTTGAGATTGCCACAAAGTGGTTTTCACCCTTAGAACTCTTTTTCTTTTTACTTTTGTTTTTCTGACTGAGATATTTGATATCTGACTCTGTCATGCTAACACTAGGTTCACCAATGGAAGTTGTCATAGGTTCCACTACATTGAGGTAGAAGGAAAGAGCGTAGTCAGTTTGAAAGGTATGGATATCTTGATTTGGATTGGTAGTTATTTGGTCAATAAGCTCTGGATGTTGGATAGTCAACATAGGGGAAGATTGTGAAATGGTGTTGTCATCATTGGTCCTAACCTGACTCTGGAATTCAAGGGTGATATTACTACTCAGAATGTTTAGTTCATAAATTGTTTCAACGTCATTATTGGATTCCACTTCAACAGTAGGTGGATCAGACTTGTGAAGCTCATCATTTCTCTCTAGACTCACATCAAATTTAGGTGAATATTGGTGAATGACATCAATGTATTTTCAGTGATAAGCTCATCTTCTTCTGGAATAAATCCCCATTCATAGTCATTTGTTTCATCCTTTGATTCTTCATGTCGACTGGGAAATCTGAAAACATGTGTCAAATCAGGATGAATCCCCCAAGACAAATTACCTTCAGATTATGAGTGTAATTCATATTCATGGGAGTCTATCCTAGAATCACCATTGTATCCCAAATTTTTAGCTATTATGAGAGGTTTACCTTTCTTTTTGTTCAGTAGTAGGTTCTTGTGTATCTACTATATTGATATTCTCCTTAGGTTTCTCTTCATCCTTAAGAAGATCTAGTATGTTTTGAGGTAAACATGCATAAGGAATAAGATTAGTGGTGTCTGAATCATCACTTTCTAATTGTTGTGTTTCTTCCTCTTTAGTCTTATCCACTTTTGGTTCTATTTGTTCTATCACATGAGGAGAGTTTCCACTGAGATGGAAAGGTTTCTTCTGATAACCTAGACCTATAGTATCCTTTTTTGTCCAACCATAGTATGCAATGGGTGATATAAGACCTTTGTCTCTTGTTCTTAGAGGTCCTTTTTCTGTGTATCCCATTTTAGACATGAGTTTGTGACCTGGTCCATATGACTTTGAAGGAATTTTGTTTGACTTGGAGTCATATTTCTGAACTGATTTAGGTTGGGAATCATCTTTGTATAGCCATGCAAGCACAACTTCTTCCTCTTCAAACTCTTGCTTGGACACTTGGTTTGTGACAAAAATTCCATTGTAGATAGCTTGAGGTTCTTTAGATGCTTGTTTTGTCTCTTTTAAAGACTACCCATAAGATTTAGGCGAGATCGGGAGAGATGTTAGAGATAGGACTGGTTCCATAGTATATTCTCCCATGCCTGTGTCCTTGATTTTGACCTCTCTGGTAGTGTCTTCCATCTTGGATGTAGATGCAATGTCTATTTGCTTAGTGGAAGATTCTCTATTATGTGGAACAAGTTTGTCAGCACTCTCTTTCAAGGCATTGCAAGATGTAGATATGTTAGTTGGAATTGTTACCTCTACTCCATCATAAGGAAATTTCACACATTGATGGAATAGCTTTCATTTCATGTATCCAAGGTCTCCCTAGAAGAATATTTTAGGCCAATGGAAGATCTAGAACTTGACAGGTGATGTCTCTAATTATCGGTCCTATTTTGATAGGTAGTATAATTGTTCCCTTGGAAGATCTTTCTTGTTCATCATATGCGTTTATGGTTATTTTATTTTTAGGATCAATAAAATCCTTTGATAATCCCAGTTGTGTGACCAATTTATAGGAACAAATGTTTAGACCAGTGCCTCCATCTATCAACACACATTTGACATGACGGTTTTGGATTAAGAATTCAATGTGCAAGGGCTGGTTATGCAGATGACTTAGTGAATTGTCATCTTCCTCTAAAAAGGAGATATACTATGGGGATGTTAGATGAGCAACCATAGTCTGAAATCTATCTAGATCAAGATTGTCAGGAACATTGGAACCGAGAAGAGCTTTATCTAGAATAGCCCCATGAGTAGGCTATATCTGAAGTAACTCAAACATGGATATTTTTGCATTGGTATGCTGGAGTTGTTGGACAATACTGTATGATGTTGTCCTGGTCTCTTTAGGATTTGATGGTTTTGAGGCAGCCCTCTATTTTGAAGCAGATGAAAGATTGAAAGGCACCTTAGGGGTATTTGATGAACCTAAGTTTTTTCCTTGTAGATGTACCTGAGCTTGTGATCGAGTTACCGCATTTGCTGATTGATTATCTCTATCTCTTCTTATAATGGTGATGATGTTGCAATGTTCAGGTAGGCATGGTTCAACCATATTTATGACAACATTATTTCCAGAGTAGGCATAATTGACTTTAACACCCATGTTAGGCTTAGAAGATGAATCTCCTTGAGTATGCTTTAGAAATGGCTCCATGAATGTCGTATGATCATTGTTGGTTTTATGATTGTCAATTAAAATTTCTACATTATCAATTTTGTCTTGTATGAGATGCTTTAAGCACATGCAGTTATTGGTTTTATGACCCTTATTTTGATGGAAGTCACAAAAATTGGTCTCTTTCCACCATTTAGGTTTGACTTCGGGATCATACGGTTTTATCTCAGGTAATGTGATGATTTTGTTTGCCAATAGTGTTTTCATGGTAGATTCTAAGGACTCACCCAAAGGAGTGAACTCTCACTTTAGTTTTTTAACCCATAGTTTATAGTCATTAGACTTTTTAGAAGATTCATATGCCTTTTATTCAGAAGATTTTATGGCTTGGGTGCCAATGGTGAGATTGAATGCTGGTGCCTTTGATGGAGCACTGATATGATTGAAAACACCATATGTTATGACATTTTTGTTCTTGTTCCAGAATTTGACTTTATCTTTGTTGTTGGAAGTAGAACCTGATTCATACTTGCTGTCTTTATTAAGTGATATATCTCCATTACGAGAAAGCACATTTTCAATCTTTATGGAATTTTCTACCATTTTCTCAAAAGAAGTATGATTTTTCATTTGCAAATGATAATTGAGTTTTGGAATCAGATTATTGATGAAGATCTCAAGTTTTTCAGTTTTAGGAATAGGTCGAGCATAGAGTGAAAAATTCTTCCTCCATCATTTGAGGAAGGTCAGGAAGGGTTCTCTTGAGTTTTTCTTCAGATTGTAGATGTCTATCATGGTGACCAAATGTTGAATATTGTAGGAGTATTGTTGATGTACCAGTTTGATTAGCTCCTCAAAGTTCTTGATGGTTGGAGACATTTTAGAGAACCAATGAATGGCTGCTCCTCCCAGAGATCATGGGAAAAGATGCATTAAGTAGGTTGGTTCATGCATAAAATCCATGGATTGAGTACATAATTCTCTAACATGATCTTGGGGGTTAGAGTTTCCATTGTATTTGTCATATTTTGGTATCTCCACTCTTTTTGGGAATGGTGGCATGTACAACTTTTTATCAAATGAAAGGGGCATAGAGCCTCCATAGAGAATTCTTTAGGTTCCTTCTCTTTTTCCAGCTTGTTGAGCTTAACTTGCATGGCACACATCTATTTCATCATGGCTGTGATGGGAGTTTCTTCCTCTTGTGTGATGATATTCTCAACATTAAAGTCTTGAGGAAGTTTGGCTCCTTGTTGGGCTAGTTGTAAGAAATAGGCCTCTTTCTCTTCTTGCAAGAAATGTTTCATCATTTCTATATCATTCAACTTCAGACAGTGTTGGTTTTTCATCTCTTCCATGATTAGAGTGATGAACTTGAGAGCCTTGGTATCCTCCTCCTTGAGACATTGTAGCATTGTGAGGAATTTTGGGGTTTGATTGATGTGGATTTGATTGATTACCTCCGTGGGTTGATTGGGGAGGATTGGAATAACCTTTCTTTAGATGTAGATTACCTAGAGCATCTTCTTCATATTGAGTGGTATCGTATGGTTGATTATTGGTCTAAATGATGTAAGAAGAAAGGTGAGTATTTGGGTTCTTCTCCTAGTTTTCTATGCGAGGAAGCTCTGGTTTCCACCATTAACCTTGAATGAATCAGAAGAGTAATATTAAGAAAAATGATGAATGAATTGATTCAAGGAAATCAAATGATGCAACCTTGTCAAGATTGGATTGGTTTGATTAGATGTAAGTGTAGGATATAGTGTCCTAGAGGTATGGGTAGATGCCCAAAGATAGAGGACACAAGCTCACAACACTTAGCCAATTTGAGGATTGAATTGAAAGATTATTTTGACAAGGTTTTGACACAAGATGAAATGGGATCCAAATCGATAGATCAAAAGGCTAGATCCAACTCAAGAGACCACTTTAGGAAAATGAATTGGATTTTTCTAGTTCTCTGCTCTCTTCCTGACACAGTGAATATTTTGATAGAATTTGATGGTTGACTGTAATGATTAAATTTTTGACAAATTTGAAGGCTTTCTAACAATTTTGACTCAACTCTCCTACGACTTTATCCAGGCTCATACGAGTTAGGATCAGGTTTGGCATGACAATTGGCAAAACTCATACGACTTTTGACTCTAGAATTAAATTTTTCTTAGGTTTTTTGATAACACTCATATGACAGAGTATAGGTTTTCGTATGAGTTTCTAGGGGTTCTGAAACGATAATTTGAAAACTTGTATGAATTTTGTTTTTCCAGGATGACAATTGACACTAGAAAATGATTTTTCTTCAAATTTTGTAAGTTTTTTAGATTGTTGGTTGATTTTGATGGCTGGGTTTGTTCATTTTAAATGACCAACTGAATGCATTAACATATTTGATCATAGATCAAGAATGCAAGACAACAATTTGGGGAGTTCAAGTAATCAATTGTCTTCAAACAATGAGCAAGGGACAAAGAAACCTTGCACATGAAAAAGAATAATGACTTATGATTCTACTCCCTAAGAATTCTACTTGTGTATGTTCTCAAATGTTTTGCAGTCATGCACATAGTCTTAGAAAATAAAAAGTTGGTTGCACTATGGTTCATAGTAATGGTCAACTTAGCAACTTTTGCAATCTCAAGAGGGTGAACTCCAAACTAGGTGCACCAAGGTTTTGACACATTCTGAGAATTTAATCAATCAGAGATGCTGAGGAGATCTGTCAGCCTAACAAGAAATTACACCCGTGGAGATTTCTTCCACAAGGACATTTATATAGTGGTTGCTTCTACCATGGTAGAAATGGCTATGACCGCTTGAGGTTCCATCCATGTGGTTAGACCAATAAAGGGAATGTCCACTACAGTTAACCCTCTCTATCAAGGAAGACTCACAAAATGGACCACATGGGGACTTAGCTCAGATTCAAGGGTTCTGAGTTTCTGATGTTGCCCAAAAAGGGAACAAAGCATAATCCTCTAGCCTCTTCACCTCACCCAAACACAACAAATAGATTGATTGACACACTAAATTGAAACCACCTCACCAAGGTTTGTATGTCAACAACAATGAATACTGATCTCTCTAAGTGGGTCCAAGAGAAAATGTATTGTCAAAGATGAAGACTAAACCAAGTAAGACCATGAGATGATAACAAATCCTCCCTACCTACAAGGGGATCTATCTTTGAGAAGAGCTTTGCATGAAAAACAAGAGAATGAAGCCCACTCTCTCAAGAATGCCACAAATAGTATTTATAGGGCCTAGTTACTATGTGAAACAATTATGCAAGAAAGAAAATCTTGATTTCTTTTAGAGCTGAAATGAACGTGTGATTTATGAAAGAAAGAAACACTCAAGCTAAACATGTGAGAGGTTCATTTTATTTCCCAAAATCAAAATGTTATAGGGATGTAGCAAAATACCTTAGATCCAAAGCAAGATCCAAAGCAACACGCTTAGTAGATTTTACCTTATTTTTGTTGCACTTTTCCATGAGCAAGAATGATCAGAAACAACAAATATAAATCGTTAGGGTTAGCTGTTAGTTCAAATCTAAAATCCAAGTCTTAAATACTGCATGAAATTCTGATACAACAATTAAAATTTTGGTGTCAAAACTTGTACGATAATATGCTACTTCCCATATGACAATTCAGAAATGATACGATGGTGGGTTAGCACGCATATGACAATTTAGCTCCCATATGATAATTCACATACAACCAACATGACACTTTAGATTGTCGTCTATCATACAAAAGACAGGGGGTCTTGATATGACAATATGTGGAATGTCGTACAAAATTGTATAGATAGAAAATTAAAAATCATAGTTTTGAGAAAAAAAATGTTAGAAAATTGAAAATTTAGAATGGAAACCCGTTGCAGGGCCCCACGGTGGGTGCCAAAAATGTGCATGTGAATTTTGTACCTAGCTGTAGACACAACACTTTAGTAAAACATTAGAGGTTAGCAAATCAAGAAATCTACAAATAAAGTAAACAATGCTAACTAGGTGATTTACTGCCTTCTAGTAGGTATGAGTTTGATACTCTTAGATTATGACCGAGACTAGTGACAATGCAATACCTAAACGAAGGATTTAAATGATTGAAAGATGGATGAACATGAATGCAGCTTAATCTATATTTTTGGATTTTCTATCAATATGATGAAAAACTGTATGAAATTGATCTAAGATGAATTGAATGGATGTAATTGAATCTATTAATGATATGCTATGCTATGAAAATGGATTGAAAATAATGAAATGAAATTGCAAAAATCTCACAATCACTTGTTCGCAAGAGCTCAATTCTCTAGACAATTGAAAGCGCAGTTGAAGGATTCAAAGAAGGATCTTTTGTGAAGGGCTGGGCCTTGTTTATATAGAAATCCAAGATTTTTGAAAGCTCATGGAAAGCCAAAAATCTCTCCCTAATTAACTCAGATTGATTTTTGAGTTATCAAGAAATCAGAATTAGTTAACTCACAAAATCATGCAAAATTAGCCTTTTAACTCAAATCAAAAGTTTAGATCACTTTTTAACTCGAAATAGATGTTGAGTTCAAAAAGATAACAAATTGAATTGATTTACTGATTTAAAGTTTAATTGCTTTTTTGAATGTGCATGGATAATTATGAGTTAATTTAAAAATTCAAAAGAATTATTCTCAAGTTAACTGATTTTTGAATTAAAACAACTGATTTATGGGTTGATCAATTATTTAATCAAACTTTATTCCAAAACTATATCATTAAATCTGACAATTGGATTTAATTAATTAAATAAGAATTTAATCAATTATTCATAGAATTTTTGATTTATTGCCAAAATTAAATAATATTAATTAGGAATAAATAGAATTAAATCTAATGAAATGATTAAGTGGTAGAATTAAGTCTAATTAATTAAATATTTATCATATTCAATTAATCAAATTTAGGATAAATAAATGAATATCATTCATCGCCAAATAATATTTAATTAGGAGATAATTTAGATAAATTAGGAATATTTAGGAAAGATTCCACGATGCAGAATTATGATAGAATCAATTAGGGTTTTGATGATTTGATGTGCAGATGTGCCTTTGGTTAGGACTTTTGTGTCAAATTTGATCGAATTGTTGATGTAGAAGGTCAATGATCCTATAGCCCATTTTTGGGGTATTACAACTATGTCCAAATATGGAGTAAGAATTGACATTTGTAGCTATAGATAAGCTTTCCCAAACCAAGAATGTTAAAGGTATTCAATTTATTTTTTGGGAAGGTGAACTTTTTAAGGAGATTTATTACAAATTTTGTTGAAACTAGTATCCCCATCTCCAAAATGTTGAAGAGAGGAGAAAAAGTTGAGTGGAATGAAGAAGCAACTAGGGCTTTCACAAATATTAAACAAGCTATCAAGGATGCCCCTATCTTAAGGACACCTGATTATAGTAAGCCCATCCAGATTTTTTCTTTTGCTTCTTATCATACTGTTGTGACAATATTATTACAATAGAATGTAGAAGGATATGAACAACCCATCTCATTTTTTAGAAAATCCTTACAAGTAACTAAATTGAAATATGATATTATTGAAAAACATGCATATACTTTGGTTAGGGTTGTCAAAGCTTTCAGATGTTATCTTGTGGGATTAACTGTGGTTGCATATGTGCCTAGTGCTATGGTCAAGGATATATTAGTTCAACAAGAAGCCTCAGGGAGGAGATGTAGATGGATCAACAAGAAGCAAAATTTTAACATTGATATCCAGATTACAAAATTGGTAAGAGGCCTAGGTCTTGCAAAGCTAATGGCCCAAAGAAACTTAGTTACTAATCACATAAATATTTTGGAGAAATAACAAAGGCCATATATTTGTGATATGGATTATTGTGATTGGTACAAGGATATCATTGGCTACTTACAAAAAATGACCCTGCCCCCTAAAATGGATGACAATAAAAGGATGACTATTAGATTGCATGCAGTTAGGTATGTTATTGTGGGTGGTGAGCTATAGTGAAGAAGCAATGAAGGAGCATTTCTTAAATGTGTAAACTAGGGTAGATCCAGAGCCTTGTTAGAAGAAATGCACAATGGTGTTTGTGGTGGCCATCACATGGCAAAAACTATAGCCCATAAGATCCTTAGGTTTGGATTTTGGTGGCCTACAATTTTCAAATATGCTCATTAGTTTGTGAAAGGGTATGATGCTTGCCAATGGTTTGCTGGTAAGTTAAAGTTCAATGGGAACCTACCCCTCAAACCTGTTACAGTTTAGGCACCATTTCAAAAATGGGGAATGGATTTCATTGGTGAAATTCAAAAAAAATCTAGTGGAGGACATTCCTGGATATTGGTAGCAACATATTATTTTACCAAATGGGTGGAAGTTATCCCCACTAGAAGAGCTACCAATAAGGTTGTGAGAGATTTTATGATGCAAAATATTTTTACTAGATTTGGTTGCCTAGAGGTTATTGTGGTTGACAATTCTACGTGTTTCAGATCAGAGGAATTCAGTGACTTCTGTCAACCATATGCGATACAAATATCATATTCATTCCCTTATCATCCACAGGGTAATCGGGAGGCAGAATCTAGTAACAAAATTTAAATTAAGATCCTCAAGAGAGTACCACATAAAAATAAGAAGGCCTGGGATTCAAAATTGCAGTTAGCATTATGGGCTAATAGAGTGAATGTGAAAAAAGAAATAGGATGTGCTCCTTTTGAATTGATCTATAGAATAAATTCTAGGTTACCTCAAAATAATATATTATAGATGATGAGCCTCTAAAAGGCCATCTTTCTAAGTTCTTTTTATTTCCTTTCAAGCAGTTTATTTTCAAAACAGACCCATGACCTTATGGTTTTTATATGTATATTTTATATATGTGAAGACATGAAGGAGGGATGTGGATGGTTAAAATACAAGATATATTTGCTTGAACTAATGGACGAAAATGGTATAATGCAGTAGTTATATATGCTAACAAATGTTCCTTTGCTTATGCTATGTTTTTGGGTAGTTTCCTTCCTGTAGCCATAGGCCTTGCAAGAGTATTAATTAGAGCTTAACACTTTGTTCCTAGTACTAATGACGAGCATAGTAATTTTTAGTGGCTAATATTCACCAGTTGGCTAATTTTGGAAATTTGAGAATCCAAATTTGGCTAATAATTCAAGATTGAAGGCAACCTAAATCGCCACATTTTTACAAAATTTTGATTTAGAAATATTTAAATCGCAAACTAATTTATTTTACAAAAAATTGAACTCAAAAATTCACCACAATATTTGATACATGATTAGATTTGATTGGCCATAATTTTATAAGTTATTGTAGAAATTTAAATTAATTATCCAATAATATATCAGGATTATTAGTTACTATAGGGATCTATCACCAACTTTTAGTTGCCATTATTGACTTAAAGTATAATCTAGTGACCCTCATTATATTCTATGAGGTAAAAATGTTACTATTTGGTTTGTAATATTGATGGAAGCTAAAATTTCTTTCAAATTTTTGATCTCAATATAAATCAATGGTCTTGAAGAAATTTTGGGCCCCATTAGTATTTAAAAATATCAATACATGTTTCTCACACAATACAATAAGGTTAATAGATTATATTTTAAATAAATTGTAGAAACTAATTATTACAAAGTCTATTCCTTAAACCCATCAAAGATTTCCACATTTCTTAGCCTATTAATTTTCTATAAGAATTCTATTTTTTTAAATAGAAGTATTCACCAGGGCTACTAATTAATTTCTTTTTATTGTTTGAGATTCACCAATATTTTCTACAAAAAAATTCTTATTCAAAAATAATCGCCAATAAGAATACTTTTTTTTTCAAAAAATATGAGAGATTCGCCAATAGAAATTAATTTTTTTTCAAGAAAATGAAAGATTCGCCAAGATTTTATATCTTTTTTAAGAGGGGGGTTTCTTAAATTTACCCTAATGACGAGGATATATATGTATGGAAGGTTGTGTGCATTTATTATTTTGTAGGTATTTATCATGACACATTCAAGTATCAACATTGTGGTGCTGAAATAGTCAAAGCCAACTGTTGCTGCAAGATCTTCGCAAGCTGGGCAAGTCAATACCGTTTCTTGTTACATGCAATGCGCGGATCTAGTACCCTCAAAGTGCTATATTCTGGGAGGAATTATTCCTGATTAATAATATTTTTGTTATATGACTTTATGAATCTGTAATGATCCTCATTTATGGAGTGATTTTAGGTTTAGGAGGTAGTTGTAGTTTTCCTTCAAATAAATGACTGTTGTAACTCTTTGGAGTTAGTCAATTTCCTAAATAGAACTATTGTAGCTGTAATACCATTTTAATTTCAATCAAGTGTACTCATTTTCCATGAATGAATAGAATGCACAATTTGAGTTTAAATATTTTATCTCGATTGTATTTTCTATTCACTCATCCAAGGGGGCCCACTTGGTGAGTGAATTTCTCTATTAGAGTAGAATTTATTTTCATGTTTATTTAGAAGTGAAGTAGAACTTTGCTGTTCCTGAAGCCACTAGTAACAGAACTAGTAGACTGTTCCTGTAACATAGGCAATTAGAGTAACTCCTACCCATGATTACTTGCTTTGCTAGAGTAACTTATTTATTGGTTTTAGCATAGATTTCCTGAAGCTCAATGTATTTGAATTTCATAGAATAATCATAGAATCAAGAGAAGTTTGAAGCATATACTTTGTGAATACCATTCCAAGTTTACATCCCTAGTCGATAATTAAATGAGACTGAATAATCTATTTAGCAACTATTTAGGGTGTCCAATCCTGAAATAGGTAGTCCAATGCCATGAGTTTCTAATACCATTGTTTACCCAAGCATTTTTGGCACTGCTGCTAGGGATGGTGTTAATTCAAACTTATCCTAGTGTTCATGTTCCTAGTTTTCATAGCCTAGAACTTAGTTTTAAGTAAGTATTTTATGCATAGAAGAAGAGACCACCTTGGGAGATTCCTTCCCCACAATATCTAGGATGAACCATTTGATATTTTTAATCCTAAACTTGAGGAACCCCAAGTTGAGAATGAAGGAGAAGAAGAACCCTTCCCTGATGCCCCATGAACAATTGTCTTCACCATCATCTTTTGAAGGATCGTTGTATTTGAATGACCTTTTTGCTAAACCAGAATATCAGGAAAACCCATTTTATCTTGTTATCTACCAACCTTGACAACTAGGTCCTCCTCCAAGAATGGCCTAGCCTACCTTTCCTTTCCCTATCCCTACTCAACATGGTAATCATAATCTGAAAAACATACCTGCCTCTGCACTTCCCAAATTTTATGCCCTCATTATTGAAGACCCTAAAACCTTACTGTTTGAATTTTCCATCCTTTGCAAGAGTTATGATTACACAAATGATTCCCACAAGCTGAAATTATTCCCATCTACTCTCAAGGAGGCTGCTTTAAGATGATTCATGGGGTTAGGTGCCAATTCTATAGTAGAATGGGATGCAATGAGAAATCTATTTATAAGTATAAAGAGTACTGTAGGGGTCATGATTTAAAGGGAAATGACATTTTTAAAATGTCATAAAAGGAGGAAGAGACCTTGGAAGACTATGTCTCAAGGTATATGTTCAATTTGTAGCATAACACACAATGTCAGTTAAACGAGGAATCCAAAAAAATCTTTTCTTAAAAGGGGTAAATGATGGAAGCATTGAGGCCTTGGACCTTATGGAGGGTGGAGACATCACTCAGAAGAACTGGGCCGACATAAAGAATATATGTCTGAACTATTCAAGGGATACTATGAAAAAAGATAGAGGACTCAGAGACCTACCTCATAAGTCTAATGGTTTAGGATTGTCTAAAATAGAGTTTTTAAAGCTTCTTTCTAAATTTAAGAAAGACATAATTAATGATGCTTCCACTCAACTAGATAGCATGCAAGTGAGAAGAAAGAATGATGAGGCATAAGCTATGCTGGTCAAATTCTTCTCTCACTATAGAGAAAAGAAGAGAAGCTATAGGTGCAAAATGGTTGCATCTATGGACACTCATTCAATGCCTACTAAGTGTAAAGCTATAGATGAGGAGAATGGAGAAGTTTTCTATGTTTCTCAAAGGTGACCATGGGCTCAAAGACAAGGTATGCCTCTGGACCCCTTGAATAATTTTGGTTATAATAACAGTAGTCAATGGAAAAACCACAACCCTCAAAATTCTGGCCCTCAAGGATAGAATTGGAATTATAACTGGTCTAACCAAAAATCATAGTATAACCAAGCCTATCAGAAAAAAGATCCATTTAACCCATTTCAATAATAATTCAACCAATATCAGCAGCCACAACAAAATACCCAAGGGAAACCACATGGTAACTGGCAACAAAAACCTCAGTGGGGACCCAGTCAGCCTAATCAGCATCAAGCTCTCATGCCTCAACCTCAGTAGCAAGCTATTATGCCTCCACCTCCTATAGCCAATAATAGCCCTCAGAAGCCAACACAACTTCCTGCACAACCAACTCCAAATCCCAACAACAAAAAACAAGCTTATTCCCTGTAAGTGAATGATATTCACCTAAGATCAGGAACTAAGTCACTTGGACCTAATGACCCTATAATAACTAAATTTGTTGATACTGAGGACATACCTATGAACCAAACCACTGTTGTTCCACCTATTCCTCAATTTTCACCAGTACTAAAAAATCCTCCTTATCCACAAAGATTGGCCCAATCAACACCCCCAAAAGAAAATCCTATAGCACCTGACTTGATTGACCAACTTAAGAAAATGATAGTTCAAATTCCCTTGTTGGATGACCTTAAAGAAGTTCCAATTTATAATAAGGAAATCAAGGAAGCCTGTATTAAGAAACTAGGAAGAAAGAAGAAAGACCCTGACACTGTCCATATCCTTGGGCAACTTTCTGATCTCGTGTTAAAAAAAGTTTTAATGCCTAAGTACTCTGATCTAGGAAGCCCAATGGTTACTATTCATATTAAGGGTATACAAATACAGAATGTCTTGATTGACCTAGGAGAATCCATCAATGTCATGACTAGAGAGATTTTGTTGAAGCTTAGCATCATTGGTTTAAGGGACACACCTACAATACTACATTTAGCTGATAATTCCACTGTAAAGCTAGATGGCATGGTAGAAGATATTATTGTAACACTTGATTCCTTGGAGTATCATTCAGATTTCATAATCCTATCCCCCAAAGCTATACTAGGAGGTTATCCATTAATCCTAGGAAGACCTTGGCTAGCCACAACTGATGCTTTCATTACATGTCGCTCAAGAAAAATGACTATATCAGATGGGATAAATACCAAAAATCTAACTTTATATTCTCTAGCTAAACCTCAAGTTGAACTTGACCAAGTTGCCTAGCTAGATCTAGGAAATGTTGCCCTTGAAGAAAATTCAGTGCAATAGCTCATGGTTATTGAACAAGATCCATTTATGGTTTCACAAGAAGAAGATGACATACTACCACCAATTTTCACTAACCAGTATGAAACTAAAGCATCTTATTGTGCCATTACTAACTATTCCCTACAAACTATACTACCCAAGAAGACCTCACCTCAGTCTCCTACAATATTTTATTATCTCCATACCTTATTACCTCATGAGATAAAGTCACCATCATTTGTAGAAATCACGATGATGGATAAAGTAAAAAGAGCTGAAATTGCCTTAGGAAAGGAGTTGAACATCAATAGGAATCTTACTACATCTCAGATATCCAATCTTCTCAAACTTTTGGAAGAAATTCAACAAGCCTTTGCATGGGACTATATTGATATGAAGGGGTTAGACCCTAAGCTTTATACCCATAGATGTTGGAGATTTTCTAGCAAGCTAGTGCTGACTGTATATTTGTCATTGATGAAAAAATATGGTAAGGAGCATGTGTGGAATCTTTCTAGAGAGATCCTTGAGGAAAATCCTTGAGTATATGTTTCCTAGATATGTTATTAGCATGATATCATAAATGTAGAGGTTGATTCTGAGTGAAGACAGTAATACAATTGTTTGTATTAGTGAGTGTTCCTAACAGGTCCCAAGAAGAGTTCTGTATGTGATTTGTAGTATGGTTGTAATGGAGCCTTGTGCATATATATTTATGTTGTAGATATTTTAGTAAAGCTATGTTCATGGATAGAGATTCAATTGTGTATTACAAGTTGAGTTATGAAGTCTCTAGTTGCTAGTTATAGTTTCCAGAGTTTATCAGATGGAGCCAACATTGTTTTTGTTGTTGTAGTAGTTGTGCCTATCATTTGGATATGCATGCTTGGATTAGTGTTTGGAGAAGAGTTAAGAATGTTTGGTTAAGAGCGCATGATGTAATTGAGCATGAGAAGAAAGTATCCATTAATTTGGTGGAGTTGATAGTGTGAAGTGACACGTCTACTCATATGGACTTGCACAGTCCTAATTGGTGTTGTGTGCTTAGTATAGATGAATGAGATGTTATTGGAGAGTTTTATTATTTCTCTAATATGATTTTAAGATGGTTCTAACAAGCTGAATTGATTATATCATTTAGAGGAAGATATTTATAGGTAGTCATTTGTGATTGCTAAGCATGGCAGATTGTTGAAAGAGAAGAGCAGAGAAGAAGGTAAAAATTTATGAGCCATCAATAGAAGGTCTATATGACAAAGAAGAGAGTGTATACTATTCATTGGAACTGATTTAGACAATAGGTCTAACTCATAGTTCACCAAGATCTAGATATAGTGTGTATCTATTAAATAGAAGGTTACAGCCTTCACCCCTTTGAGAAGTGTGCTCTTGAATAGTGTGTCCTCACCCCTAACATTGTTAATTGTAAAAGACTCTTAACCAGGTCTAACCCTTGACTAGGTCACTATACTTAATGTATTGTAAAGATCAACTCCTAGCAGGGTTTTAAGATCTTATAATAGGGATCATAATACTCTAGTGTAGTTTATAGTGGGTGCTAATTCCCACTGGGGTTTTTACCTATTTGGGTTTCCCCGTAACCAAAATTATGGTGTTGTGTTAATATCTTATTGTGTTTATGCTTAATGTTCTTCTATACTAAATTGGATAAAGAATTGAATCTTTTAGATAACTGATTCACCCCTCCCCTCTCAATTATCTCTTGGGACTATTCCTAACAATTGGTATTAGAGCCAAGTGTCTTGAGGAGAAAGTTTAATGGAGAGACTCTTTAGAAAAGAAAGTCCTAAGTTTGATGGAGAGATTTATCTAGACTGGAAGAACAAAATGATGACACATTTGCAGTGCATTGCCTTTGAGATTTTTGAAGTAGCTACCAAAGAAGTTCAGATTCCCTCTCTAGAAGATCTTGCAAAGGAAGATACAACTCTTAAGCAGAAGAAGATGTTCACCCAAAATGCTATTGCCAAAGAAGCCCTTATCATTGCATTGTCTGACAGTGAGTTTTCAGAGATCAAGAAAGTTGATAAAGCCTACAAGATATGGAAGTATCTAGAAGACATGTTTGAAGGAGACATCCAAGCCAAGAACACACACAAAAATTCATGGAAGAAAAATTACAATACATTGGAGATGCTACCTAAAGAGAACATTATACCCTACAATCAAAGTATTAATGAAGTAGGTGCATGAATTAGAAACAATGGTGGAGAGATTTCTGAAGAAGACATAATGGATAAGTTGATGACTACTTTGACACCAGAATATGAGAGAAAGATAAACATCCTAGATGAGACTATGAAATTTTCAAAAGACCTCAAAAGAGAGACCTTAATTAGCAAGATTTTAGTATTTGAGATATCAAGTTTGAAGATAGAGACTAAAAGTGAAACAACCTTCAAAGCCTCAGTCCATGCTAAGAAATCCTTGAACACTTCTAGTAATTTTGATAATGGTGATGAAGAGAAAGAACTAGATAATTTCATTGCTTTGATTGCTAAGAAAGAAAGGAAAGGAAAAGGGAAATATGAAGGTCAATTACCATTCAAATGCTTTTCATGTAACAAGATTAGTCACTTTGCATCTATGTGTCCTACAAGAGTCAAGAAGTTCAAAACTAACTACAAGCCTAAGTATACAAAAGAATGTTACTATGCTGGTGATGGAGTATCAGATGAAGATTCAAAAAAATAAGAAATTGGATTCATTGTTCTTGAAGACATGGAGAAAATGTTTGATGAAATGGACCTTGAAGATGAAAAGAAAGCAAAGAGTTAGCATTGATTTCACAAGATGACATTAGGACAAATTGGATCATTAACATCGGTTGCTCACATCACATGACATGAGACAAGGATAGATTTGTATATCTAGATAGATAAAAAGGTGGCATGGTTAGATTTGGAGAAAACACTCCTAAACCTATCATAGGTAGAGGAGCTATCACCTTGGATGGAAAGAACAACACTGATGATGTTCTTTATGTTGATGGTTTGCAGCATAACCTACTAAGTGTTGGACAACTTCTTGACAAAGGATATCTATTGGAATTCAAGGACAACAAGTGCATCATTAATAACAAGGAAGGATAAATTATTACATTAGGTTCAAAGAATAAAGGTAATGATTTTTAGCTTAATCCCAAAGCAAGTTGTTTTGTTGCTATAGTAGATGATAGTTGGTTATGGTACAAAACACTATGTCAGATCAATTTTGATAGCATGGTAAAGATAAGCAATGTAAAGGTAGTAAGAGACCTTCCTAGCATTGCAAAACCAGTTGATACAATATGCAGGGAATGTGTAATGGGAAAGCATGTGAGGAATTCATTCAAAAGCAAGTATAATTCGGCAGAGAACAAATTGGATCTAGTGCATATAGATCTATGTGGACCAACTCAAACAAGATCATACTATAGTGAAAGGTAATTTATTTTGTTTGTTGATGATTATTCTAGAATGATGTGGGTTGCATTCTTAAAAGATAAATTAGAAGCATTTGAGAAGTTCAAAATATTCAAAGCTAAGGTTGAAAATGAGTCTGGATTGAGGATTAAATGTCTAAGATCAAATAGAGGAGGAGAATTCACCTCTGATAGATTCTATAAATATTGCAAAGAACATGAGATAAAGAGACAACTAAGTGCTCCTAGAACCCCTCAGCAGAATGGAATTACAGAAAGAAGGAATAGGATCATACTTGACATTGCACGCACCATCATGATTGAAGGAAAGGTTGCACACACCTATTAGAGGGATGCGGTCAATACTACAGTCAATACTATCAATAGAATTAAATTGAGGCCAAGCACATACAAGACAGCTTATGAAATATGGTTTGGGTATATACCTGTAGTCAAATACTTTAGAGTCTTTGGAAGCAAGTGCTACATCAAGAGAGATGAAGCTATAGGAAAGTTTGATGCAAGAAGTGATGAAGGTATTTTTCTTGGTTACTCCACTAAAATAAAAACTTATAGATGTTTTAATTTAAGATTGAAGAAGATCATTGAAAGTGCTCATGTTAAGATTAATGAGAATTTTATGATTCAAGAAAGATATCATGATTATGCACCTATGATTGAAGAAGAACCTAGACCTACCACTAGAGAAACAATTGTTGATGAAATGTTTGACATCATTGATGTATTATTCAATGACCCTAAAACTAGTGAAGAAGAATCAAAGAAGTCAGATGAGAGAGTCACACATAATGTTCCTAAATTCACATCTAGATATCATTCAAAGGAAGATATCATTAGAGATCAAAACAATAAAGTCATGAAAAGATCAAAAGCAAAAAGTTCAACAACAAATGAAGAGGTATGTTTACTTTCACAGATTGAACCTTTAAGTGTTGAAGATGCATGTAATGATTCAGATTGGCATGAAGCAATGAAAGAAGAGCTAGATCAGATAATTAAGAATGATACATGGGAATTGTTCCCTAGGCCTAGTGATAAGAATGTGATTGGAACCAAGTGGATATTCAGAAATAAGATGAATGAAGATGGAATAGTGGTAAGAAACAAATAAAGACTAGTATGTAAAGGATATGCGCAAAGAGAAGGAATTGATTATTTAGATAATTTTTCCCCTGTAAGTAGATTGGAATCCATAAAGTTGTTTCTAGGCTATGCTACATTCAAAAAATTTAAGGTATACAAGATGGATGTCAAGTCAACATTCCTAAATGGAGAGTTGAAGGAAGAAGTTTACATAGAGTAGCGTGAAGGATTTACCTTATCAGACATACCTGATATGGTATGAGGATTGAAGAAAGCCCTCTATGGACTTAAGCAAGCCCCTAGAGCATGGTATGAAAGACTTTATGGATACTTGAATAAGATTGGATTCAAGAAAGGAGCAACAAATTATAACTTATTCATAAGAGAGACACCTAATGGACTATTTTTAGTTGCTATATTTGTTGATGACATTATCTTTGGTGGTAATTACAAGCTTAGTGCTGAATTTTCTATAGAGATGCAAAGTGAATTTGAAATGAGCATGATTGGACCTATCAAGTACTTTTTGGGACTGAATGTGTAGTAGAAAGACAAAGGTATTTTCATTAATTAGTCTAAGTATGTGAAAGAGATATTGAATAAATTCAAGATGGATGATTGCAAGCCACTAAGTACTCCTATGATAACAAGATGCAAGCTTTCAAAAGAAGATGATTCAATAGCAGTAGACATGACCTTGTATAAGTCTATGATTGGTAAACTAATCTATCTTACTCAATCTAGACCTGATATTTCCAATGTAGTTGGTATTGTTGGAAGATTTGTAGCAGATCCTAAACAAAGTCATCTCATGGTAGTAAAGAGGATATTCAGATACTTGATAGGAACTATAGACTATGGTTTATGGTATCCTAATTTGGAAAATGTAAAACTTCATGTATATATAGATGTAGATTGGGTAGGTTGCGTGGATGATAGATAGAGTACCTTAGGAGGAGTAGTATTTATTGGAGATAGACTTTTTACTTGGACAAGTAAGAAGAAAAATTGTATTTCTTAGTCCACAGTAGAAGTTGAGTATGTTGCAGCAACATTAAATTGATCTACAATTGTGTGGATCAAGCAGATGATAAAATATTTTAGAATTCAGATTGATTATCTTATTATTATTCATTGTGATAACACTAGCACTATCAATATGTCAAAGAACCCTATGATGCATGCAAAGACTAAACATATTGAGATAAAATATCACTTCCTAAGAGAGAAAGTTGTAGAGAAAGAAGTAAAATTGGACTATGTGAGCACAAAAGATCAACTAGTAGACATATTCACAAAGTCTTTACCTAAGGATACATTTGAGTATTCTAGGGAGAAGCTGGGAGTTATTCCCTTCCTTGAATCTGATTAGAGTTTGTAGGAGTGCATCAGTCCTTAGTGACTGATGAATGGTTGACTACTCTACTTCAGGAGTAGTATCGGTGCTTAATTTATTAGCACCCTTTTCCATTGATGTCAAAGGGGGAGCAATTATATAGTCATGAAAAAAACCCCAGTAAGAGGATACATTAGTTGATATTCATAGTATTCAACAGTAGATGGATGATTCATCCTTGAGGAAGTTTTGTTGAGGAAATGGAGAATGTTATGAAAGAGGGGGAGTGAGTATTTAGCAAGAAGAAACAAAATGGTAAGAGATGGAGGATTTATCCTTGGAAGAGTTTTTTTGAGGAAATGGAGAATATTAGAAAATAATTGTACATTTGGATTGGTGGTGTTTTTCATTCCATATGTTGCCATCAATGCCAAAGGGGGAGATTGTTGGAGATTTTCTAGTAAGCTAGTACTGACTGTATGTTTGTCATTGATGACAAAATATGGTAAGAAATGTATGTTGAAGCCTAATGGAGAGAGCCTTGCGTATATGTTTCCTAGATATGTTATCAACATGATATCATAGACACAGAGGTTGATTTTGAGTGAAGACATTAATACAGTTGTTTGTAATAGTGAGTGTTCCTGACAGGTCCTAGGAAGAGTTCTGTATGTGATTTGTAGTATGGTTGTAATGGAGCCTTGCACATTTATATTTATGTTTTAGATATGTCAATGAATCTATGTTCATGGATGAAAAGTCAGTTGTGTAGTACATGTTGAGTTATGAAGTCTCTAGTTGCCAGTTACAGTTTCCAGAGTTTATCAAATGGAACTGACATTATTTTTGTTGTTGTAGTAGTTACGCCTATGATTTGGATATGCATGCTTGGATTAGTGTTTGGAGAAGAGTTAAGAATGTTTGGTTAAGAGCACATGACATAATTCAGCATGAGAAGAAAGTATCAATTAATTTGGTGGAGCCAATAGTGTGAAGCGATGCGTCTACTCATATGGAGTTGCACAGTCCTAATTTATGTTGCGTGCTTAGTATATTTGACTAAGATATTATTGGAGAGTTGTATTATTTCTCTAATATGATTTCAAGATGGTTCTAATAGGCTGACTTGATTATATCATTTAGAGGAAGATATTTATAGGCAGTCATTTGTGATTGTTAAGCATGGCATATTATTGAAAGAGAAGAGTAGAGCATAAGGTACAAAGTTATGAGCCATCAGTAGAAGGTCTATGTGACAAAGAAGAGAGTGTATGCTATTCACTATAATTGATTTAGATAGAAGGTCTAAGTCATAGTTCATAGTTCATCAAGATACAAATATAGTGTGTATCTGTTAAACATAAGGTTGCAACCTTCACCCCTTTGAGCAGTGTGCTCCCGAACAATGTGTCCTCACCTGTAATAGGGTTAATTGTAAAAGAATCCTAACAGGGTCTGACCCTTGACTAGGTCAATTTACTTAATGCATTGTAAAGATCAACTCCTAATAGGGTTGTAAGATCTTCTAACATGGATCATAATACTCTAGTACAGTTTATAGTGGGTGCTAATTCCCATCATGGTTTTTACCTATATGCACCCTAAAATGGTTGCCTAGACTTTGGGCTCCCATTTAGCAATTTATCAAATCCTTGAATCAATATTTTCAAAAGTCAATATTTTTCAATTATATCAATTTCCTTGATCAAGTCCTATTTTATCATTTATTCAATTATTCTATGGGCTAACCATTTTATTCTAAAGTCTTTATTTAATTAAAAGGAATTCCCTCCCCTTTTATTAAATAAAAAGCCCCCACTTTTCCTCTTATCCTAAGTTGCACAAATAAAGTATTATTCTTATTTTATGAAAAGAAGAAAAGGCCTTTTTGTCTCATATGGACACAAAAGTCAACTCTTATTTTCTCATTGGAGGATATTTGTACACATGGATTTCTCCTCTTTCAAGCTCCATCCTTGATTAAATCTTTTGCCTCTTAATCTCCATGGTCCATTCCTTTTCAATTCCTTTAAAAGGAGAGCTCTCTTCTCATTCTAGATCCCCAACTTTTTATGCTAATCTTATGCTGCATGATTTCTTGGAGACTTTGGAGCTTCTAGAGACCATTCTTGCATTCTAGTTTCATTATTGCATCATAGCTTTCATGGCATCTAGCTTAGCTTCCTTTATGTTTTAGATTAGTTCACATAGATTAATTAGCAAGGGTTTGTAATACTTTCCTTTCATATCTTAGCTTTCATCTTCATTCCTAGCATAGTTTCATTGCATTGAATTCTCATCTTGATTCTTGAGGATATTGGCATTCTTTCCCTTGTCTCATTGAATCTCCCATTGTGTGGTTTACTAGCAAGGTTGCATGCTTTAATAGCTCTAGCTAAGAGCACCATCAACATCCTTGTGACTCCATGCCTAGGGAGCTCTAGGTTGCTTTCTAAAGGTTTCCCATTCATGGATTCCCTTGGAAGTAATGAATTAGAGAAGTGCACTATTTAGTGTGTACATTACCTATTTGGGTTTCCTTGTAACCAAAATTGTGGTGTTGTGTTAAGTGTTATCTTATTATGTTTATGCTTAATGTTCTTCTATACTTAATTGGATAAATAATTGAATCTTGTAGATAACTAATTCACCCCCCCCAGTCAGTTATCTCTTGGGAGTATTCCTAACAATAGAATCTACATAAGTCCCAAGTGCAAGAAAATTAGACAATCCCAGAGAAGAATTAATCTTGCTTTGAGAGATATAGTGAAGACAGAGTTGCAAAAACTCCTTAGTGCTGGTTTCATATATCCTATCTTTGATAGCCAGTGGGTTTCTCCTCTAGTGATTGTTCCAAAGAAAGGGGGGAAATGGAGAGTTTGTGTGGACTATAGGGAGCTTAACAAAGCCACTAAAAAAGATCACTTTCTATTACTTTTCATAGACCAAGTACTTGATAATATTGTTGGTAAAAAGTATTTCTCATTTCTAGATGGCTTCAGTGGATATAACCAAATCTAGATATTGCTTGAAGAATAGGATAAGAAAATGTTCACCTGTCCATGAGGAACATTTGCTTATTCAGTCTTTCCATTTGGATTGTGCAATGCACCTACTACTTTCTAGAGAGAAATACTTAGTATTTTGTTTGAGATTTCTGTTGACCATGTTGAAATATATATGGATGAATTCACTACTTATGGAACTAAATTTGAGGAGGCACAAGCTAACTTGGAGAAGGTTCTCAAGAGATGTTAGGAATACAACCTCTCCCTTAATAGTGAGAAGTGTTACATGATGATGGAGGAGGGAGTTGTTTTAGGACACTACCTTTCATCCTTCAGTATTCAGGTTGACCTTGCAAAGATTGCAGTCATCAACACACTTCCAATGCCAATCAAGTAGAAGGATGTCAAGAGTTTTCTTGGTCATGCTGGTTACTATAGGAGATTCATCAAAGAATTTAGCCAAATTGCAACACCTTTGTATAACCTGTTGAAGAAGGAAGCAGAGTTTGAATGGATAGATGACTGTGAATCATCATTTCAATAGCTAAAAGATGTTTTGACAAAGACACCTATCCTTAGAGGACCTGACTGGAAGCTATCATTTCACATTCACATTGATGCATTTGACTATGCCATTGGAGTAGTCTTAGGACAAAAGGAGGGTATAGTTGAGAATGCTATTTATTAAATTAGTAAAAACTTACAAGGTGCTAAAATAAACTATACTGTCACTGAAAAAGAACTACTAGAAGCCATCTATGCTCTCAACAAATTCAAGCACTACATCACTAGTTATGAAGTATGTGTATACACTGATCATTCAACCATCAAATACTTGATAAAAAATCCTACCATCATTAATAGATTGGCAAGATGGTTACTCCTCATGCAGGAGTTTGATGTGAAAATCATTGATAAACCAGGGAAGGCTAATGTGGTGGCTTATTTCTTATCTAGATTACAAGTTCTAGATGACCCTGCAACAATTGATGACAACTTCCTTGATGAGAACCTATTCTCTATTGAATCTTACAACCCATGGTATGATGACATAGCAAACTATCTTTCTACAGGAAAGACCCCACCTCATTTCTCACCTAAAGAACACTAACTTCTATTGAGAAAAGTTTCAATTTCTCATGGATCTTAGAATTTATGTTTTACATAGGTCTTGATTAGGTCACCAGGAGATGTATTCAAGAAGATGAGACTTATGAAATTCTTAGGGATTTTCATTATGAACCGTGTGGTGACCATTTTGTAGCAAAGAGGACATCATACAAAATTTTGACAACAATATTATTGGCCTACCCTACATAAAGATGCAGCTAAGAATACAAGACATTGTGATAGATGCCAGCGCATGGGACATCCAACTTAATCAAATGAAATTTCCTTGCAGCCTCAGGTGGTGGTGACACCATTTGACAAATAGAGTATCAATTTTTTTGGACCCATTGAGTTATCTTCTCATGGTAAGTCATATATCTTAGTCTGTACTGACTATGCCATGAAATGGGTTGAAGCTAAAGCAATGATGCATGTCAGGGATCATAAAGTGGCTAAATTTATCTATGAATATATCTTCACTAGATTTGGAGTGCCTCAAGAGATAGTCATTGATCAAGGTGCATAGTTTACCTCTAACCTCATTACTAAATTAATGCATGAATACACAGTGAGACATGGTAAATCTTCACCATATCATCCGCAGGCCAATGGCTAGGTAGAGATAACCAACTGGGAGATAGAAGCCATTTTAACCAAGATAGTTACTATTCACAAGAAGGACTAGGCTACCCACCTTCTTGAAGCCATTTGGGCTTATTGAACAACATGGAAAATCACAACTGGGTTTACTCCATTTGAGCTAGTTTATAGCAAATCTGCATCAATGCCTATTGAGTTTCAGCATAAGAATCTCAGGACAGCATTGGAACTGGACATTGATCTTACCAGAGCATAAGAGAAGTGAATTTTACAATTGAATAAGTAAAAGAAATCTTCTCTCTAAAACACTGAATTGATCCAACAATAATGAAAAAAGTGCCACAAAAAAATCATCAAAGAAAAGAAATTTCCTTTTAGTGATTGGACACTATTATATGACTCACATTACTAGCACACACTAGGAAAATTTCAAACACGGTGGCTTAGGCCCTATGAGATAATCTCAATGTTTGATAATGGAGTAGTTCAGCTATCTACCATTGATCCCATGTAGTTCAAAGTAATTGTCAATGAACATAGACTCAAGCTCTACAACAAGCCAATGAGTCACAAGGACTTCCTACAGTAGTTCAAGCCACACGATGAAAAAATCTCTCCTACAATAGAAGAATCTGGGTCTTCCACCTAGATTTCACCTAATCCTTGATTTCAATCACAGAATCCATAATAAACATTTCACTTTGCGTTAAATTATTTCTCCATAATAAAGTCCACCTCACCTTCTCTCTCTACCACTTTTCCATCCCATCACATCACTCCATAAAATGCAGGTCATATTTCAGAACACTCTTCCTGCAATGCTTACTAGGTACATGCCACCTACCTTAGTACATATTTTATTTTATTCATTTTTATTAGGAATGCATGTCGTTTTAAGTTTTACTCTTGCACGACTTGTCCTGGTGGGACCCATGCCTTTAACTTAGTTGGGGGTAGGGAAATATTCTATTTTTCAAACTTAAAATTAGCATGTAAAGAATGAATTTCTTGTCTTTTCGAGATGACTTCTGTCATGTGTTAATCAATCTATCATTTTGTGATTGCATCATCATGGCCGAAAAGAATTAAAAGATATTAAAAGAGACACTAAAAGATGACGTTTAACTTCTAATGATATGTTCGTGACATGTTCGGGGTGACAGGCCTTGAACGAGTGAAAATATTATGAGATTTCATCCATTAAACACTTTTAATTACTTGAAGTAAATAGCATTTTTTACTCCACCTTTCTCGTATGCAGTACCCTGAGTTCGTAGCATTTTTGAACCTTGATTTTCCATTTTCATGTTTCTGTGAAAAACAAAAACTTCTGCAAATTTTTTTTGTTCATAGCAATGGGGGATGATCTCTAGAGGCACAAGCCAGTTGACCAAAAAGTTTTCCTGGGTGATGCATCCAGCTATGAGATGTTTTGAAGAAATGGTTGGTTGGACCACTTTTTGAGCCTCAATGAATTTGATGAAGAAATTTCTTTGCAATTTTTAAGTACTATCCAAAATGGGATTATAGTGGTAAAGGGGTTGAGAGTTGAATTCATAGAGGATATTTTGGTAGAGGTAATTGGGTTGCTGTAGGAGGGAGAGTATTAGACTAAGGAATTTGATTTACATTTGGCTAGAGCTTAGTTGACCTTACATGGTGACCTGTGGATGGACATTGATAAGAAGCAAGGTACTTCAAGGGTGTCATTGCCCTTGGATTTTATCCAACCAGCTACATTTATCATTCAGTACTTTACCTGTGAAGGGCACTACAAGTATTTACATGGTTTGCATTTCAAAATCCCAAGCCACCTTCGACACGATAATAGACTGGTAAATTTTCTGAACTTCTTGTTCAATATTGTAAAGAAGCAAGCTTCTTTAGTTCAGGCAGGAAAGGATGAATCAATTTCCCATCATTGTTTGATTAAGTTAATTGTAGAAAGGGAATTAAATAAGCAATTGATTGGGACTTGGGACAAATTTCTAAAGATGTATGAAATAAAACCTAGGATGGTCGGCCCTAGAGGCCAAGGTATAGGGAGAAGAGAAAATATAGCCACTGGGGTTTGTAAGGTAATCCAAAGAATATGAATTGTTCCTAAAGCCTCCTCCTCCACTCCCGAACCATCTAGGAAAAAAACTTGTGATATTGGTGTTTCCACTTCCAAGAGAAAGAAAAATAAAAGAAAGAAAACTTATGATGTTCCTAAAACCCCATCACCTGTAAAGAATAGGTCCACTTCTAGAGAAGACAAGGGTAAAAACCTGGAGATAGAAGAAGAAATTCCAGAAGAATAACCTAGTAATGAGAATTTTAGTGATGAAAACTTTCCCTTGCATGAGGAAGAAACCCCAGAAGAACGTCCTGTAGTAGCTATTGAGGGAATAAATTCTGGCAGGAGGAAACGTAAGAACCCTCCATGCTCTTCTACAATCCTTGCAAAGGAGAAGTGCAAGGATTTTTGTAAATAATAGGGATGTTGTGTCTCCTATTCCAATTGTTAATTTAGGATCCTCTGAATCCATGGAAAGATCCTCTTCTGAGGTAAATGTTCAAGAAAATATAGACAGTGATACCATTTTCCAAAATCATAATTCAAAAGCAAAAGTTAACCCTAGTGTCAACTATATACTCATTGATATCGATGAAGATTTTGAAGAGACCGAGGAGTTTGTTAATAAATCTACTAAGCAAAATATCCCTGATGATTCAGAAGATCCCCCTTTTGATGAGTCCCTTGAATTTGGTAAGGATAT
This sequence comes from Chamaecyparis obtusa, assembly GCA_027943335.1. Classification (NCBI taxonomy): domain Eukaryota; kingdom Viridiplantae; phylum Streptophyta; class Pinopsida; order Cupressales; family Cupressaceae; genus Chamaecyparis; species Chamaecyparis obtusa. The sequence continues at coordinate 192,340 of BSBK01007378.1, forward strand.
TGTTGAAGAGGTGACAAAACAAATTGATGAGGATGGGTTAGATACTCTGGCTAGGGCAACAACTGAAACTTGTAAAGGGGACAATGTAGTAAAAAACCTTGTTGTGTGGAAAGGGAAATCTTCCACATAGGAAAATGTAATGAATACCCCTCATCTATCATCTGGATGGATTGATATTTTCAATTAGGAACCCATGCCACCTCTAGACTTGTCTACACCCCTAAATGCAGGGTTAAATTTATTTCAACAGTTGTTATGGGAAAGAGCACAATGGAAAATAGAGAAGGAAAAACTGAAATGCACTATTGATGAGCAAGCTCATCAATTAGAATAGAAAATAGATCAGGTTGAGGTTTTGAAGAGAATAATTGATCAGATCACAGGGTTGATTCCAAAATTCATGGCATGTAGGTCACCATCTCTAGTGTATTCTCTTTTCCTTAAGGAATAGTTCATTAATTTTAAATTGACAAGGATTGTGGAAGAGATCAATCCCTCTATTTCAACACCTCATGAGTTCTATGATGCATTTCAGTCAGCTCCAATGTCCCTAAAGAATTTATTGTGAGAATTATATTTACATAAGTTAGCTGTGCCAGATGATAGGAATTGGAATTCAGTCCTTTATGTAGGAGATGTTCAGTTGAGAGTAGTTATGTCCTGAATGTAGAATGATATAAGTAGGGAGCATTAAGCTTCACCTTATAGGAATAATGAGATGACAACTCCCTTTCTCATGAAGCTAGAGGTTCAACATTCTAGGAGAACATTTCTTGACTAGATTTCTATTGTAGTATACCCGAGTGGAGCTAATAAAGTGTACCCAGTAAGAGAGCAAGCTTATGCATATCAGGATCAACATCTAGCTTATGATATTGCAACAACAATAAATGCTTCTAGGTAGAGATGGATAAGAATGTCACATGATCTGAAGGCTAGGGAACCCTACTCTCCACAAAATATAATCCTTGCTACTAGAAGAGTCCCATGGTATATCATATTGGGCAGGACCATGCTTAATTACTAGTTTCCATTAAGGTTTCAACCTCCTGTACTCCTACAACCATTGTTGATAATGAATGACAGTGCTTCAGATCATGATATGGCTATAGAAGTTCAACGATGGGAAAGACTAAGGGAGAATCATGGGTATTTTAATTATGTTGATGATGAGCCTAGAGAGAAGACAAGTAATGATTTGAGACTGTGAGTCAGAATCCAAAACTTCATGGTTGCTGGGGACCAATAATAGAGAAGTTGGGGGGAATGATGAGGCTCTAAAAGGCCATCTTTCTAAGTTCTTTTTATTTCCTTTCAAATAGTTTATTTTCAAAACAAACACATGAACTTATGGTTTTTATATGTATATTTTATATATGTGAAGACATGAAGTAGGGATGTGGATGGTTAAAAGACATGATATATTTTCTTGTACTAATGGATAGAAATGGTATAATGTAGTAGTTATATATGCTAATGAATGTTCCTTTGCCTATGCTATGTTTTTTGGTAGTTTCCTTCCTATAGCCATAGGCCTTGCAAGGGTATTAATTAGAGCTTAACACTTTATTCCTAGTATTAATGATGAGGATATATATGTATGGAAGGTTGTGTGTGAATTTATTATTTTGTAGGTATTTATTAGATGCATTCAAGGATTGGCATTGTGGTGTTGAAATAGTCAAAGCCAGCCGTTGCTGCAAGATCTTTGCAAGCGGGGCAAGTCAATACCGTTTCTTGTTACATGCAACGCATGGATCTAGTACCCTCAACCTAATATATTCTAGGAGGAATTATTCCTAATTAATGATATTTTTATTATATGACTTTATGAATCTATAAAAATCCTCATTTATGGAGCGATCTTACGTTTAGGAGGTAGTTGTAGTTTTCCTTCAAATAAATGACTGTTGTAACTCTTTGGAGTTAGTCAATTTCCTAAATAGAACTATTGTAGCTATAATACTATTTTACTTTCAATCAAGTGTACTCATTTTCCATGAATGAATAGAAGGCACAATTTGAGTTTAAATCTTTTATCTTGATTATATTTTCCATTCAATAATCCAAGGGGGCCCACTTGTTGAGCGAATTTCTCTGTTAGAGTAGAATTCATTTTCATGCTTGTTTAGAAGTGAAGTAGAACACTATTGTTCCTGTAGCCACTAGTAATAGAACTAGTAGACTGTTTCTGCATCATAGGTGATTAGAGTAACTCCTACATGTGATTACTTGCTTTTCTAGAGTAACGTATTGACTGGTTTTAGCATAGATTTCCTAAAGCTCAATGTATTTGAATTCCATAGAATAATCATAAAATTAAGAGAAGTTTGAAGCATATACTTTGTGAATACCATTCCAAGTTTACATCCCTGGTCAATAATTAAATGAGACTGAATAATCCATTTAGTAACCATTTAGGGTGTCCAATCCTAAAATAGGTAGTCCAATGCCATGAGTTTCTAATACCATTGTTTATCCAAGCAGCAGATGTATCGATTTATTCAGGCATATGATGAAGATTTGGATGATGAAATGAGAGTAAGAATGAATGATCTAATAAAACTAGATGAGGTAAGGAGGGATGCACATGAAAGGAATGTAAAACTGCAAATAAAGTGCAAGGATCTATATAGCTAAAGAACCACTGAAAGAAACTTTGAAACTGGTGATCTGGTTTTAATGTGGAATTCTAGGTTAGAAGGTAAAGGAAAGCATGGAAAGTTTGACCCTATCTAGTTAGGCCCATATCTTATTGAAAGAAAATGGGGAACAAATTCTTATGTCTTGAAGGATTTGACTAGAAATGTTTTGGAATTACCAGTTCATGGGCAATTCTTAAAGTTTTACTTTTGTTGAAGTATTTTTCATCCATGGGCAATAGTTTAGGGTTTCTTGTAAATTTTGTATATACATGTGTTTTCTTTCAGTCGCATGTTTTTGATAGTGGTCTATGCAACCATGAGATTTTGAAGGTCCTTATTGTACCTACAAGAGGTACACATCCCCAACTAGAGCCACTGTTAGGACTGTTTTAAATTTTTGACCCTTGGTGTGAAAAATCCTTAAAAATCCATGCATTCTCATAAACCTAGGTCTTGTTGTGCTGAAAGCCCTAAATCCCTCATTTTTTCTAATTCTTCATTACTTTTTCGGTCACTTAAATTTGGATTCCGACATGTGCTTTTAAAAATGTCGACTAAAGGTTAAAAATATTAGAAAATCATATGTCTCTCTCATGTTCATGGTATCTTTTTATTAAATTTTCCTCTTTTATATCCTGTCCGTCTGATCCTTTTAATGAAATGGTAGAGCAATGGTAGTGAAAATACCTTAAGTGATAATTATTTATATTGTGACCGTCAGATCTTTTTTGATCCAATAGTAGGTGCTATTCCTTAATCCTCAAGCTACACGTCTTTTATCTTCACAGGATCACGCCTAAATGCCACCTATCCATAGTTGTCAGTGAAACCACATAGTTTGAAAGCATCTATTAAGCCACCTAGTTAAGGTTATTATAGTGGTTAATGATAGGTGAGCCCAATTAGTAAGTAGTGTAAGGTCCAATTAGATCCAAGAAAGATCAATGGAAGGTGTAATGCCTTAAAAGAAAAGTGACCAACCTTTATTCATCACGGGATGGTGATAGCCATCCGATTGAACATGAGGACAGGGAAATAGTTTTGGTGGGGCCTATTGGAGCTCTAAATTTTGGGCAAAATTTGAAGTCCTATATAGTGATAAAACCCTAAAAAGTGGCCTCTTAATTTCCATGCCAAATAATTAATGATGGAGTACATAAAATGGGATAAAAAATTATATTAATTTTCAATTAAAAGTTGAGTGATTAAGAAAGGAAGCTTTGTGACAGGAACAATCAAAATTCTATGATCAAAGCCTTCAAAAAATGCTGAAATTTTGACCTGCTACAAAGATGATGCTGACAGAGGTTGAAGATGGTCAAATTTTAAAAATCTAAAAAAGATCAATTTTGGGAAATCAAATTTCCTATCTCCATTAAAAATATTAGCTTTCCATGAGGTGTTTTGGTTTTTCAACCAGACCCAAATTTGAAAGATAGGTAGTTAGTTTTTAGTTAGTTTATTATTTTTCAAAATAATTTGTAATAAGGGTGTGTCTTTTCACCCTAAAGAGGTGTGAAAGCCACTCAAACATGTATATATACATAATGTAAAATGTAAAGAGGGAAGACAATACAAGATAGATTTTCATAGGATATAATTTGATCACAACTACAATATGAACTCTAATGTACTATTTTTTCAACATTAATAAAGATAAGTTCTCTTCTTTTTATTTGTGGTTATAAGTTATATGTTTTCAATTAGTTTTTTGGATATTCTATTAAATAGAGTGTTTCACTATGTTGAATTCCTTGAGTATCATAATTCAAAATTAATATATACAACTCGAATATCAATTGTATGGTCTGTGAACCTACCATTGTTCTTATAGGTCTCTTAATTTGAGTTAAAATTGATAGGATTAGTTGTGTAAATTGATTTGAATTGTGAATCAAGCGGAAGCCTCTGAAATGATGGTCTTGTCTTATTAAAGTAAGTTTTTAAAACCATCTTTGATTGTACGTAGGATTGAAAGTGTTTTGACTCTATAACCCAAGTACTTAGAAGGCACTGTGTTGGTACTCAAAATGCAATTTTGAGGTACCATGTAAAATTCTTGATTTAGTGCTCATTTTTGGCTTTGTATTGCATGCTAGTAGGCGTATTTGGGGTCATATCTTGAGGTCTATGTGTTCATTACTTTGTATTCATCCCATCAAGTTTTTTTGAGTCCTTAGATGGCATATTCAAATGGGTTTGCGTCATTTCATTCCTAGGGGGTCTCAAAATCAGAAAATTGCTGTGTAGAAATCATCGAGAAGGGTCACTTTGAGCCTGAATATAATAAGTCCTGTTGAGTGTCATGAAAAGGTGGATTAGGGGAATTTTCATATGCATTACATGCAGCCCATGTTTCAATTTTTAGGTCATAGTGATGAGTTTTGATGGGTTTTGCATCCACTTGTTCGGGGGTGTTTTCTTAAATCTGCCTGGTGCATCTTTTCACAGTTTTGTTGGAGGCCCTGTTCGTGATCTTATAAGTTACATTCTATGATTGGTCATGAGAAATGAGTCATGGCCCTGCATTTTAAACAAGTTTTACTTTGTCCCTGTCAGTTTGCATCTCATGATGAATCCATTGGATGAGTTTCCCAATGCGATTCCATTTGCAATTTTCATTGTTTGGAAAGGGTGCACTGTGTGAACTTTTGTCAGAAGCCTACTTTGAGCTTGTATCTTTTGCCTAGGTGACCTAAAATGCAATCCAACTACTTCCCTATTTTTCAAACATGAAATACTTCCATGACCTGAGGTGATGAGTCTTGGTGAATCCGTCTGGTCAGTTTTGTGAGCCCTTTCCATTTGCAATTTTCAATACTTTTCTGCATGTCTTGAGTTTACTTCTGCAAGTACCTATTTTCAGTGAGCTATATCTTTTGTCTGAAAGATGCCCAGATTGAATTAGTTGTGGATTCAGGTTGTAGACATCTTAACGTACTTGCATGCCGGTCTGTGGCTCCTTTGGGGCCCGTTTGCTATTTTTATCAAGACGATTCTAGATGGAGTTTATTAGGTTCTGACAGTGTGTTTGTAGGAATAGAATGAAACAAGCAACTTTGAAGGCTTGTAGCTTTCACCTCAGTTGTCGTCATGGGATGCTGTTTTGTAGGATGGATGAGTATGTATCAGAGAATGGGCTTGTTCAGTGGTGGCGCCCAATCAGGTGATCTTGTCAGTTTTTGAGACCGCTCCAGGGTGCCTATCAATGTTATTGATTGAGCCTATAAGGGCACTGTGGTTTCAACAATGTGTCTAAGTCTTGATGTAGTGTAGTTATGTTTTCATCAAATAATTACATCTTGATAAGTGGGAGGCCTTTTTATCCTTTTAAGTTTTAAATGGTGGACATATTGTGAGTTAGATGGTTGCCAGTCCAGTCTGGTATGTAAAATTTGGGAAGCAAACCATACCAAATGAAAGGGAAGTACTGTCTAAGTAATCAAAAAGAAATTTTATGAGATTCAAGGTGATTCATCTGATCACAATTTTGATCCATCAATGGTAGATTCACTCCATGCCTTTGAGATAACTCCCAAGAGTGTCATTTCAACAATTGGGTAGAAAAGAGTTCTGGAGAGTGCGCAATGGTGTTGCAACAAAATCTGATAAGCCAATTGTGATTAGCCTAGAAGCACACAATAGTCATCTCATAGTAGTCCAAGAAATAATAAAGTTCAATTCAATCAAAATCCTTTTTCATCACATATGAATCATGATGAAGATTTGACTTTGCAAGCATCTCAAAGATTGAAAATAGTGATGTAAAAGATGGTGGACTAGCACTAGAAGAGCTTGCTAAGGAAGGAGATCAACATTCTATCATGCTTTCAGTGCCAATGCAAAGATATACGGATAGCAATTTCTCATAAGCGGCTTGAGACTCAAGTATGAAGGATAATCGAGTTTAATAACATTGACACAACCAGTGTTCCTACTATTTCTGCTAGCATTGAGGACCGAAAACTATGGGCAAATATTGCTGCTTCTTTCCAGAGAGTTGCTATTTTACACTTGAGAAAATTGGGAGCTAGCATGGCAAATGGAGGCCCAAGAACGTATGCCAACGCGTGAATGATAGTGGAGGCCTCACGCTATGCATAGAGGCTGCCAATCATGAAAGCTTGCAAGATAAGAAGGGGCTTACACAAATATATGGAAGCTGCCCACATCAAACAAAAGGGTGACAGGCCTCATGCGCAGTTAAGAATGCCCAGCGTATTAATCTAATGAGGGGACCAGCATTGAATGTGGGATAATGCCTTTGAATGGAAAGTCCACATTTTGAATGGAGTGCTAATGTAGCAGAGAATCAACGCATACAAGAGAAGGCACTTGGTGCATTCATTAATTCACTGATTTTTATGATGCCATTTCAATACAACAAGAGGCATTTAAAACATGATGCACAATCAAAATTCACCAGGCCTTGCGCAAGCTAAGAAAGAGGAGGCCTCATGTAAGGGAAGTAGCAGCTCACCAAGATTTGGAGTGGTGTGAGGCATTCACACACTAGGCAGTGCAAATAGCATACACAAGGATGCTTCACGCAAAAAAATTGAATAATGCTAATGCTCACGATCAAAAGCTGGAGGCAATGCAAAAATGGGCTGGAGCAAGTACTAAGTAAATAGTGGGTTGCTAGTCAAAAAAATGATGCAACTGGAGATTCATTCAATGAATAAGGCAAGCTAGCACAATATTGGGGGCTCACACATATTTGAATGGGTTTTGTTAATAAAGGAAAGCTAACGCGATACTAATGTGAGAGCCCAAGTACCTTCCTGGCCTCATGCAATGAAAAGAAGGAGCTTGTGTAAAAAGAATCAGGAGGCAGGTCTGCCTTGTGCGTTTGGGGGAGGCTTCCAGTTTTAAATATGTTCCAAAATTGCTATCCCACATGCAGTGTATTTTGGGAGTTAATGTTATTTATTGTTGGAAATATAGATGCAGTAACTAAGAGGGGGGGGGGGGGGGTGAATCAGTTAACCACAAAAATATTACCACTGATCTCTTAAATATCTTAACAAATTATTTACTGTGCCACTTGGTAAATATATAGAGAAATGCTTAAAACTTGATCCTTGAAGTGTGTAATAATTAAACTGTTCTTAAGCATTCATCACTGATTAACTTACATGAATAAAGAAAATAACATGAACACAAGAGACACCAGATTTACCGTGGAAACCCAATATGGGAAAAACCACCAATGTAACTAGTTACTATTTTTCACTCTTCTGAAGTGATGCTCGGTTAAAAGCCAACCCAGTAAAAGGTTACAAAACACACTGTTAGGTGTGACCTTGTTAGAGGATTTAATCACCCTGCTAGAAGTGGCCTTGTAAGAGGTCTTGAAACAATTCAATAGAACTATTACCTTGTTAGAGGATTTACAAAATGGTTGTTAAACTAACTCGGTTAAGAGATTTTGATATCACTGCTACAATTGCTAGAGAGTAACAATGAAATGACTTGCAACTAAATTGCTGAATATAGATCTTTGTTCTATTTCACTAGATCCTTACTGATCAATTAAATCTTTTCTGCTCCTCAAGGATATCTGACCATCCTTCAAAATTCACACACACCTTTCTTCAAAATGATTTCTGCATGCTGTATATCTTTTATTCACCACTTGACCTTCTATATATATATTCCATTTCATAATCATTTAGATTGTCAATTCAGCACTAATAATTATTATAACAGTCGGCTGGGATAAACAAACTGTGATAAAAAAATTCTTTGAAAGGGCCGACCTTTCTCAGTAAACATTAATCGTGAAAAGATTTCCTTCGGTGACCGAGAGAACTCGGTAACCACAGCGAATTCTGCAACATCCTTTGGAGACTAAGAGAGCTCGGTAACCATTAATTTTCCTTTGATAACTAAGGAGGCTCGGTTAACACTGTTACCCTATCATGTTTCCTTTAGACACCCTAGAGAACTCGATAGACACTAAAAACCACCTAGCTAACCGACTGAGCTCGGTAGATACTGAGAATCGCTTAGTTGACTGACTGAACTTGGTAGATACTGAGAGTGATAATTGATATGACATTTGTGTGACATCAAAGACAACACATAGCTAATCCAACAATGTCCTTCAGATAATTGTATCCAACAATCTCCCTCTTTGGCATTGATGGCAACACAACATGTCTTAGCACAATGAAATTTCTCAGAGAAACGAAGAGTAAGAAACATATCCTTAGCTTCATTCTAATTCCCATCATCTTCAAACTTCTTTCTCTGACTGAGAACTCTCCCTCTTAACTTCTCAAATTATTCTTCTTAGAAATTTCTTGAAATGATAGCAAAGTCTCCCTCTTTGACAACACATGCCAAAGACAACTTACACAGTTTCGGTAAATATCAATGTACCTTATGTACTGATTCATATGCAATGATTCCCTGACTATGCTGCATCAACTGATTGATCTTCAACATGTTCTAGTTGATGCATCACTAAAAATTTATTTAGTGAACCTCGAACAGGGGAGTGACCCCTAACTTGCCTCTTAGATACAAGAATGCATCCTTAGGTAGTGGTTTGGTGAAGATATTTGCAATTTGTTCTTTTGTATGAATATATTTCAATCTGATTTCCTTATCCTGCACCAATTCTTTGACAAAGTGATATTTAATTGCAATGTGCTTGGTTTTGGAATGCATTAATGGATTCTTTGAAATATTTATTACACTTGTATTATGACAAAACATAACAACTGGTTCTTTGATCTCAACCTTCTTGCCTTCCAAAAGCTGTTTAAACCATATAATATTAGAGCAGTTTACTGCTGCAGCAACATATTCTGCTTGTGCTGTGGATTGGGATGTGTAGTTTTGCTTTTTACTAGTCCAAGATACTAACCTCTTGCCAAGAAAGAATGCTCCACCACTTGTACTCTTTCTATCATCAATGTTTCCTCAAGATTCTTTTGATTTCCATCATGTGATTTTCTTTGGGTTTAGCCGAGAATCTTACCACTATTCCAACTGCTAAGGCAATATCAGGCCTTGTGTGTACTACATACTGTAATTTTCCAATCATTGATCTGTATAAGGTCTGATCTACTTCTTTTGAATCATCATCTTTGGTAAGCTTCAGTCCAGTACACATGGGTGTACCAATTAGTTTTGAATCTTCCATACCAAATTTCTTAAGTATTTCCCTGATATATTTAGACTGAGTAATGTAGATACCATTTTTGTTCTACTGAATCTTGTTGGAAATATAGATGTAGTAACTGAGAGGGGGGGTTAATCAGTTAACCACAAAATATTACCACTGATCCCTTAAATATCTTAACAAATTATTTACTGTGCCACTCGGTAAATAGACAGAAAAATACTGAAAACTTGATCCTTGAAGTGTGTTATAATTAAACTATTCTTAAGCATTCATCATTGATTAACTTACATGAATAAAGAAAATAACATGAACATAAGAGACACTAGATTTACCATGGAAACCCAATATGGGAAAAACCACCAATGTAACTAGTTACTATTTTTCACTCTTCTGAAGTGATGCCCGGTTAGAAGCCAACCCGGTAAAAGGTTACAAAACACACTGTTAGGTGTGACCTTGTTAGAGGATTTAATCACCCTACTAGGAGTGGCCTTGTAAGAGGTTTTGAAACAATTCAATAGAACTGTTACCTTGTTAGAGGATTTACAAAATGGTTGTTAAACCAACTCGGTTAAGAGATTTTCATATCACTACTACAATTGCTAGAGAGTAACAATGAAATAACTTGCAACTAAATTACTGAATATAGATCTCTGTTCTATTTCACTAGATCCTTACTAATCAATTAAATCTTTGTTGCTCCTCAAGGATATCTGACCATCCTTCAAAATTTGCACACACCTTTCTTCAAAATGATTTCTGCATGCTGTATATCTCTTATTCACCATTTGACCTTCTATATATATATGCCATTTCATAATCATTTAGATTGACAAGTCAGCACTAATAATTATTATAACAGTTGGCTGGGATAAACAAACTGTAATAACAAAATTCTTTGAAAGGGCCGACCTTGCTCAGTAAACATTAATCCTAAAAAGATTTCCTTCGGTGACCGAGAGAACTTGGTAACCATAGTGAATTCTGCAACATCCTTTGGAGACCGAGAGCACTTGGTAACCACTAATTTTCTTTTGATAACTAAGGAGGCTTGGTTAACACTGTTATCCTGTCATGTTTCCTTTATACACTTGAGAGAACTCGGTAGACACTAAAAATTGCCTAGCTGACCGACTGAGCTCGGTAGATACTGAGAACCGCTTAGCTGACCGACTGAACTCAGTAGATACTGGGAGTGATAATTGATATGACATTTGTGTGACATCAAAGACAACACATAGCTAATCCAACAATGTCCTTCAGACAATTGTATCCAACAATCTCCCTCTTTGGCATTGATGGCAACACATGTCATAGCACAATGAAATTTCACAAAGAAACCAAGACTAAGAAACATATCCTTAGCTTCATTCTGATTCCCATCATCTTCAACCTTCTTTCTCTAACTGAGAACTCTCCCTCTTAACTTCTCAAATTATTCTTCTTAGAAATTTTTTGAAATGACAACAAACTCTCCCTCTTTGACAACACATGCCAAAGACAACTTACATAGTTTCGGTAAATATCAATGTACCTTATGTACTGATTCATATGCAATGATTCCTTGACTATGCTGCATCAACTGATTGATCTTCAACATGTTCTGGTTGATGCATCACTAAAACTTTATTTAGTGAACCTCAGACAGGGGAGTGACCCCTAACTTGCCTCTTAGATACAAAAATGCATCCTTAGGTAGTGGTTTGGTGAAGATATTTACAATTTGTTCTTTTGTATGAATATATTCCAATCTGATTTCCTTGTCCTACACCAATTCTCTGACAAAGTGATATTTAATTGCAATGTGCTTGGTTTTGGAATGCATTACTGGATTCTTTGAAATATTTATTACACTTGTATTATCACAAAACATAACAACTGGTTCTTTGATCTCAACCTTCATGCCTTCCAAAAGTTGTTTAAACCATATAATATTAGAGCAGTTTACTGCTGCAACAACATATTCTGCTTGTGCTGTGGATTGGGATGTGTAGTTTTGCTTTTTACTAGTCCAAGATACTAACCTCTTGCCAAGAAAGAATGCACCACCACTTGTACTCTTTCTGTCATCAATGTTTCCTACCCAATCAACATCAGTAAACACTTTTAAATCCAGATTGCCTCAAAATTTATACCACAAGCCATAATCTTCAGTTCCCCTTAAATACTTTAAGATTCTTTTGATTGCCATCATGTGATTTTCTTTGGGTTTAGCCGAGAATCTTGCCACTATTCCAACTGCTAAGGCAATATCAGGCCTTGTGTGTACTACATACTATAATTTTTCAATCATTGATCTATATAAGGTCTGATCTACTTCTTTTGAATCATCATCTTTGGTAAGCTTTAGTCTAGTACACATGGGTGTACCAACTAGTTTTGAATCTTCCATACCAAATTTCTTAAGTATTTCCCTGATATATTTAGACTGAGTAATGTAGATACCATTTTTGTTTTGCTGAATCTGAAGTCCAACAAAATTTTTTATCTAACCAAACATAGACATTTCAAATTCTTTGTTCATAAGCTCTGAAAATTCTTTGCACTGATCATCATTTCCTGTAAACACAGTATCATCCACAAATATTTCTGCCAAAACAATTTTGTTATCTGATCCTTCTTTGATGTATAAATTGCTATTGTCATTAGCCCTTTTGAAATCAATTTGAGTAAGATAGTTGTGTAATATTTCATACCATGCTCTAGGAGCTTGTTTTAGACCATACAATGCTTTGTGTAATTTGCAGACCATATCCCTTTTGTCTGGATCAATAAAACCTTCAGGTTGCTCAATGTAGACTTCTTCCTCAAGAATACCATTGAGAAAAGTAGATTTGATATCCATCTGATATACCTTAAATCCTTTATGTGCTGCATATGCAAGTAAAGTCCTCACACCTTCTAATCTTGCAACAGGAGCAAAAGTCTCTCCATAATCTATTCCTTCTTCTTGAGAATATCCTTTACATACCAATCTTGCTTTGTTTCTTGATACTTGACCATCTTCATTCAATTTATTTCTGAATACCCATTTTGTCCCAATTACATTTTTATCTTTAGGCCTAGGTACAAGAGTCCATGTCTTATTTTTCTCTATTTTCTCTATTTCTTCATTCATAGCCTCAATCCAACTTTCATTTTCTAATGCATCTTTGACATTTTTAGGTTCAAAATCAGCAAATAAACATGTACCTTTTAGTTTACTTCTTGTCATAGTACCATATGATTTGTTTCCAATAATTTGATCTGGTTTATGATGCTTTCTGACGTACTTGTCTAATAAAGGTTCCTTGCTTCCTAAATGAGTTACATTGTCATCTTCTTCATCTTCAGGTTTAGATTGCTCGGGCTTGGTAGATACTTGCTCAGTAGCTTCAGACTGAGACTCGGTACTTTGTGACTCGGTTAGAACTTCTTCTTGTGACTCGGTTACTGTACTGGGCTTGGTAGATGTAGTCTCCTTACATGTGTCTGGCAATGTATCAGGTTCGATGTAAACAAATTTTTTGTAGTCCTCTGGTTCCTTTTTGCTTTCTTCTTCAATATTTTCTGCAAACTCATCAATTCTCACATGTGCACTTTCTATGATTTTGTGAGTAGACAAATTTAGACATCTATATGCCTTACTTTTGTAAGAATATCCCAAAAATATTCCTTCATCACTTTTTACATCAAATTTTCCTTTTCTAGATTCTTTCAAGATGTAACATTTACTACCAAATACTTTTAGGTAACTTACATTTGGTTTGTAGCCATACCATAGCTCATATGGAGTCTTGAATGTGTCTTTTCTCAGCTATACTCGGTTCAAGGTATGAACTGTAGTGCTGATAGCTTTCTTCCAGTATTTCATAGCAATGTTCTTTTCAATCATTAGAGTCCTTGCATAGTCCATGATAGATCTGTTCCTTCTTTCATCTATTCCATTCTGCTCAGCAGTTCTCGCGGCTGATACCTATCTTTTGATTCCTCTTTCAATGCAAAAATTATTGAATTCATGGGAGATGAATTCACCACCTCTGTCTGATCTCAAGCATTTTATTCTTTTTCCTGTTTCCTTTTCTACTCTTGCTAAATACCATTTGAACTTCTCAAATGCTTCAGACTTTTCTCTTAAATACATAACAGTCATCATTCTAGAATAGTCATCAACAAAGAGAATAAAGAATTTTTCTCCAGTATAGCTCTCAATTCCAATAGGTCCACATAAATCAGTATGCACAAATTTCAAAATATCTTTAGACTGATAGTTTTTACTTTTGAAACTAGACTTTCCCATTTTACCAATTTGACAATTCTTGCATAGACCAACATCAGGTTTCTTCAAAGTAGGAATACCTCTTACTTTCTTGAATTTGCTTATTTTCATCATGTTGTCAAAATTTACATGACATAACCTTTTGTGCCATAACCAACTTTCTTCAATTTGAGCAATAAAACATGAGTAATCACCAAGATCAAGATAAAACAGGTTACCTTTGGTTTGTTTGCCTGATCCTATCAGTTTTCCTTTGTCATCCAACAGTCTTGCTTTGCCATTCATGAATTCAACCTTGAATCCAATGTTGATTAGCTGTGCTGCTTCGACCCAATATGCATTATCACATATAAGTTCTTTGGTTAATGAAATTCTTCCCTTTCCTTTTATACAACAAGGTTCATTGTTTCCAAACCTTACATTACCACCATCAAAGTTTTCAAAGTGTTCAAACTTGGTTCTGTCACCAGTCATATGATGTGAACATCCACTATCTATAATCCATGTATCATTCTTGCTTATATGAGAGATAAGTGCCATCTCATCTTCATCATTATCAGATTCATCTTTTACAATAATGAAAACAATTTATTCTTCACTATCATCCGAATCTTTAGTTAAAAAACATGTTTTCTTACCTTTATCCTTGAATGATTTGAAATTTTTCTTGCCATTGTACTTGTAATTTTTCTTCTCATCTTTTGTTTGCTTGTTTGGACACCTAGCTGCAATATGACCAATTTCTTCACATGAAAAATAGATTAAGGGAGTTTTACCTTTGTATTTTCCTCTGCCTCTTGAATACTTCTTTGCAAGTAATGCTTCAATAACTTCAAGATCGCTATCAGAAATTTCCTCTGATTCTTCTTCACTTTCTGATTGGATTTTCTTCCCTTTCTTGAGTGAAAGTTTGGCCTCAAAAGATGATTCAATATTTTTAGAAGTTGGAACATAGTTTTCATAGTTATCCAGTTCAAAGGCTGTCAATCTTCCAACTAAGGCATCCAAAGTTATATTGTGATTTTCTTCACATCTTCTTTCTTGAATAGCAGAAACTCTTATTGCATAAATAGGGAGTAATGTTCTAAGAACCTTACTTATAACTGTTTCATCATCAATTTTTACTCCAGAAGCTTTGATTGCACTAACACTTGTCTTGATCCTTTCAACATATTTTGCAATGTTTTCTTCTTCTCTCATTTTCATTTGATCAAACTGTCCTCTTAGGCTCTCTGCTTTGGCTCTCTTCACATTGTCATCACCGCCATAGATTTTCTTCAGCTTGTTCCACATTTCATGAGCAGTTGTGCAATCTTTGATTTCATCAAATTCTTCATAGCTAAGAGCTGATGCAATGTCTATCATCATAGTGTTATGGTTCTTCTTCTCTGCAATGTCTTCAATAGTTAATGTGCCAGTAGGAATTGTATATTCTTGATCAATATATTTGCATCCTGAATCACCAATGGAAGCTAGATGTAGTCTCATGAGACCTTGCCATGCTAAAAATTTATTTATGTTAAGCCTTGGAATTTCTCTTTTGTAAGACATCCTGATCTTTAGCTTAGGTCCTTGAAACCCTTCCTGCAAGCACCAAAAGCTTTGATACCAATTGTTGGAAATATAGATGCAGTAATTGAGAGGGGGGGGGGGGGGGGGGTGAATCAGTTAACCACAAAAATATTACCACTGATCTCTTAAATATCTTAACAAATTATTTACTGTGCCACTTGGTAAATATACAGAGAAATGCTGAAAACTTGATCCTTAAAGTGTGTAATAATTAAACTGTTCTTAAGCATTCATCACTGATTAACTTACATGAATAAAGAAAATAACATGAACACAAGAGACACCAGATTTACTGTGGAAACCCAATATGGGAAAAACCACCAATGTAACTAGTTACTATTTTTCACTCTTCTGAAGTGATGCCCGGTTAGAAGCCAACTCGGTAAAAGGTTACAAAACACATTGTTATGTGTGACCTTGTTAGAGGATTTAATCACCCTACTAGGAGTGGCCTTGTAAGAGGTCTTGAAATAATTCAATAGAACTGTTACCTTGTTAGAGGATTTACAAAATGGTTGTTAAACCAACTCGGTTAAGAGATTTTGATATCACTGCTACAATTGCTAGAGAGTAACAATGAAATGATCTGCAACTGAATTGTTGAATATAGATCTCTGTTCTATTTCACTAGATCCTTACTGATCAATTAAATCTTTGCTGCTCCTCAAGGATATTTGACCATCCTTCAAAATTCACACACACTTTTCTTCAAAATGATTTCTGCATGCTGTATATCTTTTATTCACCACTTGACCTTCTATATATATATGCCATTTCATAATCATTTAGATTGTCAAGTCAACACTAATAATTATTATAACAGTCGGCTGGGATAAACAAACTGTAATAACAAAATTCTTTGAAAGGGTCAACCTTGCTCGGTAAACATTAATCCTAAAAAGATTTCTTGTGGTGACCGAGAGAACTCGGTAACCACAGTGAATTCTGCAACATCCTTTGGAGACCGAGAGAGCTCGGTAACCACTAATTTTCCTTCGATAACCGAGGAGGCTCGATTAACACTGTTACCCTGTCATGTTTCCTTTAGACACCCGAGAGAACTCGGTAGACACTAAAAATTGCCTAGCTGACTGACTGAGCTCGGTAGATACTGAGAACCGCTTAGCTGACTGACTGAACTCGGTAGATATTAAGAGAGATAATTGATATGACATTTGTGTGACATCAAAGACAACACATAGCTAATCCAACAATGTCCTTCAGACAATTATATCCAACAATTTATATGCTGCAACACTCTCTTGTAATGTAAACAAAGAAGCCACGGAGGCTCTTGGTGGGCCTACTCAGCTTGGCGGCTTTTGTGCGCTGGTGGGCCCCATATTTTGGAGGAAGGCAATGTGAAAGTCTTTAAAACTTGAAAAACAATGATCCCACATGCACGCCAAAACAAATCTTTGTGATGTTTAAATACAATGCCCAACACATTATGAAATAAGTTGAAGTTCTAGAGGCTATGCACGCGACCCTTTGTAACCACCTTGATTTCTATGCCCACACCCAAGGAAAAGATAATTTTGTAGTGATGCGCATGTTGAAAAGTCAAGATGGACACGTGTCAGGTGGTCGCATGATCGCAAGGAGGAACTTCAGCCCTTGCGAACATGTGATAGGCTGACATGTGGTAGCTCAATGAGGTGGTGAGGAGGTTGTAGGTGGATGCCTGGTGAGAGACATGAGCCAATTTGGGCCTGCCACGTGTCATGTGGGTCCCGACAGGGGTAATAAAAATCAATATTTTATTTAGATTTCTGTGTAGATTCAAGGCCATGAAAAATCAAAATTAAAACATAAATTCATATAGTTTGAACTATATGAATAAATTCAAAAATTTAAATCACAGAGCTGGGAGACCAAATTAATGGCTGGTGGCTTCATTTTTGGGCCAAATACCAAGTATAATATGCCACTGGAAAGGTCTCGATGTGAGGATTCCAATTCTGGAATCAGATTTTGCATAGGTGGCCATTTGCTTGTGATATTTGTAGTTGAAAGTGTTAGGAGGGCTGGGAAGATATTTTGTGAAATCCAATTCTTTTTATCCGGTGACTCACATTTCATTTGGAGGAGATGACAGGTGCTTTCCAGAGTTGAGGGTAGGTGTCAGTTTGGGTAACCTGCTATGTTTTTCCCCCTCTTCTTATTCCCATTTCTGATCTTTTTGTAGGGGTTCCAATCTTTTTTCATGAGGAGAGCTCTACAAGTTTGAGTTCCAATTAGTGCAATTTCTAGTTTAAATTTTAGTGTCTACTTTTTCTGAGTTAGCTGTTATCTGAATGTATTGACATTTTGAAGTTTAATGAAAATACATTGAAGCCCTTTTTGGTGTTTGTTGATGTCTTTGTGTGTTATTTTGGATTTCTTGTGTGTTAAGTTTGTAAGGCAAGTTCAACATACTAATTTGTAAGGCAGATTGTGAGGGTATCACTAAGCTTCTTTCAAGGAGAGTGTTAGTCTTAGTGGTGTTTTCTGAGAAATCAAAATGGTATATGGATTTGATGTCCAAGTGTGAGAAAGAGAGAGTGGTTTGCAAGGCATTCCATTTGGTTTTACTTGTATTTGATTTGAAGATCTCTGTGGATGTGTGTTTGTTTGACTCCTAACCCTATGAACTAGGCACTGGTCTTTCCCAGGATTGCAACCAAATCTTTAAATCAATCAACCATTTCCCTTTCTATTCTTGGGTACTTTGATTGTTAAATCTAGCATGACGGGCTAGAAACCATCTAATGATTCACTTGAAAGGGTGAATCCAATTGCAGGACATTAATATCCTGTAGATCCATTTTTATATTTGCTTATGTCGTGAGGAAGGAATAGTTTGCAGGTATTATGAGCAGATATCTTGAGGTACACCCACTTGGGTCTATGGAGCTTGAAGTACAGAAGGCATTTGAAGCCTTGTCGAAGTTGGGTTTTCTCTTGTTGAGTCAGTTTGTGAGTTGTGAACGAATGTATGTCAGGACCAACAAGAAAAAACACCAACAAACTGGTGTAATCTTTAATTGGAAATTGTTATCTTTGGTTCATTTGTAGTTTATAGATCATTAAATCATTATTTCAAAAGCATTACTTGTAATTCTTTAGTATAATCAATTTAGTCAAGTATTATAGAATAGAGATTTTTAGGAGATTAGTTTCTTTCCTCAAAGGATCATTCACCACCTTTGGAGGAATCTTGTTTATGTACATAGTTGTGTGACATAGATAATTTAGTAGTTCAAAGTGAATTTGGGCCTACTAGCCTTGGCTTGATTAAGCTAAAATTGCAGAGGTATAAGTGGTGCATTACCATTGTACCTGTCAGTTGGCTAAATGTGAATCCATCATTTTTGGGCACTAACAAATTGTCGACTCTGCTAGGGAGAGTTTCTCACAATATATATTGTGAAGTTACCTAGAATTTTAGATTTTGCAGATCAGAATCAGAAATTAGTGATATTAGTTTGTTTGGAAGCACACTCTACTAGAAGAAAGAACCTAGAAGCAAGACATTCCTCAAATGAGGTGGCAACTCTATTTAACAAAACATTTCAGTTAGTGACTCTACTGAGGGAGAAGACCTAGAAGGAGATAAGTAGAGTTTTCCTCTTTAAAGAGGTGGTGACTCTATTGAAAAGAACCTAATGTATAAAGAAAAAAGTTACTACAAATTTAAATATTCAATGTATACCAAAATACACACTCACATAAAGTATCAAACTTTTGTGACCCAAGACCAAAATTTATTATTGAAGTATATAGACCATTGAGTTTTGATAACATTCCTAGTGGTTAGAAAGATTTTCCTCTTAAAATAAAAAAATATATTCTAAAATTTTGTGGAGATGGATCAGAATCACCAACAGAGCATTTGCAAGCATTTTGTAAATTTATTCTAGATTGTCATATCTATGCAGAAGATGTGATTATGAAACTATTTGTAAGATCATTAATAGATCATGCATGTTTAATTTTTAGTATGACACCTGAACAAAGTATATCACCATGGAGAGAGTTTGAGCAATGGTTTCTTGATATGTTTCATGATGCAAGTGAAGATGATATGCATTATGAACAGGACAAGATTCAGGATCATAATATGGAAGAGGACTCTTACATGTCTCCACTTGATGCATTTTTTTGGCTTGGAGAGATTTGAAGGGGAGTCTTTTGCACATTTTCTGATAAGAACAATGGACACTCTTCGAGAAATACCTTCAAACATTATGCCTTCACAAAAAGAAATCATGAGAAAGGTCAAAAAATTGGGAATTACATCAGATGATCCTTTTGTAAAGATCCTTGTGCATATATTAGAAGAAGATGATGAAGATAAAAAAAGGGAGGCTATTGCTTAGATTGAACAAGGCCTTGTGCTTGATGATTATCTTGGCGAGGAAGATGAATGCACTAGTCATATAGAAGATAAAGAAGCATACATTCATGAGAACCATAATAATACTTGTGATGACATAGGGGATAAAAATTTAGATTAGATTGAAGAAGAATTTGTACATGATGAGATGTGTATGGAAACATGTATCAATGACCATGATGATGAGGAAGAAAACCTTCTCAGTACAAGAGAAATTTTAGCTTTATTAGACATAGAATACTGAAGGCACACTGAGAAGAATGGTCCAATTTTTTTCTCAATCCACCATGGTAAGGAGGTAGATGGATCAGCCCATATTCAAGAGAAATCAAATTATGGAGATTAAATAGAACTGCATGAATATGAGGAAGTTTCAAGACATAATGTTAATGAAGATGTTAGTCTTGTTGATGAAAAACTTGATGATCCAAATGAAAATTCTCATGAATGTATGCCTAAATTCTCTATGTTCCTGAATCTATTGTTTGAAGAGGAAGTAGATGAAGATATGTCTGATTTCTCTATGTTATCGAATCCATTGTTTGAAGAGGATCCTTTATGCAATGGAATCCATCAACATCATAATGAAGATAACAGTCCTAATTTTAAAGTTGATGAAACTCATGAAGTGAATTCAGAGGGTGAGATATCTTTTAGTTTATCCTTTGAGTCAGAGGTATACCAAACATGTGAAGATAAGATGGTACCAGCCAGGCATAATGAGGAGAATATGTTGAGGAATAGTGCTAAAAGTTTTCCAAATATCCTATCTAATAAGATTCTTGATAAAAGTATAGTAATATCTCCTAAATATGAGTTACCTTCAAAACTATTTTATGATGAGAAACAACATATGGAGTATAAAGACAAAGAAAATTATGAGCAAGAAGTTGTCCAAGTAAAGAAATTTTATTTTGATATAATTGGTCTAATGCATAGAGATCCTCCATTCAGAAAGAATCATGATGCACTTAATGATTCATCAAAGATGAAACAAAGGCCAAATACCAAGGATTAAATCGATGAAACAATGTGAATTATCCATAAGGAATATGCACCCAATGCAATGAGGAGGGAGTTATTGCATGATCAAAATCAAGTGTTCGATAGAGGAAAAGATCAATATTCAATTTTGGGGGGCATGGGGCCACCCAATTTTACTTCGCATTAGATTAAGTATGGATACTAGGTCTGCTTCTCCAAAGATAGCTGGAATCTCACGATGCTCACATGGAGCATACGTCCCCAGAAAGAGCCTGTTGGAGCTCTAAATTTTGGGCAAAATTTAGAGTCCTATATAGTGATAAAACCCTAAAAAATGGCCTCTTAATTTCCATGCCAAATAATTAATGATGGATTAAATGAAATAGGATAAAAAATTATATTAATTTTCAATTAAAAGTTGAGGGATTAAGAAAGGAAGCTCTGTGACAGGAACAATCAAAATTCTGTGATCAAAGCCTTCAAAAAATGCTGAAATTTTGACTTGCTGCAAAGATGATGCCGAAAGAGGCTGAAGATGGTCTAATTTTAAAAATCTAAAAAAGACCAGTTTGGGAAATCAAATTTCCTATCTCCATTAAAAATATTAGCTTTCCACAAGGTGTTTTGGTTTTTCAACTAGACCCAAATCTGAAAGATAGGTAGTTATTTTTTAGTTAGTTTATCATTTTTCAAAATAATTTATAATAAGGGTGTGTCTTTTCACCCTAAAGAGGTGTGAAAGCCACTCAAACATGTATATATACATAATGTAAAATGTAAAGAGGGAAGACAATACAAGATAGATTTTCATAGGATATAATTCGATCACAACTACAATATAAACTCTAATGTACTATGTTTTCAACATTAATAAAGATAAGTGCTCTTCTTTTTATTTGTGGTTATAAGTTATATATTTTCAATTAGTCTTTTGGATATTCTATTAAATAGAGTGTTTCACTGTGTTGAATTCCTTGAGTATCATAATTCAAAATTAATATATACAACTCGAGTATCAATTGTATTGTCTGTGAACCTACCATTGTTCTTATCGGTCTCTTAATTTGAGTTAAACTCGATAAGATTAGTTGTGTAAATTGATTTGAATATTGAATCAAGTGGAAGCCTATGGAATGATAGTCTTACTTTATAGGAGTAATTTCTCTTAAAACTGTCTCTGATCGTACATAAGATTGAAGGTTTTCTAACTCTATAGCCCAAATATTTAGAAGGCACTGATCTAATCATTAATTGGAAACTGGTATATGAGTTCATTTATAGTTTGTAGATCTTTAAATCATTATTTCAAAAGCATTACTTTTTAGTCCTTAGTATAATCTATTTTAGTCAAGTTTTTTAGAGTAGAGATTATTAGGAGATTTGTGATTTCCTCAAAGGATCATTCACTACCTTTGGAGAAAATTTGTTTTGTGTATGCAGTTGAGCAACATAGAGAATTTGATAGTCCAAAAGAGAATTTAGGCCTACTAGCCTTGGCTTGATTAAGACAAAATGGTAGAGGTATAAGTGGTGCATTACCATTATACATATTAGTTGGCCAAAAGTGATTCTATCATTTTTGGGCACCAGCAGGGCCAGAGTTACCTTTTAATGTAGATCGTAGGATTTGTTTTAATATGATGATAGGTGTGAAGCCTTGATCATAAGTTGTAAAGGTTTTATTCATCATGGGATTGTGCTTTATTGATGTGTGTCCCAGATGATGTCATATGTGTTGGAGATTTTCCAGCAAGCAAGTGCTGACTGTATGTTTGTCATTGATGACAACATATGGTAAGTAGCATGCATGGAAGAATTATGTAGTAAGCTTCTAGTATATACAACATGAACATGTTATCAACATGATATCATGGATGAAAAGGTTAATTGTTAGTACAAATAGTTCTATAGTAGCTTGTGTCAGCAATGTTCCTGATAGAGTTACAGGTAGTGTTCTACGAATGATTGTCCGTAAAGTTATCATGGAGCCTTACGCATTTGGATATGTGTTGGAGACATGTTAGTGATGTTACATTCATGGATGTAGAGTTTGATGAATAGTAGAAGTGAAGTTATGTAGTCACTATTCACCAGTAGCAGTTTCCTATGTTCATTCAGAATAGCCGATAGAGATTATATTGGTTCAGGAGTTGTGCCTATCATTTTTGTATGCACCCTTGGATTAGTGGCTGAAAAAGAGTTAGTAATGTTTGGTTAAGAGTGCATGATGTAATTTATCTTGAGGAGAAAGTTTTAGTTAGTTTGGTAGAGCTGACAGTGTGTAGCGTACGTCTACATTTATTAATATTGGACAAGTCCCAGAATGTGTTGTATGCTTAGTAGGGCCGGAAGAATTATTATTGGAGTATGTTATGGTTTCTCTAATATGATTTCAAGGTGGTTCTAATAGGATGACTTGATTATATCATTTAGTGGAAAGATATTTATAGGAAGTCATTTGTGATTGCTATGGTATGGTTCAGAGTTGATTGTGAAGAGCAGAGCAGAGTGTGCAAAGTGTTGAGCCATAAGAAGGTCTATGTGACCAAGTAAAGTATTTGTGATATACATTGGAACTAATCCATATAGTAGGTCAAAGCACAGTTCACCAAGATCCAGATATAGTGTGTATCTGTTATTCATAAGGTTGTAGCCTTTAATCATTTGAGCAGTGTGCTCTCGGATAGTGCATCCTCACCCCTAATAGGGTTAATTGTAAAAGACTCCTAACATGGTCTGACCCTTGACCAGGTCACTGTACTAAATATATTGTAAAGAAACTCCTAACAGGGTTAAGGATCTTCTAACAAGGATCATAATACACTAGTGCAGATTATTAGTGGGTGTCAATTCCCACAGGGGTTTTAACCTATTTGGGTTTCCCCGTAACCAAAACATTGGTGTTGTGTTCAAGTGTTCTTTCATTGTGTTTATGATTTATGTTTAAGATACTTAATTGGATAAATAATTGAAACTAGTAGATAACTGATTCACCCCCCTCTCAGTTATCTCTTGAGACTATTCCTAACAATTGGCATCAGAGCCAAGTACCTCAGAGAGAAAGTTTAACATCTTGAGGTTGATCAGATGGAATTCTTTAGAAAAGAAAGTCCTAATTTTGATGGAGAAAATTATCTCGACTGGAAGAACAAGATGGTGACACATTTACAATGCATTGCTTTTGAAGTTTTTGATGTAACTATCAAAGAAGTCAAGATCCCTACCTTATCAGACCTTGGAAAAGATGATGCTACTCAAAAGAACAAGGAATTGTTTCATCAGAATGCAATAGCCAAAGAAGCCCTTATTAGCGCCCTATCTGAATGTGAGTTTTTAGAGATAAAGAAAGTAGATACAACCCACAAGATATGGAAGCACCTAGAAGACATATTTGAAGGAGATAAACAAGAAAAAGATGCATGCAAAAAACTTGGAAGAAAAGATACAATGAATTAGAGATGCTACCTAAATAGAACATCATAGATTACAACCAAAGGATTAATGAAGCAGTTGCAGGAATTAGGAACAATGATGGAGAGATCTCGGAAGAAGACATTATGGATAAATTGATGACCACTCTCACAATAGAGTATGAAAAAAAGATCAACATCCTTGATGAGACCATGCAAATTACATCAAATTTCAAAAAAGAGACCTTGATCAGCAAAATTTCAGCTTTTGAAATTTCAAGATTGAAGACAGAACCTAAAAGTGAGACAACCTTCAAAGCATCAGTCCATGGTAAGAAATCTACAAGCACTTCTAGTAATTTTGATGGTGATGATGAAGAGAAAACACTAGATGATTTCATTGCTATGATTGCTAAAAGAGAAAAGAATGGAAAAGGGAAATATGAAGGTCAATTACCATTTAAATGATTTTCATGTAATAAATTTGGTCACTTTGCATCTAAGTGTCCTACAAGAGTTAACAGGTACCAAAATAACTACAAGCTTAAGTATACAAAGGAATGCTATTATGTTGGAGATGGAGTATTAGATGAAGGATCAACAGAAGAAGAAATTGGATTCATTGCTCTTGAAGATGAAAAGGATTCACAAGAATTAGCTTTGATTTCACAAGCTGACATCAGGATAGATTGGATCATTGATAGTGGTTGCTCACATCACATGACATGAGATAAAGATAGATTTGTTCATTTGGACAGATACAAAGGAGGCATGGTTAGATTTGGAGATAACACTCCCAAACCCATCATTGGTAGAGGATCCATCACCTTGGATGGAAAGAATAGCACTGATGATATTCTTTATGTTGATGGTTTGAAACATAACCTACTAAATGTTGGGAAGTTACTTGACAAAGGTTATAGATTGGAATTCAATGGAAACAAGTGCATCATTAACAACAAAGAAGGAGAAATGATTGCATCAAGATCAAACACTAAAGGTAATGTTTTTCATCTTAATCTAGAAGCAAGTTGTTTTGTTGCTAAAGTAGATGACAGTTGGTTATGGAAAAAAAGACTATGTCATATCAATTTTGATAACATAGTAAATATTAGTAATGTTAAGGTAGTAAGAGACCTACCTATCATAGCAAAGCCAGTTGATACTATATGAAGGGAATGTGTAATGGGAAAGTATGTGAGGAATTCATTTAGGAGAAAGCATAACTCAATAGAGAACAAGTTGGATCTGATTCATACAGACCTTTGTGGACCAACTCAAACAAGATCTTACTATGGTGAAAGGTATTTCATTTTGTTTGTAGATGACTATTCTAGAATGATGTGGGTTGTATTCTTGAAAGATAAGTCAAAAACATTTGAGAAGTTCAAAATATTCAAATCTAAGGTTGAGAATGAATTTGGACTAAAGATAAAGTGTCTAAGATTAGATAGAGGAGGAGAATTCACATCTGATAGATTCTATGAGTACTGTGAAGAACATGGCATAAAAGATAGTTAAGTTCACCTAGGACCCCTCAGTAGAATGAGATTGTAGAGAGAAGGAATATGATCATCCTTGACATAGCACACACCATCATGATTGAAGGAAAAGTGGCACACACCTATTGGAGAGATGCAGTCAATACAACAGTCTACACCATCAATAGAATACAATTGAGACTAGGTGCGAACAAGACACCTTATGACTATGGTTTGGTAATGTTCCCATAGTCAAATACTTCAAAATATTTGGAAGCAAGTGCTACATCAAGAGGGATGAAGTAGTAGGCAAGTTTGATGAAAGAAGCGATGAGGGTATTTTCCTTGGTTACTCTACTAAAAGCAAAGCTTATAGATGTTTTAACTTGAGATTGAAGAAAATCATTGAAAGTGCTCATGTTAAGATTGATGAAAAGTTTAAGGTTCAAGAAAGATATCATGATTACTCACCTATGATTGAAGAAGAACCTAGACCTTCCACTAGTGAGACAGTTGTTGAAGAGATGTTTGACAATATCAATGTATTGTTCAATGACCTTGAAACAAGTGAAGAGGAAACTCATAAGGAAGATGAGTCAGTTTCACCTAAAGCTCCAAAGTATACATCTAGATATCACTCTAAAGATAACATCATTGGAGATCAAAGCAGTAAAGTCACAACAAGATCAATAACAAAGAATTCAGCAAGCAATGAAGCGGTATGTTTACTATCTCAGATTGAACCTTTAAGTGTTGAAGATGCATGTAATGATTCCGATTGGCATGATGCTATGAAAGAGGAACTAGATCAGATTATCAAGAATGATACTTAGGAACTGGTCCCAAGACCAAGTGATAAGAATGTAATTGGAAAAAAATGGATATTCAGAAACAAGATGAGTGAAGATGGTATAGTAGTAAGAAATAAAGCAAGGTTAGTGTGAAAGAATATGCGCAGAGAGAAGGCATTGATTATTCAGACACTTTTACACCAGTGAGTAGATTAGAAGCTATTTAGTTGTTTCTAGCCTATGCAACATTCAAAAAATTCAAAGTCTATCAGATGGATGTCAAGTTAGCATTCTTGAATGGAGAATTGAAAGAAGAAGTATACATTGAGCAGCCAAAAAGATTCACATTATCAGACAGACCTGATATGGTATGTAGATTGAAGAAGGCCCTCTATAGACTTAAGCAAGCCCCTAGAGCATGGTATGAGAGACTGGATGGATATCTATGATGTAGGAGCATCCTGGGTGTAAGAGTAATCTTGCATCACCAAAAAATATTTCTATTTTTGTATTCAATAAGGGCTATCTTGTGCAGAGTTGCTATTTATGGAAACTTGCTATTTTTAGTAAGTTGGTCTTACGATCTTGGAATTTTTGATTTTACATATGGAGGTTCATCTCAGTCATATCAGCCTGCCAGTAAATTTTATGGCTAGATCAGGTGCAGTTTTGAAGATATTGAAGATTTTCGGTATTGGCAGCAGGGTACAAAAACTTCAAACTTAGTTTTGAAGGCTTTAGAGGCCTCGGATGAGGTTGAAAATTTGGGTGACGGGCGTTTTGCATGGGTCAAGCCTATAGAGCACTTTGTGGCATTTCCAGAATGGGGTTATACTAGCCAATCAGGTCAACGATCGATGATTTATGGTCTTCGGAAGTTGGGTCACCTGAAATGGCAAAAAATAATTTTTCTTTAAAATTTTTGTTTGGGTTTCGAAACTCATTTTGAGCCAACTTTGATGTAATAAATTGTAAAATAAAATAATTCTAAGTTTGGTCGGCCCTAAGGGCTAAATTTCTAGAACCTTCTCGGGTGGTGGAAATTGCCTATATAAAGAAGGCCCGTAGTGTTGTCTAGGGCAGTTTTGGGTAGTAGATCTGGGTATTGATTTGAGGCTTTGTCCTACAGAATATTGTAAGGGAATGCCCATGTGGCTTTGCATATTGTAATTCTAAAAGTTTGTAATTCCACATTTATGGAGATAATAAGAAGCCAATTTTTTGTTCTTGCATATTATTGTTGTTGTTTCTCTATAATTCTTATGTGCTTGTGGTATTAAGGGGAGAACCCTTCATCAAGTGGTATCAGAGCAGGAGTTCTTGAGTGTGTAAACAGATCACCAACTGTGAGGTAGTTTGCACCAGGATCGTGGTTAGGGTTTCAGTGCTCATCGTGAAAATGCCTCCATGAAGAGAACGTGGTGGAAGAGATGGTGCTGTGACACCTGAGGTTAGAGAGCTGCAGAGACAAGTGCGAGCATTACAAGAAGAAATTCGTAGAGGAATGAATCTTAATGTTAGAGATGAAAGCGAGGATGAAGCCGAAGAAGAATATCAAGAAGGAGAAGCTGAAATTGTGAACCAAGAGGAAGAAAGACTTTTTTGGGCGATTTCGAAGATTGGGAAAAGACCTAAGATTGAGGTTCCTACATTTTCTGGAAATCTTAACCCAGAGGAATTGATCAACTGGATCAATGAATGTGAGGAATATTTTGAGTATGAAGATGTTGAGGATCCTGATAGGGTCAAATTTGCGAAGGCCAGATTGAAAGGTCATGTGAAGATCTGGTGGCAAGAAATTCAATTGGAGCAAAATAGAAAAGGGAAAGATAAAATCACAAGATGGGATCAGATGGTGGATAAATTAAAGTGACAATTCATTCCTGTTGATTATGAGCTTGACCTACTAAAGAAAATGAAAAGTTTGAAGCAAGCAGGAAGCTTTGTTCAAGAGTATACAGAGGAGTTCAATCGACTCCTCATCAGAACAGGCCATGCAGAAGCTGATAAGGAGAAAGTTGCCTGATACCTTAATGGGTTAAGGCCAAGCATTTAGGAGGAGTTAAATCTAGTTTGAATGAACAGTATTGAGGAGGCATACCAGTTTGCCCTAAAAGTAGAGGAAAAGCTGAACAAGAAGTTTGAGAGCAGACAAAATGGAAGAGGTCATGGTGGAAGATTTGGAGGACGGTCATATGGTGGCCGAAATGAAGATCTAAAAAAGAAGGGTGAGGCCAGTAGCAGTTAGAATCAGAGAGGAAATAATTCCAATCGTTTCCAAGATCAGAGTAATAGAGATCAGAGAGGAAGAGGAAGAGGACAAGGATCTGGAAGAGGAGGCTTCCGTGGAACATGTTTTCACTGTGGAGAAGAAGGTCATAGGGAATTTGAATGTCCTCAGTGCCAAGGCAAAACAGACAGGAGAAATGAAGGCCAGGCCAGAATTGCACATGTAGATGAAGATGCTAGATCATCAAATTCTAAAGATGCTGAAAGAGGAGAAACACTAATTAACAAAAGAGTCTTGCTGAGTGGTGAGAATGAACCTGAACAAAGGAGGGGCCTATTTTGCACTAGATGCAAGTGTGAGGGTAAATGCTGTGATGTGATTATCGATAGTGGAAGCACTGACAATTTGGTGTCAGAAGAGATGGTGACAAAGTTGAAGCTCAAGAGATAGAAACACCCACATCCATATCAGATTGCCTGGGTGCAAGATGACCACAAGGTCATGGTCAGTGAACAGTGCCTAGTAAAGTTCAAGATCGACGGGTACCAAGATGAGGTACTATGTGATATCATCTCTATGGATGCATGTCATATGTTGTTGGGTAGATCATGGAAGTTTGACAGATGTGTTGTACACGATGGTCGTGCGAATACCTATTTCTTGACAAAGGATGGAGTGTGACATAAGCTAAAGCCATTGAAGGAGATCGAAGAAAAGGTATGTGGTAATGCAAGAATAACATTTGTTGATGGAAGAAAATTCCTAGATGGTATGAGGCATGAGCATGTGTGTTTTGCTTTAATTCCAAAAGTTGGTAAAGAAGATGTAGAGGATGTACCTATAGAGGTTGAAAATTTATTGAATGAGTTTTAGGATATTGTATCTGATAATGTAACTGATGGATTACCATCGGTAAGGAAGATCAGTCATCAGATGGATTTGATTCTAGGAGCCAGTTTGCCAAACAAGGCAGCACACAGCATGACACCAGCAGAAAGTGAAGAGTTGAATAGACAAGTACATGAGTTATTGCAGAAGGGGTTGATTTGAGAGAGTCTGAGTCTCTGTGCTGTACCAGCGGTATTAGCACCAAAGAAGGATGGAGAGTGGAGGATGTGTATAGATTCCAGAGCAATAAACAAGATCACAATCAAGTATAGGTTTCCATTGCCATGAATGGATGATATTATGGATTGTTTGAGTGGGGCTGTGTATTTCTCAAAGATAGATCTGAAGAGTGGATATCACTAGATTCAGATCAAAGAAGGAGATGAATGGAAGACTGCCTTCAAGATAAAGGAATGACTGTATGAGTGGTTAGTCATGCCTTTTGGGCTGACCAATGCATTGAGCACTTTCATGCGGCTCATGAACGAGGTTCTGAAAGAATTTTTGGGTAAGTTTGTCATTGTTTACCTAGATGATATTTTGATTTTTAGCAAGACATTGGAGGAACATATGATGCATATTCGTATGGTGTTTGAGAAGTTGAGAGATGAGAAATTGTTGATTAATTTGAAGAAGTGCAGTTTTGTGAAGAAAGAGTTAGTGTATTTGGGATTTGTAGTTTCAGCAGAAGGTCTAAAAATGGACCCAGAGAAGGTACAAGCTATCCTTGAATGGCCTACTCCAAGGAGTGCTATGGAGGTAAGATCTTTTCATGGTTTGGCTAGCTTTTATAGAAAGTTTATCAGAAATTTTAGCAGTATTTGTGGACCCTTGACTGAAACAATGAGAGGGGATAGAAAAGAGTTTAAGTGGACTAATGGGGTAGAAAAGAGTTTTCAATTGTTGGAACAAAAAGTTATAGAACGACCTATTTTAGCACTTCCAGATTTTAATAAGGTGTTTCAAGTAGATTGTGATGCTAGTGGTACTGCAATAGGAGCTGTTATGAGCCAAGAAGGTAAACCTGTTGCTTATTTCAATGAGAAGTTAAATGATGCCAAGAGAAAATATTCTGTCTATGATCAGGAATTTTATACTATAGTTCAGGCATTAAAGAAGTGGAGACATTATCTACTTCCTAAGGAGTTTGTTTTTTATACTGATCATCAAGCTTTGCAATATTTGAATAGTCAAGGAAAGTTGAATCAGAGGCATTTGAAATGGGTTGAGTTTTTGGAGAGTTATACATTTGTTTTGAAACACAAGAGTGGAAAGTCTAATAGGGTTATAAATGCTCTTAGTAGAAGGAAACTATTGCTAACAGAGATGCAGATTGAAGTGGTTGGGTTCAAGGAACTCAAGAATTTGTATCCAGAGGATCCTGATTTTGGTGAAGCTTGGAAAGCTTGTACAGAATCTGTTACTCTAAACAGGATGAAATGGCTGGATTTCATCATCCAGGATGATATGCTATTTAGAGGGAGTTAGTTGTGCATTCCAAGAAGTTCTATGAGGGAGAATCTCATCAAAGAGAAGCATAGAGGAGGATTGGCTGGACATTTTGGTCGTGATAAAACCCTTGCTTTGGTTGGTGAGAATTATTATTGGCCACAGTTGCAGCAAGATGTGAAGAAGTTTGTACAAAGTTGCAGAGTATATCAGATGGTGAAAGGAGTGAAGCAAAATACAAGGTTGTATTAGCCATTACCTATACCAGAGAAGCCTTGGGAGGATATCAGTATGGACTTTATTCTTGGTTTACCGAGGACACAGTGGGGACATGATTCAATTTTTATAGTAGTTGATAGGTTTTTGAAGATGGCACATTTCATTCCCTACAAGAAGACTAATGATGCTATTCATGTAGCAGAATTGTTTTTCAGAGAAGTGGTGAGACTACATGGTTTGCCAAAGACCATAGTTTCAGATCGAGATACTAAATTTGTTGGATATTTTTGGTAGACATTGTGAAAGAAGTTGAAGATAGATTTGAAGTTCAGTTCATCACATCATCCACAGACTGATGGACAGACAGAGGTGGTGAATAGAAGTTTGGGAAATCTGCTGAGATGTTTGGTTGGAGATAAGCCAACAGGATGGGATTTGATTTTACCACAGGCAGAATTTGCATACAATAATTCTATCAACAGGAGCACTGGTAAATCACCATTCCAGATTGTATATGGAAGTAGTCCAAAAAATGCATCTGAGTTGAGAAAGATAGATAAAGGAGAAATAAGTAGTGTTGAAGCTAAGGATTTTGCAGAACATTTGAAGAAAATCCATGAGGAGGTGAGGAAGCATATTACCAAGATGAATGTGCAGTATAAGACTAAGGCAGATGAGAAAAGGAGGCATAAGGAATTTTAGGTTGGGGATGAAGTCATGGTTCATTTGCGGAAGGAGCGGTTTCCAGTCGGTACATATAACAAGCTGAAAATGAAGAAGTTTGGACCATGTAAGATACTGAAGAAGCATGATTCAGGAAATGCATATGAGGTAGGATTGCCTACTAAGCTGAATATTTCACCAGTGTTTAACATTTCAGATTTGACAAAGTATCATGAAGGAGGTGTTGAAGATGAGGCTGCAGCAGCACAGTGGAGTATTCTAGTAACTAGTTCAGATATCAAGGAAATTGAAGACATACTGGACAGTCATGTTGGCAGAAGCACAAGGAACAGGAAATATGAAGAGTATTTGGTCAAATGGAAAGGATGACCTGTTGAAGATTCATCATGGCTAACAAAGGAGGAGGTTAACCATCTTTTTTTTCCTCTGCACACCTGAGTCATGACAGGGTCACTTCTCAAATTACCACAGGTGTCTGATGCAGGAGCATCCTAGGTGTAAGGGCAATCTTGCATCACCCAAAAATATTTATGTTTTTGTATTCAATAAGGGCTATCTTGTGCAGAGTTGCTATTTATGGAAACTTGCTATTTTTAGTAAGTTGGTCTTACGATCTCGAAATGTCTGATTTTACATATGGAGGTTCATCTCAGTCATATCAGCCTACCAGCAAAGTTTCATGGCTAGATCAGGTGCAGTTTTGAAGATATTGAAGATTTTCGGTATTGGCAGCAGGGTACAAAAACTTTGAACTTAGTTTTGAAGGCTTTAGAGGCCCCGGATGAGGTTGAAAATTTGGGTGATGGGCACTTTGCGTGGGTCAAGCCTGTAGAGCACTTCGTGGTGTTTCCAAAATGGGGTTATAATAGCCAATCGGGTCAACGGGTGATGACTTATGGTCTTTGAAAGTTGGGTCACCTGAAATGGCGGAAAATAAATTTTCTTCAAAATTTTTGTTTGGGTTTCAAAACTCATTTTGAGCTGACTTTGATGTAGTAAATTTTAAAATAAAATAATTCTAAGTTTGGTCAGCCCTAAGCTAAATTTCTAGAACCTTCTTGGGCGGTGGAAATTGCCTATATAAAGAAGGCCCGTAGTGTTGTCTAGGGCGGTTCTGGGTAGTAGATCTGGGTATTGATTCGAGGCTTTGTCCTACAGAATATTGTAAGGGAATGCCCATGTGGCTTTGCATATTGTAATTCTAAAAGTTTGTAATTCCACATTTGTGGAGATAATAAGAAGCCAATTTTTTGTTCTTGCATATTATTGTTGTTGTTTCTCTATTTTTGTTATGTGCTTGTGGTATTAAGGGGAGCACCCTTCATCAATCTAACAAATATTGGATTCAAGAAAGGAGCAACATATTGTAATCTATTTATAAGAGAGACATTTGTGTAAGGAAACTCAGGTGTGGAAATAGCTTCCTACACTAATCTCTAAAGGAAAGTATTGTGCAAATTATTTTAAATCCTTACAATTTTAAATTTGTTAACTACTTTAACAACGATATTGCAGCCATATACCATGCATACAGAAAATAGAGAATGAAACACTGATTTACCCTGGGGAAAACCTTTCGGTAAAAACCCCAGCACTCCAAAACCTGCATAGTGTATTAATCAAAACTATTACAGTTTACAATACACTTGCAATGCAAGTTCTTTCAGAAGATTTCCAATGCTTGAAGACAAATCATGGTAGCCTAAAGCATTTCAACAATACACTTACTTCTCCTATCTTTGCAACCCTAAAAAATCTTATATCATGCACTTCCCTTTTTAGGGCAACTTCCAAAGATAGCCATATTAGGGTTTTAAAATTCTCTGAGAAAATAGGAACCCAATTTTTTTTTTTGGGGCGATGCCTTGAACCCCATGATTGGGGAAGAGTGTACAGTATTTAATTTTATCAGTTGCCACATGTCTTCACCTGTCATGAATCTTCTAGACATAGCTCTTACGTGTCATAGGAATCTGTCATAACTATTTCAGCCATGATCTCCTTACACACAATTCAAGATATCGACACATCAAGTGGAGTGACACATCAACATGCCAACTAGATATGTACACTCACACTTAATTACATTATTTGCAAGAAATACATTTTACAAAAAAAATAATAAGAATAGGAATTATCCAAGGTTGAGACACCTTATTCCTAACAATCTGCAGGTTTACTACTTGTAGCTATATTTGTTGATGACATTATCTTTGGAGGTAATGAAAAAATTAGTGTTGAATTTGCTAAGGAGATGCAGAGCAAATTTGAGATAAGTATGATTGGACCTATTAAATACTTTTTGGGATTGAATGTGCAACAAACAGAGAAATGTATTTTCAGTAATCAGTCCAAGTATGTGAAAGAGATATTAAAGAAATTCAAGATGGATGATTGCAAGCCAGTAGGAACATCTATGATAAATGGATGCAAGCTTACAAAAGAAGATGACTCACCAATAGTAGATATAACATTGTACAAGTCTATGATTGGAAAACTGATTTATCTTACTCAAACTAGACCTGATATTTCCAATGCAGTTGGCATAGTTGGAAGATTTGCAATAGAGCATAAAAAAAGTCACCTTATGGTAGTAAAAAGAATATTTAGATACTTGAAAGGCACTATAGACTATGGTCTATGGTATCCTAATTCAAAAAAAGTTGAGATTCATGTGTATACCGATGCAGATTGGGCAGGATGCAGTGATGATAGGAAGAGTACATCAGGAGGAGCAATGTTTCTTGGTGATAGACTTGTCACTTGGACAAGCAAGAAATAAAATGGTATCTCTTAGTCAATAGCAGAAGCTAAGTATGTTGCAACAACCCTAAATTGTTCTACAATTGTATGGATCAAGCAAATGATAAAGGATTTTGGAATTTAGATTGATTATCCTATTGTTATTCATTGTGATAACACTAGCACTATCAACATGTCAAAGAACCTTGTGATGCATGCAAAGACAAAAAAAAATTAAGATCAAGTATCACTTTCTAAGAGAGAAAGTGGTAGAGAAAGTAGTCAAGGTGGACTACGTGAGTACTAAAGATTAGTTAGCAGACATATTCACAAAGCCCTTGCCTAAGGATACTTTTGAGTATCTCAAGGAGAAGTTGGGAGTAATTCCCTTCCTTGATTCTGCTTAGAAGAAAGAAGAAAGATCATCAGTCCTCATGGATTGATGGATGGTTGACTACTCTACTTCATGAGTAGTACCAGTGCTTAAACTGATTGGCACCCTTTTCCATTAATGTCAAAGGGGGAGTA
This sequence comes from Chamaecyparis obtusa, assembly GCA_027943335.1. Classification (NCBI taxonomy): domain Eukaryota; kingdom Viridiplantae; phylum Streptophyta; class Pinopsida; order Cupressales; family Cupressaceae; genus Chamaecyparis; species Chamaecyparis obtusa. The sequence goes on from BSBK01007378.1 coordinate 227,737, forward strand.
ATATATAGTCATGAAAAATAGAAGTAAAAGAAGGAGTAATATACTAAGGGGGAGTAGTATTCAGTTGAGGAAATGGAGAATGTTGAAGAATATTGCAGCAGATGGAGGATTCATCCTTGGGAGAGTTTTGAAGAGGAAATGGAGAATGTTATAAAAAAAATGTTCATTTGGATTGGTGGAGTTTTTCATTCCATATGTTGCCATCAATGCCAAAGGGGGAGATTGTTGGAGATTTTCTAGCAAGCCAGTGCTGACTCTATGTTTGTCATTGATGACAACATATAGTAAGTAGCATACATGGAAAGCTTATGTAGTAAGCTTATATTAAATACAACATGAACATGTTATTGGCATGATATCATGGACACAGAGGTTAACTATTAGTACAAATAGTTGTATAGCAACTTGTGTCAGTAGTGTTCCTAATAGAGTTATAGGCAGTAATCTATGAATGATTGTCTGTAAAATTATCATGGAGCCTTGCACATTTAGATATGTGTTGGAGACATGTTAGTGATGTTAAATTCATGGATGTAGAGTTTTATGATCAATAGAAGTGAATTTATGTAGTCGCTATTCACTAGTAGCAGTTTCCTATGTTCATTCAAAAGAGCTGATAGAGATTATATTGGTTTAGGAGTTGTGCCTATCATTTTGGTATGCGCCCTTGGATTAGTGCTTGGCAAATAGTTAGTAATGTTTGGTTAAGAGTGCATGATGTAATTCATCTTGAGGAGAAAGTTTCAATTACTTGGGTAGAGGGGATAGTGTGTAGCGTGTGTCTACATTTATTAATATTGGATAGGTCCCAGAATGTGTTGCGTGCTTAGTAGAGCCAACATAATTATTATTGGAGTATGTTATGGTTTCTCTAATATGATTTCAAGGTGGTTCTAATAGGCCAACTTGATTATATCATTTAGTGGAAAGATATTTATAGGAAGTCATTTGTGATTGCTATGGTATGGTTCAGAGTTGATTGTGAAGAGCAGAGTAGAGTGTGTGAAGTGTTGAGCTATCAGCAGAAGGTCTATGTGACCAAGTAAAGTATTTGTGCTATACTTTGGAACTAATCCAGATAGTAGTCAAAGCGCAGTTCACCAAGATCCATATATAGTGTATATATATTATTTAGAAGGTTGTAGCCTTCACTCATTTGAGCAGTGTGTTCTCAGATAGTGCATTCTCACCCCTAACATGGTTAATTGTAAAAGACTCCTAACAGGGTCCGACCCTTGACCAGGTCACTTTACTAAATATATTGTAAATAAACTTGTAATAGGGTTAATGATCTTCTAACAAGGATCATAATACACTAGTGCAGATTATTAGTGGGTGTCAATTCCCACTGAGATTTTTACCTATTTGGGTTTCCCCATAACCAAAACATTGGTGTTGTGTTCAAGTGTTCTTTCATTGTGTTTATGCTTTATGTTTAAGTATACTTAATTGGATAAAGAATTGAAACTAGTAGATAAATAATTCACCCCCCCTCTCAGTTATCTCTTGGGACTATTCCTAATAATATGTCAGTGGGACCAAAGGGTTCACCAAGAGATAAAGGATTGCCATCTGCAGAAAGATCTAATGGTAGGTGCTATTCTGTGAAGAAGACATGGAATAATTTTAACCATCATGGGATCACACTTATTTGACATGTGTCCTAATTTGTATGTGGGTCTATAGGTTTATAAAGTGATAAGGAACCAATAGATGTAAGAGAAGATCAACAAAAGGCATGAAGCCTTGAAGGAAATATGATTGAAGGATAGTGATCATGGGATCACGCCTTGGCGACACGTGTCCTGCTCGATGAAAAGTTAAAATAAACTTGGGTCCAATGCATGGTTTGAAATGAAATATTTTGATTGGCTGGTAGTTTCACCCAATGTAAGAGTGATATATTCATTGGTCATTTCATGCAAAGTGTTCGATGTGATTGGAAAATGAGGATCAATGGCCTAGTTTTAAATTTTAAAATTAAAAGTTTGAAGTGCTCAATGAACGTTGTAAGCGCCGATTTTTCAATGTCGATGTTTTAATGGTATATCATGTGAAGTAAATGCAGAATCCAGAAAAAGGTATAAGGAAATAATTTATAATTTTAAATGGCACATTATCTCCAAAGCTCTCAGACGAAAGGTGTTTCTCTCTACATTTTAGATTTCAAGCATTTCTGAAAGGTGGTAGGTGAATTGTACTATATTATTTTAACTATTTCTATTTGTGACTGTGGTGCTAGTGAATTGAAATTTTAAAGGGTTAAAGTCTTGGTTGTGTTATCATTCTACGTAAATTTATTTGTTCAAAACTCTAGTTGTTTAAGATGGCATCGCATAGGGATTTTAAATGAAAAATTGATTATAAGGAGAGGGCTGTTTATGATGATTTGTTTGAGCAATTGCCTCCATCCACAAATGACACCTCAAAAATGTAGGAAATAGTTCCCAAGAATGCTAGAACATAGATAGGTGAGGGATTTTATGACAAGGGCATGTGGACAAGGGATCCAAAAGTTGGGATGACCCTCTTCAAGATTGCATATTCATAGAGAAATGTATACACACCCAGCAATAACATATGGAAAGTTGATGTTGGTAAATTAATTGTGCTTGGTGTTTTTATGGATATCAACATCCTCTTGCAAGTAGAAAAGTGCTATGAACTAGTGGAAAGAGTGGCCATAGATGTAGATGGACATGTTTTGATAAGTATAACTACATATGCGATAAGAAATGTGTTCTCATTAAATGATTCTTTTGTGCTTCTAGAGGAGATAGAATTTGATAATTTCAGAAAGATCTATGATGCTCAAAGGGATTATTTTAGGACTGGACCTTTAAGGGAATTCTTTGATAAGGTTGGCAGTTTGTGTATGGTTGGCCCAAGTACCCCTGAACCAATCAGATTAGATCTTTTTAGCTTGAGAGAAAAGGCCATGTATAAATCACTGGCTTACATATTTGGTGAGGATAAAGAAACACATATGCTGATTCACTATATGTTTATGATGGTTCATATATTACATCCACATCTTGTAATTATTTTTGATGTTGCTCCATATGTTACTGATATGATTCATCAAGGTTTGGGTGGGATTCAAAATATGAAAGTTGATAGGACATTTGGGTGGTACTCCATGCTCATGCACATGTTTTTATATCAAGGTGTGAACTATTTCATTTAGACCATGGAGATAGTGCATAAGAGAGAGACGGTGAGTTGTTGCCTATTCAGCTGTGGAGTACTAAATTGTCATGGGACTGTGTTGATGCCAATTTTGTCATTTTTGATAGGAATTTTGCTTCTAGGATCAAAGCATTAATATTTTTGGAAAACCCTAAAATTCCTAAAGGGTTATTGACACTGATTAGACCAAAGAAGTATGCAAAAGACATCACCATAGTGCATAATTGGGGTGATATCATAATGTATCCAGTGTCTATAATTTTTAGAGTATATGGATTCAGAGGTACACCATATGTGTTTCCATATCAGGTCCCTTTGAAGGTGGGGTTAGTAGAAATTTTTAGGCAACTTGGTGGGTTACAAGAGGTAGCTTTGACGGGGAGGAATAGGGGAACTCTTTTTCCCACTATTACCATTGCCCATCAATTTTTGATTACCAAGGGTAGTTGGATGAATCTAAACAAGGTGTTATAGCCCTATATGCTAGCTAATTTTTTTTCCAGGTGTACAGACAATGAAGGATTCATCAATAAGATGTTCAAAAAAAGGAGTAGGTGTGTCTCCATGGAACACCAATTTAATTTTCCTAAGGATATAATAAGAAATGAATTCAAATTGCAGGAACAAAAAATAAAGAAAGAAAAATGACTCGTATATAAGAAGACATTGGACTTTGTCCAATTTTTTGATAAGAGTTATGACCCATTGAAGGCTTTCCAGCCTTGGGCAAGGAAAATTGAGGCTATAATGGAGCATTTTGAAGGGATCATGTAGGACTTGAATGAAAAGAAGGATGCTGTGATCCAATCTATTCCAACAAAGGCCAAAATAATTTTTAGCTAGCCAGCCTATGCCAAGCTTGTTCCTCAAGGAATCTACATCATACAATAGAGGCCAAGCTATAATGTGGTGTTACCTATGCAATAGAAAAGTAATGATATACCATCCAATTCCAAAGGGAAGAGACTTATGGATGATGCTCCCAATGTGAAACCTTCTCCTAAAAGGAAAAAACAAGAAGAGGCCCAGCTTGGAGGAGATGTGTATTCTCCATCTTAGTCCCCACTACACTTGGATGAGAAGGGAGTTGTTGAGAAACTAATGTAGATGAGTAGTACTGGACATATTTTTGTAACTATTGAAGAAATTTAGGAAGGGATGCCAAAGGGATCCAAAAATGTAGAGATGGACCTCACTATGTCTAAGTTCTCAGGTAAAGAGCTAGACCCCATAATTAAACAGGCTAGTGAGAGTTTCTTGTCGGATGATAATTTTGTTAAGGCTAGGGAATTCCTCCAATTCTTATGGAGAATGCATATTAATCAATATAAGGAATTATGTGAGAAGAAGAAAGAAGAATTCCCTGATAGGGAGATAAATGAAATAGAAAATTAAATAAAAGGGGAATTAATGAAGAAATTTGAGAAGATGTCCCAAGAGGAAGGTAGGGCCATGGTCCACACTGCAAGAGTGTTGATTCTCCCTGAGAGGGATATAGATGATGTAGTAGTTTTTGATGCTTTTAGGAAGGAAATGATCACTATACATTACACCATAGAGGAGGCACAACAATAAACCAAGGGAGTGGTTTTTAATGATGACCATGCTGCCCTTGTAATGTGGTCCCTCAAAAGAGAGGAGAATAGAAAAATAAATGAGGCATACCCCACTGAATACTCTAGAAATCTACTAGTAAAGAGAATTGGGGATACCTATATAGTTGAAGCTTCCAATGTAGTCTTAGAGATTGCAAAATTTAATCTCAAGGTTATAGAGAGGGAAGAATAGGAAAAGGAGTAGAGGATAAAGGTTGAGGTCCTCCTCAAAGCTTATAATGATCTAAAGGTAGTGGTGATAGAAAAGGATAAGCTCATTGCACAGATGACAGGACCACTAGATCATAGGTCCCCTCAAATGTTTCTTGCCAACTAGCCTATAGTACCCTCTTCCTCAAGTCCTATAGTTGAGTTCCCTCCATCTCCATTCCCTGAGATAGATATTGAGGCAAGAGTCAGTTGGGAGAAACAAAAAATAGAAGAAGAAAGAGAGAGACTAAAAGAGATTAGAGAAAGTCTAATAGTGGAAAGAGATCATCATAGGATAGACAATAGAATGGCTGATCATAAATATGAGGAGAAGATTAGGGAGATAGTGCTACAATTTTCTTGAAGCCTTGAGCCTACAATGATTTATGATCATGAAAAAAGGATGGATGTCATTCTGAACTCCTTGTTAGAAGATAAGGCTACTTCAAAGCCAATTTGGATAAATGGGTAGAAAGGCATGCAAACTTGAAAATTATTTTATTTTTTATCCAAGGGTCAAGATAGTCTTGAACTAGAAATAAATCCTAAGCATAAGTTTGTGAAGAATTTGGTGGAGCATCAAATAGAGAGAGATAATATGGAGAAAAAATCCAATATTTTAAAGAAGGAATTACATAGTGTCAATTGTGAGCTATTTCTAGGAATCTTTAAAAGAAATGGAAAATTAAAGGAATTAGTGAAATGGAAAATTGAGTTAGATGATGAATTATCAATCAAGATGAATAGTATTCTAACTCTCGCAAGTACTATTTTGTTTGTCCAAACAATTGAAGTGATAGAAGGGGCGAGGTCTCTGTTTGAGTACCTAAAGAAGGAGACTGAATAGGTGGAGGAGAAATGGTAGGAGTTATCTGCAAAAGGGATGATATTATTGGTTTCTCATTCCCAAGTGAAGAAGGATTCAATTCTTGGAGGTACCAGTACATCCCCCATGTTGGCAAAGATAGTACTTCAACAACTTCTTAAAGGAAGCAAAGCTCACGATATGAAATTTGGTTGGTAAGAATTAAGATGCGTTTATTGCAGATGGATTTTTGATGGTAAAAGGATCCGATCAGTTGAATTGCTCAAAGGGATAAATGAAGACTCAAAGGAGGAAGATGATCTATCTAGATATCTACAAAGGTCTCCAAAATTTGATTTTGTCATTTATTGTAAACCGTGTGTGGTTGTTGAAAACTCTTTAAGGTAGTTTTTTATTTTCCATAAATGATTGGTTTATTGTTTCAATCCTTGTATATAAAATGATTTTTCATGGTCATTTAGGAAGTATTGAGAATTAGGTTTTGATAGTGGATAATCTATAAAAAACCCTAGTTTTAGTCAAGATTGTAACTTTTGTATTAGTTCTATCAATAGAAGATAGAAAGTTGTAGGTTTTGATATTTTTGAAGCAAGACTTGTATTCTAAAATATAACTATATGCAAAGATAGGATTCATTATACTTAATACATAAATATGGTTCTTATTTCTCCTTTGTGTCAAATCTTATGAGTTTTGAACTTTCTAATTCATTGCATAATTGTTTATGTATATGTCTTCATTCTTGAGTTCTGATCAAGGATCAAATTAAACATTGCTCTGGGTGGGATATAGGTTCATCTTGATTTTCATGAGGATTTTATGTAAGTAGTGAGGGTTTGGGTGAATGTATTTATGGATATGAATCTGTGATATTATTTGGTCTTTGTATTTTTTGTTTTAGAATTATTTTTCAATGGATAAGGCATTGATCTAAGTAAGTATATATCCTACTGATACATATTGACCAAGGTTGTTATGATCTACAAATTTGAAGTAAAAACCATTTGAAATATTTTGACTTTATTGTTGAGAGGTTATAATTTCTTCCATAACAATGGAGAGTCAATGAATGCTTGGTTATCAATTATTACTTTCTTATTATTTATCTATTATATTGAATCCAGTTTTGGTTTTGTAGAAGTATTATATTCATTGGATTATGTGTACCCACGTTGGTTTTATAGAGCCAAAAGTACAGAGGGAAGTCTTCTCCCTATAGTTGGTCCAGTTACCTTAAGACCCTATTATATATTTGGAACTAACCACTCCTTAACATCAATCTGATGGTATATTGGAAGCCTTAGAGCGTAAGTCATTTTGAAACACCAACAAGATGGTGACTCTGCCAGGGATTTGTGATAACCAATCATAAATAACATAGGTTCCAAGTTGAGCTAGACTCCTAGCTTGCTTATTTTTAAAGATAGTAAGTTACCATTAATAACACAGTTATTCTTTCCCTCAGTTTATCCTTTTTTTAGAAAACTCATTGTGATACATATTATTAAAGAAATAGTGTTTAAGAACTCCCAACGTAGTTGGGTGGTGACTCAAAGAATCTCTTTAGTAGTGTTGGTCAAAAAATTATTTCATTCACACTTTTTTCAAAATGAGTTGTAGAAATACTAGGTCCTAGAGGAAAGAACATCCAGAAGATAAATTGGAAGAAGGGCTTCCAACTACTTCTAGACCTAGTCAGACAAGGAAGGAAAGAAACAGTAAAGACACATCTCATACTTGGAAACAAAAGGGAAATACAAGACAAGAGAATCCAATCCATCCCATTTAGGAATGGAATGCATCAAAATATGAAGAGGTTGTGGATTTGGGGTTGGGTTAGTATGAGGATTACTATTCTCCTTCAGGAAGAGGAGGAGAAAGATCACAAAAAAATAAGAGAATTATCCCAAATAGGTTGCTTGAACATGATAGGAGGTCAAGAAATAAGAGTAGTAGGAAATAATTTTACCCTCCTTTTACCCTTGGTACTTCAGTACCCCAGGACCTTCATGTCTCAGAAGATAAAAAAGATATAGAATTCAAGTTGAAGGTTCAGACTCTGAAACAACTCTCCCAGAGTTTGAAGAAATATTTGAGGAAGTTTATGAGTTGGAGAGAAAGATCCAGGAACAAGATCCTATTAGACAAAAAAGATAAAAAGAAAAGGAAGATAAAATAAGACAAGCTATGATAAGAGATGAATAATTAAAGAGGTAGTTGTTAAATCTAGACGCAATAAATTATGTCTCAATACCTGAAAAAACAAAAGAAAAGCTTGTTATCCAAGAAGTGTGTGAAATTAGAAAACCCAAGGATAAAGGTAAACAAAAGGCTATTGGAATCAAAATCAATGATCCTATCAATGGTAAAGATCCCATAGATGAGGTATCAAGATTATATGCTGATCTTGAGAAAGCCAAAAGAGAGAAATAAATATTGGCTAAAGAGCTTGAGAAAGAAAAATTGGAGGCTACTGTAGTAGAGATAGAAAAGAAAATTGTGTTTCTTAAAAAGACTTCAGGGCCTTCAAATATTGCTACTTCATCCTTAGCACATGGTGGAAATCTTAGGAATATTGCAAAATAAGAAACCACTGTCCCACCAGCAACTGGTGCTAAATTTTTTGCTACATCAAACACAAAGGCATCTACACCCAGGGTGATGCCCCATCATAGGGAGGACCTATTAATCATGAAAGGTACAAACAAATGACTTTTTATGGTATCCCTAGTTACCCTAATGTAATCCCTGATGAAATTAGAGAAAAGCTCCCTAAGTTTACTGGAAATAATGTCATTACATGTGAAGAACATTTGAAGAAATTTGAAGAAATTTGTTGATATGATGGATGATTATAATGTTGAACCTGATGATGTAATAATTAAATTATTTGTGAAATCTTTGACTGAAGATGCTAGGGACTGGTTCAGAGAGTTACCACATGCTAGTATAGGGTCTTGGGATGAATTTAGTAATTGATTGAAAAAACAATATGGTAATAAGGCAAACGAAGGTTTCATGTTGAATGAATTCAATAATATTAAGAAAAATCATAATGACGATGTTATTGAATTCAATGTAAGATTCCAAAAAGCTATGCATAAGCTTTTATAGGTTATTAGGCTTGATGATAGAATATGTCTTAAGATGGGATACCTCTAAAGGGATAAGAACCCTAGAAATCTTGGGGAATCTTATAAATTGGCTATTAACATAGAAAATAACAAAAGAATATTAGGGAAGTTGGGAAGAAGGGAGGATTGGAAGCCTTAGATGCCAAATAGGAAGGAACCAGGAAGATCTTCAAATTTAAAACATAAAGAAGATGATAACCTCAAATAGATTTTAAATGCTTTAAAGGATCTAAAGCCTGGTGAAAATAAAAAAATTTATGGCTGCAAGTAGTGACAAACTATCTTTTAACAATTTTAGCAGACAACCAAGAATGCAAAACTATCCCTATAACACCCAATGGAAGGATGGAAAGCCCATTATTGCACCAAAAAAGGATAAGACTGATGATAAAAACCCTAATCCTCTACATAGAAGTTCAGTCAATATGAGTGATGATATCCCATGGTGTATTGCCTGTCAATCCCCACATAGTCCAGAGTATTGTGCTATTACTTTAAATATATCTGAGAATGAAAAACAAACTAAGCAATATGATGATAGTGGTTGTGCAATGTCTTCTTCACACCTTTGGGATGAGGTTGATTCTACTAATTAAATAAAAAATTAGGATGTTTTTTGTTCATAATTGAGAAATGAGGTGTACCATCAGCAAGTTTTCTCTGATGAAGAAGATCAAGAATTTGATGTTGTTGGGTGCAGTGTAGTAAAGGGTGAAGAGCCAGTTATATTAAGGCGACCCTCAAATGAAGAAATTTCTTAGATTACTTCAAACATGGTTACTCAAGAAAAGAGAAATTATAATCTAAGAAATAGGAAAACTAGTAATAATAATAGGAGGCTAGCTGGCATGTTTATTAAGAAATTAGAGGTAGACATTAATTAGCCACAAGAAAAGGAAAAGGAAAAATTTGTTGATGTTTTCAACAAGATTAAAATAAAGAAGAATGTCAAGCCAAATGGTCCTACTCCTATGTATAAATTGAAATCAAAGGCACCATAAGTAACTATTCCTTCTCACCAAAAGGATAGTAAACCACAAAAAAAGGAGAAACCTACTGTAATTTTTCAAGTTCCTTTACATTTATAACTTTTCATCCACCTTCAAAAAATCAAACGAGTCTTGATAGATGGAGGAGCATGTTTGAATATCTATACCCTAAAATTAATACAAGAATTGGGTTATTCTAAGACTTGTGTAGATATCACCAAGATCATAATAAGAGCCTATGATGATGAAGAATGACCTTCCAATGGCATCATAGTTCTCCCAATGAGATTGGATCCAACAACACAAGATACTATATTCCAAGTACTAGATCTAGAGTTGGGTTATAACATGCTCCTAGGGAGACCATAATCCATTCCATGTAGGTTGTACCATCTACATATCATTAGTGTTTTAAATTCCCTCACAAGAGAATTGAAATCACCATACCTAGAAATATATACCCTTTTCTATATTGCACCAATATTAGAGGAGCTATCTCAAATTAGGTACCCAAAACTCAAGAGGCATGGACTGTCTCCTCATCTCAAAGTATAGATCTCACAAGTCTTGAGAAATGATTATCAAAACCAACATCATATCTTAAAGTCTAAGTACAAAAAAATGGATGTGGAGAATACACCTATGTAGACTTATTCTATGTAGGAAAGCTACCTATCTCACCCAAGTCATATGTAAAAGTGGGGGAGCCTCTAGGAAGGAAGAAAAATTTGATAATTGTCTATCCACCAATAATTTTTGTAAGATGGGGAGATATACATGAAGAGATCATTGGAGACAATCTATCCTCCTGGTTGTATACAGATGAAGAAACTGCATAAAACATAAAACCAATACATGAATATTAAAGAGGATATGTAATAGTCCAAAAGAAATGGTACAATAATTGGTGTTCATGCCTAGGAAAGAAAGAACAAGGAATAGTGGAGTCAATTTATCCTACTCAAAACCTAAAGCATTAAGCTTTAGGTTATAGACCACCTCTAGGGGGTATCTCAAATATCTCATTACCCATTGATATTAACACTTGTGTTTAGAATGAAGTTGAGATATTTGAGGAGCCCCATTTAGACATGGATTCTAATGATTATGAGTGGGGTTACCCACATACCACATCTACCCTACATCTTGACAAAGCCATTGCATGACTATCTTTTCTAGATAAACCCACTGAACATAAAGAATGGATTGAGGAATTTTGGAATAGATCATAACCTTAATCATCATCCTCATCTAAGACCCTTGAGTCAGTAACAAATTCATACTTGAATACCACAATATAACTTCCCATCTCTTCCTTCCTAACCAAGAATAGCATATCCCTAGTTTAACCTGACCTTGTAGATTGGGAAAAATAAAGTCTACCAACCATAGAGGTTTTCGAGAATGATGAAGCTATTGCTAAATTATTTGGACTAAGACAAATGATAGCTATGGGAGACCACAAGGTATGTTTCAACATCAAGATAGATAGAATAACATACTTTGGGGAGTTTTATCAATCCTCTAGTCAAAAAAGTGAAAAAGAAAACATAAGGCTCTTGGGTGAAAATTGAAAGGCACCCTCTTGCTGCAAAATAGTAAAGAGAAAAAGATGTTTCTAAGGGTGAAAAAATATTTGAGGTTCTTGAGGATGGAGAAATTGATATACACCCCATTACTAAAGATAATTCACCTCTTATGGAAAATTAAGATGAAAAAATGTCTCTACATGTAAATTCCTCTCTCTCAGCCTTTTTTCGCATTTTTTAGCTGCTTTATCCTCGTGATCTTCTTAAAATGTTCAAGGTTGTGGTTTATGCTCTCCTTTATTTTATCGAAGGTTTATCTTAGCTCCTCAGAGGCCTGTAAGTTATTATTCTTTTGAATCTTTATACAAGAAAATCTCCTTTTTTGTGAAGACTAAATATGCTAGGAAATCTTGCTCATTTTTGTTAAGCCTTTCTACTAAAGATTCCTTACATCCTTGGCCATAGGTGAACTCACCTCTTAGGTCCACTCTGCTGCATACTTCTGGTAAATCTAACCCCTAGATCAAAGTGGTTTCTAAGAAATCTAAAGCTAGGGTTAGGGGATTTTCTGCAGAGCTTTCTTATCCTAAGTCTCCTCTTCCTTTACTTTCCTCGAAGAATAGGTTTTCCCCTCTTATGCATATAGAAGAAGCTCAGAAAGATATAATAGATGATTTTTTTTTCTCTTCTCCCCTGATTAAACCCTATTTTCCTCCTCACAGACACACCCCGATCTCACCCCTTTCTATTAGGAATAGTCCCAAGAGATAACTGAGAGGGGGGGGGGGGTGAATCAGTTATCTACTAGTTTCAATTATTTATCCAATTAAGTATACTTAAACATAAATCATAAACACAATGAAAGAAAAATTGAACACAACACCAATATTTTGGTTACGAGGAAACCCAAATAGGTAAAAACCCCAGTGGGAATTGACACCCACTAATATTCTGTACTAGTGTATTATGATCCTTGTTAGAAGATCCTTAATACTTTTAGGAGTTTCTTTACAATATATTTAGTATAGTAGACCTGGTGAAGGGTCAGACCCTGTTAGGAGTCTTTTACAATAGTCCCTATTAGGGGAGAGGAAGCACTATCTGAGAGCACACTGCTCAAAGGGGCGAAGGCTACAACCTTCTGAATAATAGATACACACTATATTTGGATCTTGGTGAACTGTGCTTAGACCTATTGTCTAGATCAGTTATAATGTATAACACAAACACTTTACTTGGTCACATAGACCTTCTTCTGATGGCTCAACACTTCGGACACTTTGCTCTGCTCTTCACAATCAACTATGAACCACACTCTAGCAATCACAAATGACTACCTATAAATATCTTTCGTCTAAATGATATAATCATGTTAGACTATTAGAACCACCTTGAAATCATAATAGAGAAACCATAACAAACTCCAATAACAATTCAGTCAGCTCTACTAAGCACGTAACACATTCTAGGACCTGTCCAATAAGACAATTATAGACATACGCTATGCACTATTGGGTCTACCAGAATAATTGTATCTTTCTCCTCAAGCTGAATTACTTCATGTGATCTTAACTGAACATCACTATCTCTTCTCCAATATCTAATCCAAGGGCACATACCGAAATGATAAGCACAACTCCAAAACCAATATAATCTTTGTCGGCTCTTCTGAATAAACATAGGAAAATGCTACTGGTGAATAGTGACTACATAACTTCACTTCTACTGATCACAAGACTCTGTGTCCATGAATGTAACATAACTAACATGTCTCCATCATATATCCAAATTCACAAGGATCCATGTTAACTATACAAACAACCATGCATAGAACACTGCCTATTACTCTTTCAAGAACACTGCTGACACAAGCTGCTATATAACTATCTGTACTAATAATTAACCTCTGTGTCCATGATATCATGCTGATAACATGTCCATGATATATATACTTAAAGCTTACTACATAAATCATTCACGCATGATACTTACCATATGTTGTCATCAATGATAAACATACAGTCAGTACTGGCCTGCTGGAAAATCTCCAACAATCTCCCCCTTTGGCATTGATGACAACATATGGAATGAAAAATTCCACCAATCCAAATGAACATTTATTTTATAAAATTCTCCATTTCCTCTTCAAAACTCCCCCAAAGATGAGTCCTCCATCTGTTGCAATATTTTTGAACATTCTCCATTTCCTTGACTGAACTGCTTCCATAACTGAATACTACTCCCCCTTAGTGTATTACACCTCCTTTTTCTTCTATTTTTCATGACTATATATTACTCCCCCTTTGAAATCAATGGAAAAGGGTGCCAAACAATTTAAGCACTGGTACTACTCTAGAAGTAGAGTAGTCAACCATCCAGGGACTGATGTTTTTCCTTCTTTCTTCTAAGAAGAATCAGGGAAGGGAATTAATCCCAACTTCTCCCTGAGATACTCAAAAGTATCCTTTGGCAAGGGCTTTGTGAATATGTTTGCTAATTGATCTTTAGTACTTACATAGTCCACCTTTATTTCTTTCTCTATCACTTTCTCTCTTAGGAAGTGATACTTGATCTCAATGTGCTTTGTCTTTGCATGCGTCATAGGGTTCTTCGACATGTTGATAGTGCTAGTGTTATCATAGTGAATAACAATAGGATAATCAATTTGAATTCCAAAATCCTTTATCATCTTCTTAATCCAAATAATTGTAGAATAATTCAAGGCTACTACAACATACTCTACTTCTGCTATTGACTAAGAAATAGAATTCTATTTCTTGCTTGTCCAAGTGACAAGTCTATCACCAAAAACACTCTTCCACCTGATGTACTCTTTCTCTCATCAATGCATCCTGCCCAATCTACATTAGTGTACACATGAAGCTCAACATTTTCTGAATTAGGATACCATAGACCATAGTCTATAGTACCTTGCAAATATTTGAATATCCTTTTTACAACCATGAGGTGACTTTGTTTAGGCTCTGCTGCAAATCTTCCAACTATGCCAACTACATTGGAAATATTTGGTCTGGTCTGAGTAAGATAAATAAGTTTTCCAATCATAGACTTGTACAATGTTATATCTACTACTGGTGAGTCATCTTCTTTTGTAAGGTTGCATCCAGTTATCATAGGTGTCCCTACTAGCTTACAATCATCCATATTGAATTTCTTCAATATCTCTTTCACATACTTTAACTGATTAATGAAAATTCCTTTCTCTATTTGTTGTACATTCAATCCCAAAAAGTATTCGATAGGTCCAATCATGCTCATCTCAAATTCACTCTACATATCTTTAGAAAATTGAACACTGAGTTTGTCATTACCTCCAAAGATAATGTCATCAAAAAATATAGCTACAAGTAGTAGTCCTTCAGATGTCTCTCTTATGAATAGGTTACAATCTGCTTCTCCTTTCTTGAATCCAATCTTTGCTAGATATCCATCAAGTCTCTCATACCAAGCTCTAGGGGCTTGCTTAAGTCCATAGAGGGCTTACTTCAATCTGCATACCATATCAGGTCTGTCTGATAGAGTAAATCCTTCTAGCTACTCAATATATACTTCTTTTAATTCACCATTCAGGAATGCTTACTTGACATCCATCTAATAAACTTTGAAGTTTTTGAATGTTGCATAAGCTAGAAACAACTTAATAGCTTCTAATTTGCTCACTGGTGCAAATGTGTCTGAATAATCAATGCCTTCTCTTTGCGCATATCCCTTACATACTAACCTTGCTTTATTTATTACTACTGTACCATCTTCATTCATCTTATTCCTAAATATCCACTTTGTTCCAATTACATTCTTATTGCTAGCTCTTGGGACCAGTTCCCAAGTGTCATTCTTAATAATCTAATCAACTTATTCTTTCATAACATCATGCCAATCTAAATCATTACATGCATCTTCAACACTTAAAGGTTCAATCTGAAATACTAAACATACCACCTCATTTCTAGCTGAGTTCTTTGCTTGTGATCTAGTTAAGACTTTTTCGCTCTGATCTCCAATGATGTCTTTCTTGGAATGATTTCTCGATGTAAACTTTGGAACTTTAGGTGATACTGTCTCTTCTTCCTTAGGAGTTTCTTCTTCACTTGTCTCAGGGTCATTGAATAACACATCAATGTTGTCAAACATTTCTTCAATAACTGTCTCACTAGTGGAGGGTCTGGGTTCTTCAATCATGGGTGAGTAATCATGATATCTTTCTTGAATCATAAAATTTCATCAATCTTGAAATGAGCACTTTCAATGATATTTTTCAATTTTAAATTGAAACATCTATAAGCTTTAATTTTAGTAGAGTAACCAAGGAAAATACCTTCACTGCTTCTTGCATCAAACTTGGCTACTGCTTCATTTGTCTTGATGTAGCACTTGTTTCCAAAGATTTTGAAGTATTTTATTGTGGGACATGGGCATTCCCTTACAATATGCAAAGCCACATGGGAATTCCCTTACAATATTCTGTAGGACAAAGCCTTGAATCAATACCCAGATCTACTACCCAGAACTACCCTAGACAATACTACGGGCCTTCTTTATATAGGCAATTTCCACCGCCCGAGAAGGTTCTAGAAATTTAGCCCTTAGGGCCGACCAAACTTAGAATTATTTTATTTTACAATTTATTACATCAAAGTCGGCTCAAAATGAGTTTTGAAACCCAAACATAATTTTTGAAGAAAAATTATTTTCCACCATTTTAGGTGACCCAACTTCCGAAGACCATAAGTCATCGCCCGTTGACTTGATTGGCTATTATAACCCCATTCTAGAAATGCCACGAAGTGCTCTATAGGCTCAACCAGTGCAAAGTGCTTGTCACCCAAATTTTCAACCTCATCCAGGGCCTCTAAAGCCTTCAAAACTGAGTTTGAAGTTTCTGTACCCTGCTGCCAATACCGAAAATCTTCAATATCTTCAAAACTACACCTGATCTATCCATCAAACTTTGCTGGCAGGCTGATATGACTGAGATGAACCTCCATATGTAAAATCAGACATTCCAAGATCGTAAGACCAACTTACTAAAAATAGCAAGTTTCCACAAATAGCAACTCTGCACAAGATAGCCCTTATTGAATACAAAAACATAAATATTTTTGGGTGATGCAAGATTGCTCTTACACCCAGGATGCTCCTGCATCACTTTCACCATAGTATGATCTTGTTTGAGTTGGCCCACATAGGTTTGTAAGAATTAGATCCAGCTTGTTCTCTGCTGAATATAGCTTGCTCTTGAATGAGTTTCTCACATGCTTTCCCATCACACATTCCCTACATATAGTATCAACTGGCTTTGCTATACTAGGTAGATCTCTTACTGCCTTTACATTTCTTATCTTTACTATGTTATCAAAGTTGATATGACATAGTCTTTTATGCCGCAACCAACTATCATATACTTTAGCAACAAAACAACTTGCTTCTGGATTAAGCTAAAAAACATTACCTTTAGTGTTTGATCCTGATGCAATTATTTCTCCTTCTTTGTTAATGATGCACTTGTTTCCATTGAATTCCAATCTATAACCTTTGTCAAGTAATTACCCAACACTTAGTAGGTTATGTTTCAAACCATCGACATAAAGAACATCATCAGTACTATTCTTTCCATCCAAGGTGATGGCTCCTCTACCAACAATGGGTTTAGGAGTGTTATCTCCAAATCTAACCATTACACCACTGTATTTGTCCAGATAACAAATCTATCTTTATCACCTATCATGTGATGTGAACAACCACTATCTATAATCTAGTCTATCCTTATATCAGCTTGTGAAATCAATGCTAGCTCTTGTTTCTCTTTCTCATCTTCATGATCTATCTTGTTGTTCATTTTCTCTATGATAGCAATAAATCCAATTTCTTCTTCAGCTGAATCATCATCTAAAACTCCATCTCTAGCATAGTAACATTCCTTAGAGTATTTAGGTTTGTAGTCATTTTTGAACTTTCTAGCTCTTAAGGGACATTTAGATGCAAAGTGACCAATCTTATTACATGAAAAGCATTTAAATGGAAATTGACCTTCATATTTTCCTTTTCCTTTCTTTTCTCTTTTGGAAATCATAGAAATGAAATCATCTAGTGTTTTCTCTTCATCATCATCATCAAAATTACCAGAAGTGTTTGCAGATTTCTTACCATGAACTGTTGCTTTGAAGGCTGTATCACTTTTAGGTTCTGTCTTCAATCTTGAAATCTCAAAAGCTGAGATTTTGCTGATCAAAGTCTCTCTCTTGAAATTTGATGTAAGCTGCATGGTTTCTTCCAGGATGTTGATCTTGTTTTCATATTCTAGAGTGAGGTAGTCATCAATTTGTCCATGATATCTTCCTCTGAGATCTCTCCACCATTGTTCCTGATTCCAACAACTGCTTCATTGATCCTTTGATTGTAAGCTCTAATATTTTCTTTAGGTAGCATCTCTAATGCATTGTATCTTTTCTTCCATGTTTTTTTGCATGGATCCTTTGCTTGTTTGTCTCCTTCAAATATGTTTTCTATGTACTTCCATATTTTGTGGGCTGTATCTACTTTCTTTATTTTTGAAAATTCACTATCAGATAGGGCACTGATAAGGGCTTCTTTGGCTATTGCATTCTGATGACATAATTCCTTTTTCTTATTAGTAGCATCATCCTTTGCAAGGTCTTCTAAAGTAGGGATCTTGACTGCTTTGATAGTCACATCAAAAACTTCAAAAGCAATGCATTGTAAATGAGTCACCATCTTGTTCTTCCAATCAAGATAATTCTCTCCATCAAACTTAGGAATTTCTTTTTTGAAGAATGCCATCTGATCAACCTCAAGCTATTAGAATTTCTCTCTGAGGCACTTGGCTCTGATACCAATTATTAGGAATGATGGAAAATGGATGAAGTGATTGAGAGGGGGGGTGAATCAGTCAACCATAAATTACTTCACAATTAATTCTTTCCAGATCCCTTAGGATATCTTAACAATGTTATCTGTTTTAGCACTCGGTAAATAGATTGCAGTAATATTGAAGATGCAGAAAGTATTAGCAAAATTATCTTTAGATATTCATCAGCACATGTATATGATTGAGAAAGCAATTAAGAACACAAGAGACACAAGATTTAACGTGGAAACCCAATATGGGAAAAACCACCAATGTATCTAGATACTGATTTTCACTTTTCTGAAGTGATGCCCAGTTAGAAGCCAACCCGGTAAAAGGTTACAAAACACACTGTTAGGTGTGACCTTGTTAGAGGATTTAATCACCCTACTAGGAGTGGCCTGGTAAGAGGTCTTGAAAACAATTCAATGGAATTGTCACCTTGTTAGAGGATTTACAATATGGTTGTTAAACCAACTCGGTTAAGAGATTTAGAATTCACTATTACAATGATAAGAAGGTAACAATGAAAAATGACCTGTATAATAATGCAACTATCTTGCTGATTCTGTTCTGCATAAGTCTAATCCTTTCTGATCGAATAAATCTGTGCTGCACCTCAAGGATATCTGAACATCCTTCACAAATTCACACACACCTTTCCTGTCTTTCTTCTGTAAATCTTCTGCTATATTTTCTTATTCATTTTTCACATTTGACCTTTTATTTATATGATTTTAGATTTGTCGAATCGACATTATTTAGTATAACAGTCGGCTGAATTAAGCAAACTCTATTTGCAAAAATCCTTCAAGGGCCGACAGTGCTCGGTGACCATAACTTTCTATAATCTTTCGGAGACCGAGGGAACTCGGTAAACACCGACAATCCTTTACCTTCGATAACCGATTGAACTCGGTAAACACTAACCTTTCTTCGACAACCGACTGAACTCGGTAAATACTAAATTTCCTTCGACAACTGACTGAACTCGGTAAACACTAACTTTTCTTCGACAACCGACTGAACTCGGTAAATACTAAATTTCCTTTGGTAACTGAGTGAACTCGGTAGACATTGATTTTCTTTGATAACCGAGTGGACTCGGTAAGCACTAATCTTCCTGTCTGGCAGACTGACTGAGCTCGGTAGTAACTGATTGCTGTGGACTATGACATTGTGTGACATCAAAGACAATACATAATTTGAGCAGCAATTTCCTTCAGACAATTGTTTCCAACAATCTCCCTCTTTGGCATTGATGGAAACACAATATGTCATAGCATAAGAAATTTGAAAGAGTTAGCTCGGTTCAGATTCAAATCTCCCTCTGTCAGCAAACTTCCTGTATCCTAAAAATTCTTCCTTCTGACTATTGAAAATTTCTTGAAGTAATAGCAAAGACATAGAAAACACTCCCTCTTTGACAACACATGCCAAAGACAATTTACATATTACCGGTGAAAATTAATGTACCTCAAGTACTGATTCATATGCAATGATTCCTTGAATATGCTACATCAACTAGTTGATTTTCAATCATGTTCTGGTTGATGCATCACTAAAACTGTATTTAGTGAGCCTCGGATAGGGGAATGACCCCTAACTTACCTCTTAGATACACAAATGCATCCTTAGGTAATGGTTTGGTAAAAATGTCTGCAATCTGTTCTTTTGTATGAATATATTCTAATCTGATTTCCTTGTCCTGCACCAATTCTCTGACAAAGTGATATTTAATAGCAATGTGCTTGGTTTTGGAATGCATCACTGGATTCTTAAAAATGTTTATTGCACTGGTATTGTCACAAAATATAACAACTAGTTCTTTGATTTCAACCTTCATACCTTCTAATAGCTATTTAAACCAAACAATATTTGAACAGTTTACTACAGCAGCAACATATTCTGCTTCAGCTGTGGATTGAGATGTGCAATTCTGCTTTTTACTAGTCTAGGATACCAGTCTTTTTCCGAGAAAAAATGCTCCACCACTTGTGCTTTTTCTGTCATCAATGTTTCCTGCCCAATCAGCATCAGTAAACACTTTTAAGTCTAGATTGCCTCCAAATTTATACCACAAACCATATTCTTCATTTCCTCTTAAGTATCTTAAGATTCTTTTGATTGCCATCATGTGATTTTCCTTAGGTTTTGCTAAGAATCTAGCTACTATACCGACTGCTAAGGCAATATCAGGTCTTGTATGTACTACATACTGCAATTTTCCAATCATAGATCGGTGTAGGGTCTGATCAACTTCTTTTGAATCATCATTTTTGGTAAGTTTCAGTCCAGTACACATGGGTGTACCAACTGGTTTTGAATCTTCCATACCAAACTTCTTAAGTATTTCCTTAATGTATTTAGATTGAGTAATGTATATACCATTCTTGCTTTGCTGAATTTGAAGACCAACAAAGAATTTTATTAAACCAAACATAGACATTTCAAATTCTTTGTTCATTTGCTCTGAAAATTCTTTGCACTGATCCTCATTCCCTGTAAATATAGTATCATCCACAAATATTTCTGCCAATACAATTTTGTCATCCGGTCCTTCTTTAATATACAGATTGTTGTTATCATTAGCTCTTTTGAAATTAATCTAAATCAAATAGTTATGGAGTCTTTCATACCATGCTCTAGGAGCTTGTTTTAAACCATACAATGCTTTGTGTAACTTGTAGACCATGTCCCTTTTATCTGGATCAAAAAAACCTTCAGGTTGTTCAATGTAGACTTCTTCATCAAGAATTCCATTGAGAAATGCAGATTTTATATCCATCTGATATACCTTAAATCCTTTGTGTGCTGCATAAGCAAGTAGAGTTCTTACACCTTCTAATCTTGCAACAGGAGCGAAAGTTTCTCCATAATCTATACCTTCTTCTTGAGAATAACCTTTACATACCAGTCTAGCTTTGTTTCTAGATACTTGACCATCTTCATTCAGCTTATTCCTGAATACCCATTTTGTTCCAATTACATTCTTATCTTTAGGTCTAGGTACAAGAGTCCAAGTTTTGTTCTTTTGTATTTGTTTTAATTCTTGATTCATTGCTTCAATCCAACTTTCATTTTCCAATGCATCTTTGATATTTCTAGGTTCAAAATCAGTAAGCAGACATGTACCTTTTAGCTTGCTTCTTGTCATAGTACCATCTGATTTGTTTCCAATGATTTGATCCAGTGTATGATGTCTTCTGACATATTTGGCTAGTATAGTTCCTTGCCTTTTGAATGATTCATGCTGTTGTCTTCTAGGATCTCTTCTTCAGGTTGCTCGGGCTCGGTAGATATTTACTCGGTAACTTCAGGCTGAGACTCGGTCTGAATTTCTTCTTGTGACTCAGTTTGAACTTCTTCTTGTGACTCGGTAACTGTGCTCGGCTCGGTAGATATAGTTTCCTTACTGATAGTTGTGTCTGCCAATGTTTCAGGTTCAATGTAAATGAATCTTCTGTAGTTCTCAGGTTCCCTTTTGCTTTCTTCTTCAGTCTTTTCTACAAACTCATCAAATTTTACATGTATACTTTCTATGACTTTGTGAGTAGATAAGTTCAGACATTTGTATGCCTTTCTTTTGCTAGAATATCCTAGGAATATTCCTTCATCACTTTTCACATCAAATTTATTTCTTCTGGATTCTTTTAAGATATAACACTTGCTACCAAATATTTTCATGTAACTTAGATTGGGTTTATAGCCATACCATAATTCATAAGGAGTTTTGAATGTGTCTTTCTTCAATTTTACTCAGTTCAAGGTATGAACTGCAGTGCTGATAGCTTCCTTCCAGTACTTTATAGCGATGTTCTTTTCTATCATTAGAGTCCTTGCACAATCCATAATAGATCTGTTTCTTCTTTCTCCTATTCCATTCTGCTCAGGAGTTCTAGGAGCTGATACCTATCTTTTGATTCCTCTTTCAATGCAAAAGTTGTTAAAATCATGGGAGATGAATTCACCACCTCTGTCTGATCTAAAGCATTTCAGTCTTTTCCCTGTTTCCTTTTCCACTCTTGCTAAGTACCATTTGAACTTTTCAAATGCTTCTGATTTTTCTCTTAAATACATAACAGTCATCATTCTAGAATAATCATCAACGAAAAGAATAAAGAATTTATCTCCAGTATATCTTTGTATTCCAATAGGTCCACATAAATCAGTATGCACAATTTCCAAAATTTCTTTAGACTGATAGTTCTTACTCTTGAAACTAGTTTTACTCATTTTGCCAATCTGACAATTCTTACATAGACCAGTGTCAGGTTTCTTCAAAGTAGGAATGCCTCTAACCTTCTTGAATTTGCTTATTTTTATCATGTTATCAAAATTCACATGACATAACCTTTTGTGCCATAGCCAACTTTCTTCTATTTGAGCAATAAAGCATGAATATTCACTGAGATCAAGATAAAATAAGTTACCTTTTGTTTGTTTGCCTGATCCAATGAGTTTTCCTTTTCCATCCAGCAGTCTTGCTTGACCATTCATGAATTCAACCTTGAAACCAGTGTTGATTAGCTATGCTACACTTAGAAGATTATGTTTTAGTCCTTCAACCCAATAAGCATTATCACATATGAGTTCTTTGGTTAATGAGATTCTTCCTTTTCCTTTTATACAACAAGGTTCATTGTTTCCAAATCTTATATTACCACTATCACAGTCTTCTAGATATTCAAATTTTGTCTTGTCACCAGTCATGTGGTGTGAACATCCACTGTCTATTATCCATATATCATCTTTGCTTATATGAGAAATAAGTGCCATCTTATCTTCATCATCATCAGATTCATCCTTTATAGCAATAAAGACAATTTCTTCTTCACTATCATCAGAATCTTTAGCCATAAAACATGTTTTCTTACCTTTATCCTTGTATGATTTGAAATTCTTTTTGCCATAGTACTTGTGACTTCTCTTCTCTTCTTTGACTTGCTTGTTTGGGCACCTAGCTGCAATATGTCCAATTTCTTCACATGAAAAATAGATTAAAGGAGTTTTACCTTTATATTTACCTTTCCCTCTAGAGTACTTCTTTGCAAGTAATGCTTCTACAATTTCAAGATCACTATCAGAACTTTCTTCTGATACTTCTTCACTTTCTGACTGAACTTCTTTAATTTTCTTGTTCTTCTTTAGTGAAACCTTGGCCTCAAATGCTGATTCAATATTTTTGGAACTAGGAACATAGTTGTCATAGTTGTCTAATTCAAAGGCTGTCAATCTTCCAACTAAAGCATCCAAAGTTATATTGTGGTTTGTTTCACATCTTCTTTCTTGAATAGCTGATACTCTTATTGCATAGATAGGGAGTAATGTTCTAAGTACCTTAATTATAACAGTCTCATCTAAGATTGTTCCTCCAGAAGCTCTAATTGCACTTACACTTGCTTTGATTCTTTCAACATATTTTGCAATGTTTTCATCTTCCTTCATATTCATCTTGTCAAACTGTCCTCTTAGGCTTTCTGCTTTGGCTCTTTTCACATTTGCATCACCACCATATATTTTCTTCAGTGCCATCCACATTTCATATGCAGTAGTGCAGTCTTTAATATCATCAAATTCTTCATAGCTGAGAGCAGATGCAATGTCTATCATCATGATGTTGTGAGTCTTTTTATCTGCAATGTCTTCAACAGTTAATGCGCCATTAGGAATTGTGTATTCTTCATCAATGTATTTGCATCCTGAATCACCAATGGAAGCCAGATGAAGTCGCATGAGACCTTGCCATGCTGAAAAGTTATCTCTGTTGAGCTTTGGAATTTCCCTCTTGTAAGACATCCTGATCTTTAGCTTAGGTCCTTGAAACCCTTCCTGCAAGCACCAAAAGCTCTGATACCAATTGATGGAATATGGATGAAGTGACTGAGAGGGGGGGTGAATCAGTCAACCATAAATTACTTCACAATTAATTCTTTCCAGATCCCTTAGGATATCTTAACAATGTTATCTGTTTTAGCACTTGGTAAATAGATTGCAGTAATATTGAAGATGCAGAAAGTATTAGCAAAATTATCTTTAGATATTCATCAGCACATGTATATGATAGAGAAAGAAATTAAGAACACAAGAGACACAAGATTTAACGTGGAAACCCAATATGGGAAAAACCACCAATGTATCTAGATACTGATTTTCACTTTTCTGAAGTGATGCCCGGTTAGAAGCCAACACGGTAAAAGGTTACAAAACACACTGTTAGGTGTGACCTTGTTAGAGGATTTAATCACCCTACTAGGAGTGGCCTGGTAAGAGGTCTTGAAAACAATTTAATGGAATTGTCACCTTGTTAGAGGATTTACAATATGGTTGTTAAACCAACTCGGTTAAGAGATTTAGAATTCACTGTTACAATGATAAGAAGGTAACAATGAAAAATGACCTGTATAATAATGCAACTGTCTTGCTGATTCTATTTTGCATAAGTTTGATCCTTTCTGATCGAATAAATCTGTGCTGCACCTCAAGGATATCTGAACATCCTTCACAAATTCGCACACACCTTTCCTGTCTTTCTTCTGTAAATCTTCTGCTATATTTTCTTATTCATTTTTCACATTTGACCTTTTATTTATACGATTTTAGATTTTTCGAATCGACATTATTTAGTATAACAGTCGGCTGAATTAAGCAAACTCTATTTGCAAAAATCCTTCAAGGGCCGATAGTGCTCGGTGACCATAACTTTCTATAATCTTTCGGAGACCGAGGGAACTCGGTAAACACCGACAATCCTTTACCTTCGATAACCGATTGAACTCGGTAAACACTAACCTTTCTTCGACAACCGACTGAACTTGGTAAATACTAAATTTCCTTCGACAACCGACTGAACTCGGTAAACACTAACTTTTCTTCGACAACTGACTGAACTCGGTAAATACTAAATTTCCTTTGGTAACTGAGTGAACTCAGTAGACACTGATTTTCTTTGATAACCGAGTGGACTCGGTAAGCACTAATCTTCCTGTCTGGCAGACTGACTGAGCTCGGTAGTAACTGATTGCTGCAGACTATGACATTGTGTGACATCAAAGACAATACATAATTTGAGTAGCAATTTCCTTCAAACAATTGTTTCCAACAAGGAATAGTCCCAAGAGATAACTGAGAGGGTGGGGGGTGAATCAGTTATCTACTAGTTTCAATTCTTTATCCAATTAAGTATAGTTAAACATAAAGCATAAACACAATGAAAGAACACTTTAACACAACACCAATATTTTGGTTACAGGGAAACCCAAATAGGTAAAAACCCCAGTGGGAATTGACACCCACTAATATTATGCACTAGTGTATTATGATCCTTAGTAGAAGATACTTAACCCTGTTATGAGTTTCTTTACAATATATTTAGTATAGTAGACCTGGTCAAGGGTCAGACCCTATTAGGAGTCTTTTACAATAGTCCCTGTTAGGGGAGAGGACACACTATTTGAGAGCACACTGCTCAAAGGGGTGAAGGATACAACCTTCTGAATAATAGATACACACTATATCTGGATCTTGGTGAACTGCACTTAGACCTACTATCTAGATCAGTTACAATGTATAGCACAAACACTTTACTTGGTCACATAGACCTTCTTCTGATGGCTCAACACTTCACACACTTTTCTCTGCTCTTCACAATCAACTATGAACCACACTCTAGCAATCACAAATGACTGCCTATAAATATATTTCCTCTAAATGATATAATAAATTCAGCCTGTTAGAAACACCTTGAAATTATAATAGAAAAACCATAACAAACTCCAATAATAATTCAGTCAGCTCTACTTAGCATGCAACACATTCTGAGACCTGTCCAATAAGATAATTGTAGATGCATGCTACACACTATCGGCTCTACCAAAATAAATGTATCTTTCTCCTCAAGTTGAATTAATTTATGCACTCTTAATTGAACATCACTAACTCTTCTCCAAGCTCTAATCCAAGGGCGCATACCAAAATGATAGGTGCAACTCCAGAACTAATATAATCTTTGTTGGCTCTTCTAAATAAACACAAGAAACTGCTACTGGTGAATAGCGATTGCATAACTTCACTTCTACTGATCATCAGACTCTACATCCATGAATTTAACATTACTAACATGTCTCCATCATATATCCAAAGGCACAAGGCTCCATGATAACTGTGCAGACAACCATACACATAAAACTGCTTGTTACTCTTTCAGGAACACTGCTAACACAAGATGCTATATAACTATCTATACTAATAGTTAACCTCTATGTCCATGATATCATTATAATAACATTTCCATGCTATATATACCTAAATCTTACTACATAAATCATCCATGCATGCTACTTACCATATGTTTTCATCAATGACAAACATACAGTCAGTACTGGCCTGCTGGAAAATCTCCAATACTTTCGTATGACCATTCTAACACTGGTGATTTTACCCTAGATCTTTCAAATGGAAGGCTTGAGAAATTTCAAGAGAAGAGCAAGAAGCATGAAGTTTTGGTAAGATGGAATGGCTTCGGGGTTTCTTCCTCTAAACTCACAACATGGTTAATTACCCAATTCTCTAATTAGATAAAAATAGTGCTTTTATTAGAAGATTTTATCTTTTTAGGATGTAATAAGTCAAATTTGAAGGAGAGATTACTGAAGAAGGGTTTCCCTAAATTTAGGAATATTTATTTTTCCATAATAGATTGGTCACCTCTATTTAACCCTAGCGATCTAAATAATTTCTTGGTGGAAAGGGCTATCCTTCTCCAAAATCTCCCCATATAACTTATAATGAAACATTCTTTAAATAGATAGGTAATCTGATTGACAAATTTGTAGGATTTATGGATACCCCCTTTAAAAAATCAAATTCTACTATCACTGTAAGGATGGATATTAGTCTGAAATCCCTAGAAAAAATTAGAATAAAAAGAGAACATAATGAATTTGTAATCTTCCTCATTATTATTCTTGAAATTACATAATCATAAGAGGAGGAATGGAATAGAAACTCAGGTAATGAAGTTTTCAATAAAACAAAGAGAGAAATATCTGGTAAACAAGTTCTTAATCAATTTCTAATGGTTAAGGCTTGTTTTCTCAAAGATGTAGCAAGGTTTTCTATCTTAAATTCTTCAGAATCTAACCTTGATGTTATTGATGAAATCATGATTGGGAACTTGAGCATTCTAGTTGACTCCTTTTTCAAAAAGGTAAAAATTTATAATAAAGATAAAATCATAAATCTTAACTTAGATATAGAAACACCCAAAAGGATTACTGACTGTGATAAAGATATAGGAATAAAAGAATATAAACAATCTCTGGAAATATTCTAGGTCATGCAGAGGAAATGAGTAGGGTAGCAAGTAAGGAATTTTAACTCATTAATCAAGATCTAGAAGGATATAAAAAATATGCCATCAAGTGGCCTCCCTTAAATCTCTCCCCCACAACCTCTGCTCCATTACCCACGGATAAGAAAAAATCAATAGATCAGGTGAAGGCAGTCCTAGAAAATGAATCTACCTCTAAACAAACCTTACCCATTCAAATGAGAAAGGAAGAACCTATAGTTAGAGAGAACAATATCTTGGATTTAGGGGAAGAGATTGAAGATGAATTTAACATGGTCTCAGGTAGGAATGATCTTGTCTCAGAATTGTCAAAAATTGTAGCCATTAATGATTTTTTAGGATTAAATGTTTTGATTATGTAAAAGAAGGTTTTGAAAGGACCCAAAACCTTTTACATCAAGTTTACAAAATAAGCATTAAAGATCCATCAGAAACAGTGCAGAAACACCAAAAAAAAAAGACATCAAAAAACTAACAAGTCATTTACATGAAAGACATAGAAAAAAAGATAGCAAAAAGACAACAGGACAACAGACAATTGGCTAGATACATTTCATAAGATCAGTCGCCTGTTCAGCCAACATCTATTTTTTGGCAGAGGAAACTTTGAGTTCCTCAATATCTTTGTTCTTATTATCCTCCATCTTTTTAAATCTTGATTTGATTCTTTTGCTGGGTCTATGATCCTCCTTAACCTCAATGAGCACCCGATTCCCTTTCCCCTTCTCCATTTTGTCCACAAGAATCTTGACATGCTCAACTGAGGCCTTGAGAATGGTGAAACTCTTCTCAGCAATGTTACCCACCATCTTCTCCATCTTCTCAATTATATTTTCCATTTTTTCAATTCTCTTAATCATGTTACCACCTTTCACCATCTCCCCCTCTTTTATTTTCTTCTCTGTAGAAATGATTTTATCATTAAAGGATGTAAGCCCCTCATCCCTGCCAAAGTTTCCTTCAGCTCATCAATACATTGTCCCATAGTCTTCTCTCCTAGATTCATTTTTTTGAGAATTCTAGTTTCCTTTTGAAGCTATTAGATGTGGGTTTTAATAGTGCTAATGTTGTTTTTCATGGTGCTAAGGTTGTTAAGGAAAGCAGCACACCCCAGGTTGTTAAAGTCCTTATTCACACACACCGTCTCCTCCTTGGAGCTCTCAACCCTATCCCTATTATCAGCCTAAGCATCCTTCTCAATATTAGCCACATCCTAGGCTATTTCCTACATGATGTTGTCATCAACTAGAATATTTTGTTCTAACTCATCATAGTTCTCCATGATAGTTTCCTTCTCCACTCGCTTTTCCTATTTTTCTTGAATATTCTCCCATGAGGCAGAGCCATCATTGGAAGAAATGAAAACCCTCTTATCCCTCTTCTTATTCCTATTATTAGCTCTAGTGTGCTTCCCTATACTCTCCATTTTATTTTTACCCTTCCCCTTCACACTTTGGTCCCTACTCGCCTCTTCCTCCATCTCCATATCAGTATCCGAATCCTCCATCTTGGCCTTCCTATTTTTTCTTTTGGACGAGGAGTCGTGATGCATGGAGGGTTTTCTAGGTTTCTCAGAGTCAACCTCATCATCTTCAATATCCTCCATGAAGGGTTCCTCCAAGTTTTTAGGATTAAATTTTAATCTTCATTATGAACCAAAATTTAACAAGGATAAAGAAATTGTAGCTAAGATTCTAGATTTAATAGATACTAATGATTTAGAAAAGGTTGAAATAAAACCCTTGAGTCTAATAATACCACTCAAATTTTTAGGTTTAAGTCAGTATGCCATAGGTAAATCTTCACTTGATTGTGCCAACCTCCCAAAACAAAGAGGTAGAAAATATCTCAAAAAATTGTGGAACAAAGAAGGCCAGGTTGTTGGTCAAATCAAGATTACATCACTTCTAGATGTAGGGAAGGGGAAGTTCCTTCCCAAGAAGATATGAAATTAATCTCATGGAATGGTAGGGGCATTAATGCCCCTTGAAAAAAATGCCTCCTTAAGAGGTAGATGTCAATTTTTAACTCAGAAATAGCTCTCATTCAGGAAACAAAATTAGATTCAGAGGGATACAATTATCTTAAAAAGAAGCTAGGTTTATGGGAAATATGTGGCAAGCCTTCTAATGGTTCCTCTGGGGGGTTATTAATGATTTGGAACCCTAGAATATGTGAGTTTACCCATATAACATCATGTACAAACTAGATTAGTGGAAGATTAAAGAGCACAAGAAGTAAATTAAATTTAATCTTAATAAATATTTATGGTCCAAAATTTATGCATGAGAAAAGAAATATGTGGAAGGAAATTCAAAATTTTATCATTCTAAATCCCAATGAAATTTTTTTGTTAGGAGGAGACTTTAATTCAATTTTAGAGGCCTCAGACAAAAAAGGAGGTTCAAGGAAGATCTCCCAAACAAGTCTAGAATTCAAGGAATGGATGAGGGACTTAAATGCCTCTAAAATTAAAATGAAGGAAGGAGACTACACCTGGTCCAATAGAAAATTAGATGTGAACTTTATTGCAGAAAAATTAGATAGATTTTTCTTCATAGGAAATTTAACATCCTTTGACTTCGACATGAATGCCTCCATCTTGACTACTTTAGGGTTAGACCATTATCCAATAGCCCTTCACTATTTGGAACCCAATATCCCTAAGAAAAACCCCTTTAAGTTTGCAAAAATGTGGCTTATGGATGAGAATTGTATTAAATTGATAGAAGACTGGTGGAAGGAATCCAACTTTAAAGGATCAAAAATATACATCGTTATGCAGAAACTTAAATTAATTAAGAGGAAGCTAATCAAATGGAATAAGGAAAATTTTGGGAACATCTTCAAAGAAAAAATAAAAATTGAAAATGATATTAAAACATTAAATGAGGAAGTATTTGCTAAAGGAATGGATGATAATTGTTATCTCAAAGAGATGGAACTTCTCAAAAATTATGAGGAAATTTTAACAAAGGAAGAAGCTTATTGGAAATAGAGATCTAGGGAAACATGGTTAGTAGAGGGGGATAAAAACACAAAAAAATTTCACAATATTTCTAAAATAAGGAGAAACATTAATAGAATTACATCCATCAAGAAAGCCAACGGGAAATTTTGGATAACCTGGAAGACATATCTAATGAAGCAACAAACTACCTTTTCAATATTTTAAATAATAAAGATGGTTCACATTTTAGAAATTAGAATGATTTATTAAGAAACATTCCCCATATTATTAATGAAAACCATAATAAACTACTTAATGTCAGATTCTTGATTGAGGAAGTGGAGAATGCCCTTAAAATCCTTCATCTAGATAAATCCCCTGGCCCTGATGGCTTCCCAACCCTTTTCTTTAAAAAATGATGGCCCTTTTTGGGGACATAAATAGTAGAGGCTTTAGAGGGAATATGAAACTCAAGGAAAATTTTGAAAGTAATAAACAATACCTTTGTCTCCTTAATCCCTAAAACAATGAGTCTAGCAAAGATTTGAAGACTTTAGGCCATTATCTCTTTGCAATACGATCTAAAAACTACTAACTAAAATGATAGCCAATAGAATTAAGGTTCTCCTTCCTCTAATAACATCTGAGGAGAAAATAGGTTTTTTCATGGGCCAATCTATTCTAGATAGTGTCATAATAGCCCAAGAAGCCATCCACACTGTTCAAACAAACAAAACTTTGAGTATTCTAGTTAAGATGGATATAAGAAAGGCTTATGATAAGGTGGATTGGTGTTTTCTTTGTAAGTGTTTAGAAGCATTTGGATTTTCCAAACAAGTGATTAATTTGATCTTTGAATCCATTTTAGGTCTGAAAATGTATATCCTGATAAATGATTCTCTGGTGGGTTTCTTTGATATTTCCCAAGGATTAAGACAAGGTGATCCCGTTTCCCCTTTCCTCTTCATTATTATGGTAGAAGCTTTGGTAAGATATGTGATTGAATCATGGAGAATTGGAACCTTAAGTGGTATTAACATCACATCATATTTAGACCCTTGTAGTCACCAACAATTTGTGGATGACAATCTTCTCTTTGGAGAAGCTAGTATCAAAAAGGCTATGAGCTATGCAGAAATCTTGCGGAACTACTCCATTGCTTCAAGTCAAAAAATTAATAAGGATAAGTCTGAAATATTTTTCTTTAATACTAGTAAAGAATTGGAGATGGGTATTTGTATAAAGCTAGGCTTTAAAATATGACCCCTATCTTGTAAATATCTAGGTTTATCCCTAAATAAAGGATGTAGATCCACTAACCTATGGAGAAATGTGCTTAGCAAAATAGATAAGAAAATAGACTCCTGGAAGGGTAAGTGGCTAACTTTTGTAGGGAAAGAAATGCTAATTAAATCAGTATTGTCATCTATCCCAATTTATTAGATGATGTGCCTCAACTTACTGGAAGGCACAAAAAGTGAGATATCCAAGAAACTAAGAATTTATTTTTGGCAAGGTTTAGAGGAAAAGTCACGTATGGCTCTAATTTCTTGGAAAATAATCTATAAAAAGAGATCAGAATGAGGGCTAGAATTTAAGGACTTAAAAAAACATAATATAGCCTTAGGTGCTAAACTAGTATGGAAAATGATCCAAAAACCTGAATTAAAATGGGTAAAAATTATGAGATTTAAGTACTTAGACAAGAGATATCAATTGAGCATATGCAGACATAGATCTCCCCCTAAAGGTTACAGAATTTGGAACTTTATTAATAGCTGCAGAAAGCTTATTTTGGATGGTATTTCTTGGGATATTAAAGATGGGAGTAAGGATTTCTTTTGGGAGGACTCCTAGGGAGCATTTCCTCCACTCAAAACTAAATTTGAAGATTTATAAATTGTTAGACAAATTCTGAGGCTAGGGGAATCTTTGTTAAAGACTACCTAGATTATTCAGTGGAGGACCCAACTCTAGGATGGAAGTGGAAATCCTTTGATAATTTAGGTCTATCTCAAGAAGTGAAATCTAGAATAACCAACATTTTGATCAAAAGGAATATTTTTCTAAGGAAAGGAAAAGATTCTATTATTTGGGCTAAAGATACTAATGGAAAATATAATGCAACATATGGTCTCTCAACACTCAACTCATCCCCTTCAACTCCCTCGAACTTACCAATTGATTTGTGTTGGGATAAATATTGCATGCCCAAAGAAGGTATGTTTGCATTGGAGGCATTACAAAAGAGAATATTAACTGTAGAATGGTTTAGGAAAATAGGTATCTCAGGCCCTTCTAGATGCCCTCTTTGTGAGAAAGATAGTGAGAGTGTGAATCATCTGCTAATTGAATGTAGCTTTTCAAATCATTGCTAGTGATGGTTAACTAAGATGGTCTTCACCTTTGCAAAATGACATAGTGGAGGTCTTTAGAAGCTGGCCTCATTTTAAGCACAAAGACATGTATAGTAAGATTTGGAGGATAGCCCCCTTTATGCTAATCTAGGAAATTTGGAAGGAAATAAATCGACGTATCTTCAAAGAATCAAAATTGAATTTGGATCAATTCTTAAATAAGGTAGAGGCTAGTATTGTAGAAATAGTAAATTGTAAAAATATGTTAGGTATAACAGATGTTAATTTTTCCAGAGAGGATGACTATATTAGAAATAAATGGTTTGGTTTAAAAATTCCCATCTTTTATGGAAATAGGAAACAACCAAATGAAGATAAAAGAGCTAATTGTGCCTAGATACCCCCAGGTTTGGGCTGGTTTAAGCTCAATTTTGATGGAGCTTCGCAAGGTAACCTTAGAAAGGTAGGTGCCAGGTGATGTATCCATAGGGATGATGTATTTATGTTAGCAAGTAAATCCATTTCTCTAGGGATAGATCTAATAACGTTGCAGAGCTAACAACTCTAATAGAGGGTATGCTCTTGTGTAAAAAAACTAAACATAGATAAGCTGGAGATTGAAGGGGATTATTCTTTAGTTATTAATGCTATAAGAAAAGGATAAACCTCTAATTGGTAGTTAAATGTATTGGTGGGTAGATCTATGGAGATAGTATCCACTTTTGGACACTTTACCATCAATCATATATATAGGGAATGAAACAATGTTGTAGACTCATTAGCTAACTTGGGAGCAGATGGCGTATCTCAAGAAATTGTAAATCCAAATAATCTAAATAATCTAGAGTAGCAATTAACAATATGGTCTAATAGTAAACTTCCTTCACAAAGCCTTAATCTAAATAATCAAACTAATAAATAAGTGATGAAGGGTGCTCCCCTTAATACCACAAACACATAACAGACATAGAGAAACAACAACAATAATATGCAAGAACAAAAAATTGGCTTCTTATTATCTCCACAAATGTGGAATTACAAATTTTTAGAATTACAACATGCAAAGCCACATGGGCATTCCCTTACAATATTCTATAGGAAAAAGTCTCGAACTATTACCCAGATCTACTACTCAGAACTATTGTGAACTACCTAAGACAATAATACAGCCTTCCTTATATAGACAATTCTCCACCGCCTGGGAAGGTTCCAGAATTTTAGCCAATAAGGCCGACCAAACTTAGAATTATTTTATTTTACATTTCATTACATCATAGTTGGCTCAAGATAACCTTTGAAACCCGAACAGAAATTTTGAAAAAAATTATTTTTCACCATTTCAGGTGGCCCAACTTCTGAAGACCATAAGTCATCACCAGTTGACCTGATCTGCTATTATAACCCCATTTTAGAAATGCCACGAAGCGCTCTACAGGCTTGACCAGTGCAAGTGCCTGTCCCCCAAATTTTTGACCTCATCTGGGGCCTCTAAAGCCTTCAAAACTGAGTTCAAAGTTTCTGTACCCTGCTGCCAATACCGAAAATCTTCAATATCTTCCAATATACACTTGATATGGCAATGAAACTTTACTGGAAGACTTATATGACCAAAATGAACCTCCAAGAAAGAAATCAGATCATTCTAAGAACATATGAAAATGACCAAAAATAGTAACTTTCCATAAATAGCAGCTCTGCACAAAATAGCCCTTATTGAAAATAAAAATAGAAATATTTTTGGGTGATGCAAGATTGCTCTTACACCTAGGATGCTCCTACATCAGACACCCGAGGTAATTTGAGAAGTGACCCTGTCACGACTCAGGTGTGCAGAGGAAAACCAATATGGCTAACCTCCTCCTTTGTCAGCCATGATGAATCTTCAACAAGTCATCCTTTCCACTTGACCAGATATTCTTCATATGTCCTGTTCCTTGTGCTCCTGCCAACACGACTATCCAGTATATCTTCGATCTCCTTAGTGTCTGAACTAGTTGCTGGAATACTCCACTGTGCTGCTGTGATCTCATCTTCAACACCTCCTTCATGATACTCTGTCAGATCTGAAATGTTAAACACTGGTGAAATATTTAGCTCAGTAGGCAATTCTACCTCATATGCGTTTCCTGAATCATGTTTCTTTAGTATCCTACATGGTCCAAACTTCTTCATTTTCAGCTTGTTATATGTACCAACTGGAAACCGCTCCTTCCGCAAATGAACCATGACTTCATCACCAACCTAAAATTCCTTATACCTCCTTTTCTCATCTGCCTTAGCCTTATACTGTGCATTCATCTTGGTAATATGCTTCCTCACCTCCCATAGATGTTCTTCAAGTGTTCTACAAAATCTTCAGCTTCAGCACTACTTATTTCTCCTTTATCTATCTTCCTCAATTCAGATGCATTTCTTGGACTACTTCCATATACAATCTGGAATGGTGATTTACCAATGCTCTTGTTGACAGAATTATTGTATGCAAATTCTGCCTATGGTAAAATCAAATCCCATCCTGTTGGCTTATCTCCAACCAAACATCTTAGTAAATTTCCCAAACTCCTATTCACCACCTCTGTCTGTCCATCAGTCTATGGATGATGTGATGAAATGAACTTCAAATCTGCCTTCAACTTCTTCCACAATGTACACCAGAAATATCCAACAAACTTAGTGTCCCAATCTGAAACTATGGTCTTTGGCAAACCATGAAGTCTCACTACTTCTCTGAAAAACAATTCTGCTACATGAACAACATCATTAGTCTTCTTGCAGGGAATGAAATGTGCCATCTTTAAAAATCTGTCAACCACTACAAAAATTGAATCATGTCCCCGCTGAGTCCTCGGTAAACCAAGAACAAAGTCCATGCTGATATCCTCCCAAGGCTTCTCTGGTACGTGTAATGGCTGATACAATCCTATATTCTGCTTCACTCCTTTCACCATCTGACATACTCTGCAACTCTGTACAAACTTCTTCACATCTTGCTGCAACTGTGGCTAATAATAATTCTCACTAACCAAACCAAGGGTTTTATCATGACCAAAATGTCCAGCCAATCCTCCACTATGCTTCTCCTTGATGAGATTCTCCCTCATAGAACTTCGTGGAATGCACAATTGACTCCCTCTGAATAGCATATCATCTTGGATGATGAAATCCAACCATTTCATCCTGTCTAGACTAACAGGTTCTGTACAAGCTTTCCAAGCTTCACCAAAATTAGGATCCTCTAGATACAAATTCTTGAGTTCCTTGAACCCAACCACTTCAATCTGCATTTCTATCAGCAATAGTTGCCTTCTGCTAAGAGCATCTATAACCCTATTAGACTTTCCACTCCTGTGTTTCAAAACAAATGTATAACTCTGCAAAAACTCAACCCATTTCAAATGCCTCTGATTCAACTTTCCTTGACTATTCAAATATTGCAAAGCTTGATGATCAGTATACAAAACAAACTCCTTAGGAAGCATATAATGTATCCACTTCTTTAATGCCTGAACTATAGCATAAAATTTTTGATCATAAATAGAATATTTCCTCTTGGCATCATTTAACTTCTCACTGAAATAAGCAACAGGTTTACCTTCTTGGCTCATAACAGCTCCTATTGCAGTACCAATAGCATCACAATCTACTTGAAACACCTTATTAAAATTTGGAAGTGCTAAAACAGGTTGTTCTATAACTTTTTGTTTCAACAATTGAAAACTCTTTTCTGCTCCATTAGTCCCACTTAAACTCTTTTCTATCCCCTCTCATTGTTTCAGTCAAGGGACCACAAATACTGCTAAATTTTTTGATAAACTTTCTGTAAAAGCTAGCCAAACCATGAAAAGATCTTACCTCAGTAGCACTCCTTGGAGTAGGCCATTCAAGGATAGCCTATACCTTCTCTGGGTCCATTTTTAGACCTTCTCCTGAAACTACAAACCCCAAATACACCAACTCTTTTTTCACAAAACTGCACTTCTTCAAATTAATCAACAATTTCTCTTCTCTCAACTTCTCAAATACCATACGAATATGCATCATATGCTCCTCCAATGTCTTACTAAAGATCAAAATATCATCTAGGTAAACAATGACAAACTTACCTAGAAATTCTTTCAGAACCTCGTTCATGAGCTGCATGAAAGTGCTCGGTGCATTGGTTAGCCCAAAAGGCATGACTAACCACTCATATAGTCCTTCCTTTGTCTTGAAGGTAGTCTTCCATTCATCTCCTTCTCTGATTCGAATCTGATGATATCCACTTTTTAGATCTATCTTTGAAAAATACATAGCTCCACTCAAACAGTCCATAATATCATCCATTCGTGGCAATGGAAACCTGTACTTGATTGTGATCTTGTTTATTGCCCTAGAATCTATACACATCCTCCACTCTCCATTTTTCTTTGGTGCTAATACCCCTGGTATAGCACAGGGACTCAGACTCTCTTGAATCAACCCCTTCTGTAACAGTTCATGTACTTGTCTATTCAACTCCTCACTTTCTGCAGGTGTCATTCTATGTGCTGCCTTATTCGGCAAACTCGCTCCTGGGATCAAGTCCATCTGATGACTAATCTTCCTGACTGGTGGTAATCCATCAGGCACGTTATCGGATATAATATCCTGAAACTCATTCAACAAATCTGCAACTTCTACAGGAACATCTTCTACTTCCTCTTTACCAGCTTTAGGAATTAAAACAAAACATACATGCTCATGCCTCATACCATCTAGGAAATTTCTTCCATCAACAAAAGTTATCCTTGCATTACCACATACTTTTTCTTCAGTCTCCTTCAATGGTTTTAGCTTGTCACACTCCATTCTTTGTCGGGGAATAGGTATTCGCACGACCATCATGTACAGCACATCTGTCAAATTGCCATGGTCTACCCAACAACATATGACATGCATCCATAGATATGATATCACACAGTACCTCATCTTGGTATCCGCCAATCTTGAACTTCACCAGGAATTGTTCATTGACCATGACCTTGTGGTCATCTTGTACCTAGGCAATCTGATATGGATGTGGGTGTTTCTGTCTCTTGAGCTTCAACTTTGTCACCATCTCTTCTGACACCAAATTGTTAGTGCTTCCACTATTTATAATCACATCACAACATTTACCTTCACACTTGCACCTGGTGCGAAACAAGCTCCTCCTTTGCTCAAGTTCATTCTCACCACTCAACAGGACTCTTTTGTTAATCAACATTTCTCCTCTTTCAGCATCTTCAGAATTTGATGATCTGGCATCTTCATCTACATGTGCAACTCTAGCCTGGCCTTCATTTCTCCTGTCTATTCTGCCTTGGCGCTAAGGACATTCAAATGCCCTATGACCTTCTTCTCCATAGTGAAAACATGTTCCACGAAAGCCACCTCTTCCAGATCCTTGTCCTCTTCCCCTTCCTCTTTGATCTCTATTATTCTGATCCTGGAGGTGATTGGAATTATTTCCTCACTGATTCTGACTGCTACTGGCCTCATCCTTCTTTTTCGGATCTTCATTTTGGCCACCATATGACCGTCCACCATATCATCCACCACGACCTCTTCCATTTTGTTTTCTCTCAAACTTCTTGTTCAGCTTTTCCTCTACTTTTAGGACAAACTGGTATGCCTCTTCAATACTGTTCATTCGAACCAGATTCAGCTCCTCCTGAATGCTTGGCTTTAACCCATTAAGGTATCGGGCAACTTTCTCCTTATCAACTTCTGCATGGCCCGTTCTGATGAGAAGTCGATAGAACTCCTCTGTATACTCCTGAACAGATCTTCCTGCTTACTTCAAACTCTGCATTTTCTTCAGTAGGTCAAGCTCATAATCAACAGGAATGAACTGTCGCTTCAATTTATCCACCATCCAATCCCATCTCGTGATTTTCTCCTTTCCCCTTCTATTTCACTCCAACTAAATCTCTTGCCACCATATGTTCGCATGACCTTTCAGTCTGGCCTTTGCAAATTTGACCCTATCAGGATCCTCAACATCTTCATACTCAAAATATTCTTCACATTCATTGATCTAGTTGATCAATTCCTCTAGGTTAAGATTTCCAGAAAATGTAGGAACCTCAATCTTAGGTCTTTTCCCAATCTTGAAAATCGCCCGAAAAAGTCTTTCTTCCTCCTGGTTCACAATTTCAACTTCTCCTTCTTGATATTCTTCTTCAGCTTCATCCTCACTTTCATCTCTGACATGAAGATTCATTCCTCTGTGAATCTCTTCTTGCAATGCTCGCACTTGTCTCTGCAGCTCTCTAACCTCAGGTGTCACAGCACCAGCTCTTCTACCATGTTCTCTTCATGGAGGCATTTTCATGATGCGCGCTGAAACCCTAACCACGGTCCTGGTGCAAAATTGACTCACAGTCGGTGATCTATTTACACACTCAAGAACTCCTGCTCTGATACCACTTGATGAAGGGTGCTCCCCTTAATACCACAAACACATAACAGACATAGAGAAACAACAACAATAATATGCAAGAACAGAAAATTGGCTTCTTATTATCTCCACAAATGTGGAATTACAAATTTTCAGAATTACAACATGCAAAGCCACATGGGCATTCCCTTACAATATTTTGTAGGACAAAGCCTCGAACTATTACCCAGATCTACTACCCAAAACTATTCTAAACTACCTAAGACAATAATACAGCCTTCCTTATATAGGCAATTCTCCACCGCCTGGGAAGGTTGCAGAATTTTAGCCAATAAGGCCGACCAAACTTAGAATTATTTTATTTTACATTTCATTACATCATAGTCAGCTCAAGATAACCTTTGAAACCCAAACAAAAATTTTGAAGAAAATTATTTTTCGCCATTTTAGGTGGCCCAACTTCTGAAGACCATAAGTCATCACCAGTTGACCCGATCGGCTATTATAACCCCATTTCAGAAATGCCACAAAGCGCTCTACAGGCTTGACTAGCACAAGCGCTCGTCACCCAAATTTTTGACCTCATCTGGGGCCTCTAAAGCCTTCAAAACTAAGTTCAAAGTTTCTGTACCCTACTGCCAATACCAAAAATCTTCAATATCTTCCAATATACACTTGATCTGGCAATGAAACTTTACTGACAGACTTATATGACCAAAATGAACCTCCAAGAAAGAAATCAGATCATTCCGAGCACATACGAAAATGACCAAAAATAATAACTTTCCATAAATAGCAGCTCTGCACAAAATAGCCCTTATTGAAAATAAAAACAGAAATATTTTTGGGTGATGCAAGATTGCTCTTACACCCAGGATGCTCCTGCATCAATAAGACTATCTAAAGTCTCTCAAAAGGTGAGATTATCACCTAGACTCAGCTATTGATAGAACTCTTAGCCCTCTACCCTCTTAGTAGAATTTGGAACAATGAGAGTATTGCACTAGATATATTTACAGTCAATGTAACAATGTACTCTATATTTATAGCCAAATCTAGGATATTTCTCTCAAGTAACTAGGAGATTATTTCTATTTTCCCCCATTTTCACCTCCATAAGTCTTATAATGGGTGATGAATGACATCATATTTGTTCCTTTGTAGAGTCTTTAAGTTCTTAGAATCCTATGCTTACCCCTACATATCCTGAATACTTTATAAAATTCAAGAAAAGAAAAATATTTTTAACTATTGTAAGTTGTCAGGGTCTAATTTCAACTCCAACAAGGAACTCAAAGTATAATTGTTTATTAAATTCTATAATATAATATTACTAAATTACTAAAGGCCCAAATTAGAATCCTAACTTCAAAATGGAAGAGATACTAGAAATTCCTAATTCTATCCTTCAACTTGAAGATTAAAATAGGTGCATGGAGAATATAAGGATGATAAAGCCCTTGAAGTATGGGGAATGGACAGGATACATCCTGTTATATAGACAAAAATAAGTAGAGACAATATAAGATCCCCTCACATAGGTTTTCATTAGATCTTCTCACAGTTCTAGGAAAAGAATTATTTCAAAATAGATTTGAACCTCTTTCTCCATAATCTTAGTAGCAAGCAGTCACTACATTAAACTCCTCTCATTCCTTAACCATATATACCCCTTCCAGAACTATAGTTAGATGCCTCTAACATTTGAATCCAATGCATAATTTTTTGATCAAGTTAGAATTTTAATAGCCCATGTTTTATTAATATTGAACCTTAGCAACAAAAGACCCGCAATAATCAATTCCCAAGGTATTTTAATTATCTCCCCTCTCACATTTTGATTACCCTATTGAAATGTCCACTTATCAAGGATTAATCCTTCCATCTCAAATAAGAAAAGATAATATTGTAGCTCATTTCGTAGGCAAGTTGTCATGTCATGATTAAATGCTTCTCATAATTAATGCCCTCCCTTGGAAGGGGATGAATTTGAGGTCTTGAAAGAATTAAAGGGATAGATAATAAAGCTTAATCATAGTAAGGACACCTATAAATTCATGTGAAATAATGACAAATACAAATCACAAAATCCCCTAAGATCTCAAGGAAGAGGGGAGTAATTATAATTATTAATCAATGACAAGGATAAAATCATTAAATAAAGCTCACCTTTTTGAAGGAGTGTATATGAAGTAATCTCCCTTTTTAGTTGATTTCAAAGAAACCCTAATAGATAAGTGAAATAGTCAAAACTATAAAATGGAAACAAGGTTCCTCACTTTTGTTCTCAAAGATCACCGAGCTATGGCATTTAGAGGAACTATCAAACTTGAGAGATGGAATAGAATGTTCAACCCCCTCTCAGTTGTTGCAAGGCCGGGCATTGAAAAAAGGAATGGGACACTATAATTTTGACAATGAGTTCTCATTTAGAATGAATGGGAATATAATAGGTCAGTTTATTGCTCTTTCTATCCTTACTGGGTGTAAAAATGATGAAGTTATTAAGGTCGATAAGATTATATTCCTCGAGGACCTTCTGAGAGGGCTGGAAAAAATGGTTTATTGCATTGATAATCATCTAACGATTCCTCTTCCAAAAATTACCATGAAGTCTGAGATAAAAAATCTTCAAGTATTCCTAAGTCTCACATGTGTCATTGATGAATTTTAAAGATGAAAAGCGGTTTGACGAAGTATGGTTGGAAATGAGTAGGAATTTGGATTTCCTATTCATAGACCTTATCAAAGAAGACATGGAGAAGGAGTGGTTACTAAATTACTAGTGTGAAGAATATTTTGACATCCCAGAAGCTATAGATGATGTTGAGAAGGAAGACATCCGTA
>BSBK01007379.1:5000-10000 GCA_027943335.1 Chamaecyparis obtusa
TATATATAACCTATCCTCATTATTAATAATTAACAATTGAGAATAATATACCTCGCATTATTTAATATTTAATTATTAATAATATTATACTTTACATTAATCCCAAAATATACACCATCAACAATATCTACAATAATTAACATATAATCGCATATAAATTATATATATATAAATACATATATGTGTGCACCCATATATATATATATATATATATATATATATATATATATATATATATATATATATATATATATATATATAATATATATATATATATATATATATATATATATATATATATATTTATATTTATATAGATACATGCCAAATACCAAACACTATAATCTATAAGATTATGAAGTAATAGATCACAATATTATTACCTATTTATAATTACTATAGGATATAACACTGAGGTAGAATAAAATCACATGCCTCAAAATAAATCTAATCATACAAAGAGGCCATACAAATCATCTATCAAACATATCGAGAAAACCATAAGATCAAACAAGGTCAACCAAAGTCAACA
Organism: Chamaecyparis obtusa; assembly: GCA_027943335.1. Lineage (NCBI taxonomy): Eukaryota > Viridiplantae > Streptophyta > Pinopsida > Cupressales > Cupressaceae > Chamaecyparis > Chamaecyparis obtusa. The sequence goes on from BSBK01007379.1 coordinate 5,533, forward strand.
AGGAAAGTCAAGCCAAACTCCTGAAACACAACATAGAAAGATTAACTAAGAATCATACCAAGAAGGAGAAATAAATAAAATGAGTAAACCAAATCATACAACCAAATAAATTCAAGTGGCCACAAGGCACTAACTACAACCATGCCCAACCGGGTGCGTTGGATCTGAGTTTTTCACCCAATGGTTGATTGACAAAGAAGGAACCCTAATATTCTAAAATTGGAATAATGACAAAGGAAGACTCATGTAGGGGCCTTAGTACTATCTCCATAACAACAATCATCAAGGATTTGAGGGCATGCTCAGACCTGTGAAGCCAGGTGAAGTCGATGCCCGGTACCTGCAAGCCTGCATCACAAAGAAGAAATACATATGCACAAATATACATATAAAAGAAAACATTGCAGACAGATGACCAGGATCGATACATCGTGTGGACCTCAGCTATGTGAGTAACTATGACTTCGTCCTGAATCATGAAAACACATCATGTATATATATACACTCAAAGCATGTAGCATCATCATAACAAAGGTTAGAATCTCAAGCATTGTGTTAGTCTCTTATCAATACTAATAATAAATCAACATAATCAAATCATCAAGTGAGATACAAGATTCATCCAAAGTAACCTTAATAGAAGAAAATATAAATAACCACTTATATATATCTATCAAGTACATGTCATATAACATCCTAACTATATTCATAAAGGTCTTGAAGGTACTCAATACATACACAGAGATAAATACATACAAAAATGATACCTTTAGATAGTATGTCTGATATTAGAATCATTGAGTACTAGCTTATGAAATTATTATAAACAACTATAGGAATAGATCAAACAAGTATCATGTACAACTTAAGCTGTAAGAAATATCGAAGGATCTTAATTCTTTCAAAAACACAAAACTTATATTAGGGTTAGAGGGGTATTACATCCTCCCCCACTAAGATTCGACTTACTTCTGGAAGTCGGGAATGTGAACTATATATCACACATTATCTAATAGAATTATATTATTACTATTCTAGATCCTAATTTAATGACTGCACACATTCTTCTCCTATCAAGAGGTTTTGGTAAATCCTATCTTATTACAACTTTAGTGTAGATTAACTCAATTCAATTAGTAATGACTTTCAAAAAGAATTACCTATGTGAGTCTATCACTTTATGCTGTAAGTTTGTTAACAAGATACTTGAAATTGCATCAAAAATTATTGTTATCAAGTCGAAACTCTAAGGTATTCATGTTTACTCACTAATATCAATATATTAGGAAATTGCATGTTTTACCAACTAAGATTATCACTTCCTTTCACAATATCAAAGTTCCTATCTATGGTAACCAGTATAAAAAAAAAAGAAAGAATTTATGATATATTTTCCTTTTTGAGACATAATCTAACCCTACATAATACAACTTGTGAGACCTTATTACAAATAGGGTCCAAAATTTGTGTCCCTTACAAGCTATGAATACCAAACATAGAGAGGTATGTAACATTTATATTTGTTATGATCATGAAGGGAATACATCAAATAATTTTTTATTTACTTTTGTAATCATGAAAATAAAACAATCTAGATACTTGAAACTTACCATTTTCATTAACACATAGTTTTATAAGAAATATTCATTTCCATCAAAGCTTTAAGTAGAATTCCAATGACATAGGACACACAAATTTTACAATATACATATTCTAAGTCATCTTTCATAATAGTTGTAGTGCTTGATTTCCAAAAACACATTCACACCCTAGAGGAGATCTAAACAATTTACAATTTATTGCACCATTATTCATTAAGTTGGGATCCCTTCTTAAAGCTTACTATTTATATATGCACTTTTCCCTAATTTGCATGTCAGGAGGTTTCCATATAGCATTTACTTAAGAGTTATTTCAAATTTTTTATTTCATAACGATCATAGATCCATCAAGAGAGAAAGAAGTATACGAGTCCTACTACTATAACCATAACATCTAAATTAATAACATTAACTACTGTACATAACTTTAATTTATACCCTTTACCTATTTGAAATATTACCCTCATACACTTTAAAATTTTGAGATAACATCAGTTCTAAGTAGAAATTGAGTAAGGTACATTTCTATAACATTTATTTACCACAACAACTCTTTATTCATAGGTGTTCAATCACTTAATGTTGTTAATTTCTTACTACTATGGTGTTGATCACAATGTATACAAAACATGAATTTGTTTCCAAAATACCCATCTAGGATCTTAACTATTCACTAGGCATTTTGCAAGACTTATATTTAATAAAAACAACTTCCATCATTAGTACAGATAATCCATCATCGCACATACTCTTCCCTAGAATTTCTTGATTATGTTATCTTAAATCCTTTTTGTGCAATTTAATAAGATATGCAGAAAGGATATAACTTCTTACCAAGATAGGGATAAAAATTCCTCTTCCTAAATGAAAATGTGAATTATAGCCTATGATAAAATCTTGGGGACATTGGTCCTTCACCCAAGGGTTTCCTAATTGAGTATTTACAAATTTTCCTAATATATTATTGCCTTGTCTAAACAATTTTAGTCATGCAAAACTTATTTCTTAAGAGGGGAGAGAGAAAGAGAGAGAGAAATGCATATGACAGTAAATTATTTGTTCCTAATTTATTTATTTATTATTATTGTTATTATTTTTCACTTCTTTCCTAGGTACATATTATTAGCCATGTAATCTAATTATTGCCCTATCATTCCTATCAAGTACTACCACAATCATTTCATTCTTTAAAGATCCAAAAGAAATCTATTTCTAAGATACCTTGAGTAGGATAAAATTCAACTAGGTATTTGTAAGAAGATAGAGTGCACAACATTATATTATAGGTATGATCAAGGGGTAATATTATCTACTACCATAATTAAGATTCAAAACATTTAGCATCCTTTAACTTTTGACCCTTCTAGAGATACCAGTACCTTTCAAGAAAACAAACACAAGTCTCAAGAATTCTTCGCCATTCCATTAATATTATAGGAAACATCCACTTAACACATCATTGATCTCATTATGAAAAAACATAAATAATTGTTAAAATATAACTCAATCATAGAGGAATGGTGTACCCTTGTAAGACAATACAACATAAGAACACGAAAGGTAGCCTTCGTTTCCTAAGATTTAAGTTTTAGCATAACAACATAATCCAAAAAGAGACAAAGTTAAGATACCAAAGGTTATGCATAGGTGAGCTATGAGACCTAGAGTTCCCAATGTAGAAACCTAGGGCTCTGATACCAGATGTAACGCCCCGCTAGGAAACCCAAGAGGACAAGACATAAACCTCTGTAAAATGTAAGTAGTAAATTTCTTTTTTTTTAAATTTTAACTAGAATAATATTCATCATTACACTTCATATTTCTAAAAGAAGAAATAATTTTCTACTACTTGAATGTAATATTTATACAACTTAAGTCCTCACGGGTTCCCTAATGTCACTACTAAAGAAACATCATATAAACCATTTACATGCATAAGATATTCATGGAATCATAAGCTTAAAAGATCTACGTTCATTTTAATGCATCAAGTTAAATGTCCCTAACTTATTTCTTTTATTAAACATAAGTTAATCATCCAACATCATTATTCCTTTTACCAACTCGTTCCATAAATTCATATTGATTTCATCTACATCTACTATCCTTTATATCACTTTTCTCTAATAATTTAGGTAAGAGATTAATATTCATTAAGGTAGGCATCATCCCAGGTACTTCATTAACATGAACCAAGTATTAACATTAAAATCAAATTACTATTCTATTGCATTGTTTCATAACCATTCATTGTTAATAATTCCAATCACTAATCTATCATTTCTCAATAATCTCTTTGAATTCTTTCATCAAGAGAGAATACATTATTGTTGTGATACATCATTATATATAATTATATTTAAGATTATTTCCTTTACGTATGGACAACATAAGAGGATAGGAGAAATAACATAAATACTTTCTTTTAATGCTAGTAACATGTCTAATATTCCACATTTTTTTCCCTTTCTTTTACCTAGAACTACCCATTCCCTTAGCATTGCCTTGAATTGAGATTACATCAATACTACAAGACTCCTTTCAGGAGATTAAAAATTACATGAATACAAATACATAAGTACATCTCAACATATTAAAATATTCAATAAGAAATCTTCAACTGCAGATCTGGAAAGGAATATGTGCTAGGATCATCCAAAGAATCATGATCAATACCTCGATATAGATATTAACCACCCAACCATGTGGAACCAATAGGCCCACTCCCCCGAGCTAGGAGATAGAACCAAAGGCCCATACAAGAGGTAACAATTGGGAAATTCCTAAAGTGGTGATAAAATTTACCCAAAGTCACAACACAAAAGAAAAGACAAGAAGACCACAAGGACTACCAGAGGCATGATAAA
>BSBK01007379.1:15000-186494 GCA_027943335.1 Chamaecyparis obtusa
CCCGGCCAACCAGAGCCTACGGAGAAGATGGTTCAATGAAATATTAGATGGTTTGAAAGATACGCTACTTAGTCACTTTCAACTGACCCTCATTGCAATTTTTCGCATCGAATGAGATTGTCTTACCAAATGCAAACAAAGTTGAATCTCCCAAAACTGAGAGAGATTATTGTAGACCTCAAAAACATGATCCCATAGCACCTGATGGTTTGTTGATACCTCTCATGAGGTCTAAGATATGAGCTCTAGAAGATCACTACCCAATCATCCTTAGTACACCTTGGGGTAACTTGGGTCGAGCGTGGTCGCGAGTGTTCTGGTGACTCTGTGGGGTGAAATGGGGTTTTCACTGGCATTTACCTAGCCAACCAAAGCTGATGGAGCAAATGGTTTGATGCAATGTTAGACAGTTTGAAAGATACGTTGTTGAGCTGCTTTCAACTGAACCTCACTGCATGTTTTGGCATCGACTGAGATTGTCTTGCCAAATGCAAACAAAGTTGAATCACCCAAAACTTAGAGAGGTTATTGTAGACCTTGGAAACACAATCTCATAGCACTTGATGGTTTGTCAGTACCTCTCACAAGGTCCAAGATACGAGCCCTAGAAGATCACTTCCCAATCATGCTTAGTGCACCTTGGGGTCACTTGGGTCGAGCGTGGTCACGAGCGTTCCGGTGACTCCATGGGTGGAATGGGGTTGTCACTAGAATTTACTTGGCCAACTGGAGCTAATGGAGTAGATGGTTCAATACAATGTCAGACAATTTGAAAGATATGCTACTGAGCCACTTTAAACTGACCCTCACTATAATTTTTAGCATTGATTGAGATTGTCTTGCCAAATGCAAATGAAGTTGAATCGCCCAAAAATGAGAGAGGTTATTGTAGACCTTAAAAGCATGATCCGGTAGCACCCAATCATTTTTTGATACCTCTCATGAGGTTTTAGATACGAGACCCAGAAGATTGTTGCCTAATCGTGCTTAGTGCACCTTGGGGTCACTTGGGTCGAGCGTGGTCGCAAGCGTTCCGGTGACTCCATGGGTGGAATGGGGTTGTCACTCATGTTTACCCAACCAAATAGAGCTGATGGAGTGGATGGTTCAATGCAATGTTAGACAATTTGAAAGATACAATGCTGAGCCTCTTTCAACTAACCCCACTCCAAGTTTTGGCATCGACTAAGATTGTCTTGCCAAATGCAAATGAAGTTGAATCATCCAAAATTGAGAGAGGTTATTGTAGACCTCAGAAACATGATCTTTTTAGTATCTAATTATTTTTTGATACCTCTCACAAGGTCTGAGATATGAGCCTCAGAAGATCATTGCCCAATCATGCTTAGTGCACCTTGGGGTCACTTGGGTTGAGTGTGGTCGTGAGCATTCCAGTGACTCCATGGGTAGAATGAAGTTGTCACTGGTGTTTACTTGGCCAACTAGAGTCAATGGAGTAGATGGTTTGATGCAATGTTGGATGATTTGAAAGATACGCTGCTGAGCCGCTATCAACTGACCCTCACTGCAAGTTTTGGTATCGACTAAGATTGTCTTGCCAAATGCAAACAGAGTCGAATCACCCAAAACTGAGAGAGGTTATTGTAGACCTCAGAAACATGATCCTGTATCACCCCATAGTTTTTCAATACCTCTCATAGGGTCCAAGATATGAGCCCCGAAAGATCATTGCCCAATCGTGCTTAGTGCACCTTGGGGTCACTTGGGTCGAGCATGGTCACAAGCGTTCCGGTGACTCTATGGGTGGAATGGGGTTTTCACTGGCATTTACCCAACCAACTGAAGCTATTGGAGTAGATGGTTCAATGCAATGTTAGATGGTTTGAAAGATACATTATTGAGCCGCTTTTAACTGACCCTCACTGCAAGTTTTGGCATCGACTAAGATTATCTTGCCAAATGCAAATGAAGTCAAATCACCCAAAACTAAGAGAGGTTATTGTAGACTTTAGAAACATGATCCCATAGCACCCAATGGTCTATTAATACCTCTCACGAGGTCCAAGATAAGAGCCCCAGAAAATTGCTGCCCAATCATGCTTAGTGGACCTTGGGTCACTTGGGTCGAGCGTGGTCGCAAGCGTTCCAGTGACTCTATGGGTGGAACAAAGTTGTCACTAGCATTTACCCAGCCCACCAGAGTCAATGGATTAGATGGTTTGATGCAATGTTAGACAGTTTGAAAGATACGCTGTTGAGCCGCTTTCAACTGACCCTCACTGCAAGTTTTCGCATCGACTAAGATTGTCTTACCAAATGTAAATGAGTTGAATCACCTAAAAGAGAGAGAGGTTATTGTAGACCTCAAAAACATGATCCCATAGCACCTAATATTTTGTTGATACCTCTCACGATGTCTGAGATATGAGCCCTGGAAGATCACTATCCAATCATGCTTAGTGCACCTTGGGGTCACTTGGGTCGAGCGTGGTTGCGAGCATTCCGGTGCCTTTGTGGGTGGAGCGGGGTCGTCACTAGCATTTACAATGTCATGAAAGTGAACCACTAGCTTATAGTCCACACCATTTTCAGTAACAAAAAATTTAACCCTTTTACTCTCCCATGCAAACTCATAAAACATGTCACCTGCAGACCATAAAACACACAATGCATTATGGTACATTGGGCAGCCTGCAAGCAGTTTTATTTTAAAGATTGAGTAAGTAGTCCTTGGGAACATGTCCTTGTCTATAGTAGAAAGAATTAGGTTTTCATTTTGAAACAAGAGAAGAACCAAATGGGAAAGCATGCACACTTCTTTTCTTGACCTAGTTCCATTGCAATGACTGTTAGTGGTATGTTTGAAATTTGAACTATGAAACTAATCATGATTAAGCTTATGAAATTTGAACTGTGAAGCTTATTATGTTTGAGGTTTAACTTCTATAGATTGTTTGAAATGATAAAAATAATATCCTTAAAGCATTAGAAACAACAATCAAACATGTAAGAATTCAAACCATGCAAATGACATAAGTAAATGACATGTAAGATCCCTTCTTTGTACTATTGGCCACCCATACATGATTTTGGTCATAAGTCCTTATCAAGACTTCTAGGACATTTAACTTTTAAATCAAATTGATTGTTAAAAATTTCCATTATAGGCTTCAAAAGATCTCAATTAACCATTATAGATCCTTTTGTCCTTCTGTCTCTGATTAGATCCATGGTGACCATAGGCATCTTCATAGGTGCTCCTACACAAGTTACAATCCACATACAAAACCAAGTTTATTGACTCAAAATGCAATCTAAGAAAGGTGAAATTAATGTATTGAAATTAAGCTTAATGAACTTAGAAAACAATGCACTAAGTTAACTTATTACCTAGTCAAGTGTTCCTGAAGGGTCATCTCTTTGCTTCATGGTCTCCAATAGTGCTTCATGATCAGTAGTACTAATAGTCCAAAGTTCTTTTTTCTTTGGTCTTCCTTGATGCTTTGACAACTTAACATTTTTTTCTATAACAAGGTGTGAATACATGAGAATAGTTTGTGCTTCTCATAGTCTTCAAATGTGGGAATTCCATTCTTTCTAATCATGTATGTTCACAGCCATATTCCTACAACAACAACTGAACCAGTAGGATATGTGAACCCATCACCATCTATCATCGGTTGTACAAGCTTCTGTTTGCCTCATGCACAATGTGCTAACCAATAATCTAACCTCTCATCATTCCCCTACGATGCAACCAATGCAAAAACATCTCCTGGCTTTAGAAGATCTAAAAGATGGTCATACTCAACTGAAGTGTCCATGTCATCATTTCTTATAGAGAGTGTCAAAGATAAAGGAGTTAGATACTATGGAACCCATGTATCCACCCACTCACTTGACTCACAATGATCCCAATCATACTTAAAACATGAGGGGCAAAAACAAGCCAACTCTCTTTTCCAAATGGTCCATGTACTACTATTGGAGCTTCGGAATGAATGCATTTTTTAAGAGTCTTTCACTGTTTGACAATCCAATCTATTTCCTATAGTTCCCTCCTCAATCAACCAAAAGAATCTATGCACTATAGAATCAAGAGTCCCCCCCTATGACAATGCTAAAGTACACCAATCAACAATAGAATGAGCATCAAGAAGTACAACACCTGAAATCCTCAATTGCTCCTTAACTAGAGCTCTCTTCACACATGCACCTGCTCCATCATGCTCCCCTTTCCTATGCCCTGACTCAAAAAAACTCCAAATATGAGGTACACCTCTCTCCACATGCATTCTACACAACCAATAAATTTTTTTGGCATTCTTAAATTGACCAGTGCAATTATCCAACCAAATGAGATGCCTATCCATAGCAATACCATTTTCCTGCAAGAAGTCAAAATAGTTCTGGAAACAATGTTGAACAAACTCATGAGAGTGAGACCTGTCGTCGCTCATATAAAAATGGTACTCTCTGATTATCTTTCGCTCATCTTTTTTTCTATTAAGGGAATGTCTATATGTGATGTGTACAAAAATAGCAACTTGAATGGAATTGCAATATTGAGCTTGAGTCTCATTTTGGGTCTGCAATGTATAGTTCTCCACAAAGTCTACAACGGATATAGTAGTTCCAATGGGGAAAGTGTCCTTACATGTCTTGAATTGTTGATACAACCATTGAGACCTGTGACTATGCCTTGCATACTTGTAAAAAACATTTTTCTTTAAATCTAAGATAAAATCAGCAACATTGTATTCTTTTGCAACTAACTCACATCTACAACCTTCACCTTCACTCTTCAATGTATATTTCACTGTTTCATATACCTTTTTTTGGACGAGTGTCTTTCCAGAATTGTGTTCCAAACCCTCATGAAAAAATGTTCTAAACTTGGACAAGCCACCACATTCTGAGCACTCGGCATTTAAGCAATTTTTTTATAAAATAAACAACCATCATCTCTATGACATAAAAATTGATCTAGGAAGTCTCTTGATGATTTGGGAAGACCACTTGCACCACAATCCTCTAGCATTTCATTAGTATGCAAAGTAGAACGAATGGACCGTAATAATTCATGATGCATTGAAAACTTAACATGATATTTGCAATAACATGTATTCCAAATATTAAGGGGTACACAATAAAATGGCTTCACGGATTCAAAAGACCTTTGTGATATTTTCAATGTTGGATGTGTCTCACAAATTTTTTTATACAACATTGTCTGACTTACCTCCACATAATGTTTAGGATGTGGAGTGTGGTCTCGATTGCCAACTCTCAACTTCAAGACATCCTTCACATTTGGTGACACTCTTGAGTTAGCATCCCAAAATTGTTGAATTTCATCGTTGACAACATTTGTTAGCTTCTTATCAAAACGTGGACATCTCCCACCATAAGCCCATGTATTAATTTGAAGTAGATCATCAAGTCTTTCTCTTCTTAAAAGTGCTCTACCCAAATTTTTATGGTCTATATTGAAGTCAACAAAAGTTTGTCTCATCAAATGAGCCTTTCTCAACTGATGACTTACTAAGGAGGTTGTAGTAACCCTCCGAGCAACTCTCTTATTTTATTCTCTTCTAGTCTTCCCAATTCTATTGAGAGCATTGAAAAGATTCTTCACAACAATGGCATTTTTGTCCATTTTCTTGTTCACACGAATCTTCAATTTCACAAGCACGGGTCTCATCTTTTGCATCTTTAACAACTGCACAAAAATTTGACATTGCTCAACCAATGTCTTGTTTCCAAAAAAATTATCATAAAGTTTTGAAGCCCACAACCTAATGGTTCTATGTGACCTCTTTCCTTCCCAATTATTCATAATGTTCAACTCAATTTTAATTAACCATTTAGGTGTTCTTGAAAGCCCTGAATTTGAAGATTGATTATCTTTATTGCAAGGGACTTCATTTCACATATAATTTGGAGATGTGTAATGTTCATGTGGTTCTTGTGCAACATTTTCATTCCCCAAGTCTACATTTTCAATCTCCATCTATACATTTTCATCTTTACTCCATTCATTTCCATTCCCCAAATCTACGTTTTCATTCTCCAAGTCTACATTTTCATTCTCCATCTCTACATTTTCATCTTTACTCCATACATTGTTATTCACAAAATTAATTTTCGTATTATATTCAAATTCAACATCCTCTTCACTTACAACTACATTTACGGGGTCACCTTGATTAATGTTTAACATATCTTCTCTCCTTCTTCGGTGATTTTCCCTATCTTTTTCCCTATATGCTTGAATTTCTTCATTTGTCACCTTCCTCTTCCATTTAGCCTTTCGACAACTGGTGCTTCCCATGGTGAGACTACAAGTTGACAAAACAAAAAAGTGGGACCCAAATCACTTTTTTTTTTCTACAACCCGTGAAAAAGTCTGAAATCCCATGTTTGTCTAGTCTGTGGGGATAGGGAATATTTTGGTCAAATATGAGCAGCCAAAAATTGGGTACCCGATATGTCCAGGCAGATAAAAAAAGGGCGGGAGCTAATGAAAAAATTGAACTTTTACATATAAAATAGAGTATATAATATATAAAATGTATATTATATCTATACTAGAATATATATATATATATATATATATATATATATATATATATATATATATATATATATATATATATATATATATATATATATATATATATATATATATATATATATATATATATATATATATATATATATATATATATATATAAGAGACATATGATCTATATAATGTATATTATATATACTAATGTATTATATGTACTTATGTATTATATAATAATGTATCTAATATATATAATATAATATATATATATATACTAATACATATTATATATACTAATGTGTGTGTGTGTATATATATATATATATATATATATATATATATATATATATATATATATATATATATATATATAAAATACATATTCTATATATATAATGTATTTCATAAGGTGTACTAGGACCCCTTGTAATTTCAGCAATTTGACTATACTGAATAAGTAGATGTCATCATCTCCCCTAGAAACTAGTACTAGGACCCCTACGAAATCCCCTAGAAAGTCCCCATGACCCCTAGGAAGTCCCCATCACCCCTTTTGACACATTTGAATGCTCAACTGTCAAAAGGCATTATAGGAACCCTTAGGACACACTTGAGTGTTCTAATGTGTCAAAAGGGGCCACAAGGACTTCCTAGGGGTCCTAATGCATGATAAGGCCTATTAGGACCCCTAGGAAGTCCCTATGACCCCTTTTGAAATATTTGAATGCTCAAGTGTGTACGAAGGGGCCGTAGGGCCCCTTAGGACACACTTGACCATTCTAATGTGTCAAAAGGGGTCATGAGGACTTCCTAGGGGTCCTAACATGTGATAAGGTGTACTAGGACCCCTATGAAGTCCTCATGACCCCTTTTGACACATTTGAAAGCTCGAGTGTGTCCGGAGGCATCGTAGGACCCCTTAGGACACACTTGAGCATTCTAATGTGTCGAAAGAGGTCATGGGGACTTCTTAGGGGTCCTAACGTGTGATAAGGTGTACTACGACCCCTAGGAAGTCCTCATGACACCTTTTGACACATTTGAATACCCAAGTGTGTCTGAAGGCATCGTAGGACCCCTTAGGAAAAACTTGAGCATTCTAATGTGTCAAAAGGGGTCGCGGGGACTTCTTAGGCATTCTAAAGCGTGATAAGGCCTAGTAGGACCCCTAGGAAGTCCCCATGACCCATTTTAACATATTTGAATGCTCAAGTGTGTCTGAAGGGGCGATAGGGCCCCTTAGGACACAATTGAGCATTCTAATGTGTCAAAAGGGGTTACAGGGACTTCCTATGGGTTCTAACATGCGATAAGGCCTACTAGGACCCTTAGGAAGTCCCCGTCACCACTTTTGACACATTTGAATGCTCAAATGTGTCGAAAGGCATCGTAGGAACCCTTAGTACACACTTGAGCATTCTAATGTGTCAAAAGGGGTGATGGGGACTTCCAAGGGGTCCTAACACGTGATAAGGCCTATTAGGACCCCTAGGAAGTCCTCATGACCCCTTTTGACACATTTGAATGCTCAAGTGTGTCTTAAGGTGTCGTAGGAGCCCATAGGACACACTTGAGCTTCCTAATGTGTCAAAAGGGGTCACGAGGTCTTCCTAAGGGTCCTAACATGTGATAAGGCCTAGTATGACCCCTAGGAAGTCCCCATGACCCCTTTTGACATATTTGAATGCTAAAGCATGTCTGAAGGTGTCGTAGGATCCCTTAGGACACATTTGAGCATTCTAATGTGTCAAAAGGGGTCACGGGGACTTCCTAGGGGTCATAATGCATGATAAGGTGTACTAGGACCCCTAGGAAGTCCCCATGAACCCTTTTGATAGATTTGAATGCTCAAGTGTGTCTGAAGGGGCCGTAGGCCCCTTAGGATAGACTTGACTATTCTAATGTGTCAAAACATGTGATAAGGCCTATTAGGACCCCTAGGAAGTCCCCATGACCCCTTAGGAGACACTTGAGCATTGCAATGTGTCCAAAGGGGAAACAGGGACTTCTAAGGGGTCCTAGCTCATGATAAGGCATATTAGGACCCCTAGGAAGTTCTCATGACCACTTTTGACATATTTGAATGCTCAAGTGTGTCCAGAGGCATCGTAGGACCCCTTATGACACACTTGAGTGTTCTAATGTGTCAAAATGGGTCATGGGGACTTCCTAGGGGTTCTAACACATGATAAGGCATACTAGGACCCCTAGGATGTCCTCATGACCCCTTTTGATACATTTGAATGCTCAAGTTTGTGCGAAGGCGTCATAGGACCCCTTAGGACACACTTGAGCATTATAATGTGTCAAAAGGGGTCACGAGGTCTTCCTAGGGGTCCTAACATGTGACAAGGCCTAGTAGAACCCCTAGAAAGTCTCCATGACCCCTTTTGACATATTTGAATGCTCAAGAGTGCACGAAGAGGCCGTAGGAACCCTTAGGACACACTTGAGTGTTCTAATGTGTCAAAAGGGGTCATAGGGACTTTCTAGGGGTCCTAACATGTGATAAGGCATATTAGTACCTATACGAAGTCCCCATGACCCCTTTTGACATGTTTGAATGCTCAAGTGTGTCTGAAGGGGCCGTAATGCCCCTTAGGACACACTAGACCATTCTATTGTGTCAAAAAGGGTCACGGGGACTTCCTAGGGGTCCTACCGTGCAATAAGGCCTAGTAGGACTCCTAGAAAGTCCCCATGACCCCTTTTAACAACTTTGAATGCTCAAGTGTATTTAAAGGCATCGTAGGACCCCTTAGGAAACACTTGAGCATTCTAATGTGTCTATAGGGGTCACAACAACTTCCTACGGGTCCTAACACGTGATAAGGCATATTAGGACCCCTAGCAAGGCCCCATGACCCTTTTTGACACATTTGAATGTTCAAGTGTGTTTGAATGTGTCGTAGGGCCCCTTAAGTCACGCTTGACCATTCTAATGTGTCAAAATTTGTCATGGGGACTTCCTAGGGGTCCGAATGTGCGATAAGGCCTACTAGGACCCCTAGGATGTCCTCGTGACCCCTTTTGACACATTTGAATGCTCAAGTGTTTTTGAAGGCATCGTAGGACCCCTTAGGACACACTTGAGCATTCTAATGTGTCCAAAGGGGTCACAAGGACTTTCTAGGGGTCCTAACATGCCATAAGGCCTATTAGAACCCCTAGGAAGTCCTCATGACACCTTTCGACACATTTGAATTCTCAAGTGTGTTTGAAGGCATTATGGGACCCCTTAGGACACAATTGAGCTTTCGAATGTGTCAAAAGGGGTCACAGAAACTTGCTAGGGATCCTAACACATGATAAGGCCTAGTAGGACCCTGAGGAAAGCCCCCATGAACCATTTTGACACATTTGAATGCTTAAGTCTATTCAAAGGTGTCGTATGACCCCTTAGATCATACGTGAGCATTCTAATCTATCAAAAGGGGTCATGGGAACTTCCTAGGGGTCCTAATGCATGATAAGGCCTATTAGGACCCCTAGGAAGTTATCATGACCCCTTTTGAAACATTTGAATGCTCAAGTGTGTTCAAAGGTGTCGTAGGACCCCATAGGACACACTTGAGCTTTCAAATGTGTCAAAAGGGGTCACAGGGACTTCTTGTGGGTCCTAACATGTGATAAGGCCTAGTAGGACCCCTTAGGACACACTTGAGCATTCTAATGTGTCAAAAGGGGTCACGGGGACTTCCTAGGGGTCCTAACGCATGATAAGGCCTATTAGGACCCCTAGGAAGTCCCCATGACCCATTAGGACACACTTGAGTGTTGCAATGTGTCCAAAGGGGCCATGGGCACTTCTAAGGGGTCCTAACTCATGATAAGGTGTACTAGGACTGCTAGGAAGTCCTCATGACCCCTTTTGACACAATTGGATGCTCAAGTATGTTCGAAGGCATCATAGGACCCCTTATGACACACATGAGTGTTCTAATGTGTCAAAATGGGTCACAAGGACTACCTAGGGGTCCTAACATGTGATAAGGCATACGAGGATGCCTACAAAGTCCTCATGACCCCTTTTGACACATTTGAATGCTCAAGTGTGTGCGAAGGCATCGTAGGACCCCTTAGGACACACTTGAGCATTTTAATGTGTCAAAAGGGGTCACAAGGTCTTCCTAGGGGTCCTAATGTGTGATAAGGCCTAGTGGGAACCCTAAGAAGTCCCCATGACCCCTTTTGACACATTTGAATGCTCAAGTGTGTCTGAAAGTGTTGTACGAGCCGTTAGGACACACTTGAGTGTTCTAATGTGTCAAAAGGGGTCATGGGGACTTTCTATGGGTCCTAATGTGTGATAAGGCATATTAGTACCCTTAAGAAGTCCCCATGACCCTTTTTGACACATTTGAATGCTCAAGTGTGTGCGAAGGCATCGTAGGACCCCTTAGGACACACTTGAGCATTCTAACATGTCAAAAGGGGTGACGAGGTCTTCCTAGAGGTCCTAACATGTGATAAGGCCTAGTAGGACCCCTAGAAAGTCTCCATGACCCCTTTTGACACATTTGAAAGCTCAAGTGTGTTCGAAGAGGCCACAGGAACCCTTAGGACACACTTGGGTGTTCTAATGTGTCAAAAGGGGTCATAGGGACTTTTTAGGGGTCCTAACATGTGATAAGGCATATTAGTACCTGTACGAAGTCCCCACGACCCCTTTTGACATGTTTGAATGCTCGAGTGTGTCCAAAGGGCCCGTAATGCCCCTTAGAACACACTTGACCATTCTATTGTGTCAAAAGGGGTCACGGGGACTTCCTAGGGGTCCTACCATGTGATAAGGCCTACTAGGACCCCTAGGAAGTCCCCATGACCCCTTTTGCCAACTTTGAATGCTCAAGTGTATTTGAAGGTGTCATAGGACTCCTTAGGAAACACTTGAGCATTCTAATGTGTCAATAGGGGTCCCGAGGACTTCCTATAGGTCCTAACATGCGATAAGGTATATTAGGACCCCTAGCAAGTCCCCATGACCCCTTTTGACACATTTGAATGCTCAAGTGTGTCTGAATGGGCCGTAGGGCCCCTTAGGACACACTTGACCATTCTAATGTGTCAAAAGGGGTGATGGGGACTTCCTAGGGGTCCTAACACGTGATAAGGCCTACTAGGACCCTTAGGATGTCCTCATGACCCCTTTTGACACATTTGAATGCCCAAGTGTGTCTAAAGCCCTTGTAGGAGCCCTTAGGACACACTTGAGCATTATAATGTGTCAAGAGGGGTCACAAGGACTTTCTAGGGCTCCTAACATGTGATAAGGCCTATTAGAACCCCTAGGAAGTCCTCATCACACCTTTCGACACATTTGAATTCTCAAGTGTGTCCGAAGGCATTACGAGACCCCTTAAGAGACACTTGACCTTTCTAATGTGTCAAAAGGGGTCATAGAAACTTGCTAGGGATCCTAACAGATGATAAGGCCTAATAGGACACTGAGGAAGTCCCCATGACCCATTTTGACACATTTGAATGCTCAAGTGTGTTTGAAAGTGTCGTATGACCCCTTAGATTACACTTGAGCATTCTAATGTGTCAAAAGGGGTCATGGGAACTTGCTAGGGGTCCTGACACATGATAAGGCCTATTAGGACCCCTAGGAAGTTATCATGATCCATTTTGAAACATTTGAATGCTCAAGTGTGTTCGAAGGTGTCATAGGACCTGATAGGACACACTTGAGCTTTCAAATATGTCAAAAGGGGTCACAGGGACTTCCTATGGGTCCTAACATGTGATAAGGCCTAGTAGGACCACTTAGCACACACTTGAGCATTCTAATGTTTCAAAAGGGGTGACGGGGACTTCCTAGGGGTCCTAATGCGTGATAAGGCCTATGAGGACCCCTAGGAAATCCACATGACCCATTACAACATAATTGAGCATTGCAATGTGTCCAAAGGGGACACATGGACTTCTAAGGGGTCCTAACTTGTGATAAGGCATACTAGGACCCCTAGGAAGTCCTCATGACCTTTTTTTGACACAATTGAATGCTCAAGTATGTCCTGAGGCATCGCAGGACCCCTTATGACACACTTGAGTGTTCTAATGTGTCAAAATGGGTCACAGGGACTTCCTAGGAGTCCTAACACATTATAAGGCATACTAGGACCCCTACGAAGTCCTCATGACCTCTTTTGACACATTTAAATGCTCAAGTGTGTGCGAAGGCATCATAGGACCCCTTAGGACACATTTGAGCATTTTAATGTGTCAAAAGGGGTCACGAGGTCTTCCTAGGGGTCCTAATGCACAATAAGGCCTAGTGTGACCCGTAGGAATTCCCCATGACCCCTTTTGACACATTGGAATGGTCAAGTGTGTCCGAAGGGGCCGTATGACCCCTTAGGACACACTTGAGTGTTCTAATTTTTCAAAACGGTTGACAGGGACTTTCTAGGGGTCCTAACACATGATAAGGCATATTACTACCCCTAAGAAGTCCCCATGACCCCTTTTGACACATTTGAGTGCTCAAGTGTGTCCGAAGGCATTGTAGGCCTCCTTAGGACATAGTTGACCATTCTATTGTGTCAAAAGGGATCACGGGGACTTCCTAGGGGTCCTAATGTGTGATAAGGCCTACTAAGAACCCTAGGAATTCCCCATGACCCCTTTTGACAACTTTGAATGCTCAATTCTATCTGAAGGTGTCGTAAGACCCCTTAGGAAACACTTGAGCAATCTAATGTGTCAAAAGGGGTCACGGGGACTTCCTAGGGGTCCTAATGCATGATAAGGCATATTAGGACACCTCTAAAGTCCCCATGACCCCTTTTGATACATTTGAATGCTCAAGTGTGTCCGAATGGGCCGTAGGGCCCTTTAGGACACACTTGACCATTCTAATGTGTCAAAAGGGGTCATGAGGACTTCCTAGGTGTCCTAATGTGTGATAAGGTCTACTAGAACCCCTACGATGTCCCCATGACCCCTTTTGACACATTTGAATGCTCAAGTGTGTCCGTAGGCATTGTAGGATCCCTCAGGACATACTTGAGCATTCTAATGTGTCACAAGGGGTCACATGGACGTCCTAGCAGTCCTAACATGTGATAAGGCCTATTAGGACCCCTAGGAAGTCCTCATGACACCTTTTGACACATTTAAATTCTCAAGTGTGTTCGAAGGCATTATGGGACCCCTTAGGACACACCTGAGCTTTCTAATGTGTGAAAAGGGGTCACAGAAACTTTCTAGGGGTCTTAACACGCGATAAGGCCTAGTAGGACCCTGAGGAAGTTCCCATGAAGCCTTTTGACATATTTGAATACTCAAGTGTGTTCGAAGGCATTGTAGGACCCCTTTAATCACACTTGAGCATTCTAGGGGTCATAATGCATGATAAGGCCTATTAGGACCCCTAGGAAGTTTTCATGAACCCTTTTGAAACATTTGAATGCTCAAGTGTGTTCGCAAGCATCGTAGGATCGCATAGGACACACTTGAGCTTTCAAATGTGTCAAAAGTGCTCACAGGGACTTCCTATGTGTCCTAACATGCGGTAAGGCCTAGTAGGACCCCTGAGGACATACTTGAGCATTTTAATGTGTCAAAAGGGGTTCACGGGGACTTTCTAGGTGTCCTAACACATGATAAGGCCTATTAGGACCCCTAGGAAGTCCCCATGACCCCTTAGGACACACTTGAGCATTACAATGTGGTGAAAGAGGACATGGGGACTTCTAAGGGGTCCTAACTCATGATGAGGCTTACTAGGATCCCTAGGAATTCATCATGACCACTTTTGACACATTTGAATGCTCAAGTGTGTCTGGAGGCATCGTAGGAACCCTTATGACACACTTGATTGTCCTAATGTGTCAAAATGGGTCACGAGGACTTCCTACAGGTCCTAACATGTGATAAGGTGTACTCAGACCCCTAGGAAGTCCTCATGACCTCTTTTGACACATTTGAATGCTCAAGTGTGTGCAAAGGTGTTGTAGGACCCCTTAGGACACACTTGAGCATTCTAATTTGTCAAAAGGGGTCACGAGGTCTTCCTAGGGGTTCTAATGCATGATAAAGCCTAGTAGGACACCTAGGAAGTCCTCATGACCCCTTTTGACACATTTGAATGCTCAAGTGTGTCTAGAGGGGCCTTAGGACCCCTTAGAACACACTTGACTATTCTAATGTGTCAAAAGGGTTCATGGGGACTTTCTAGCAGTCCTAACATGTGATAAGGCATATTAGTACCCCTAAGAAGTCTCGATGACTCCTTTTGACACATTTGAATGCTCAAGTGTGTTCGAAGGGGCCATAGGGATTCTTAGGACACAATTGACTATTCTATTGTGTCAAAAGGGGTCACGGGGACTTCCTATGATTGCTACCTCATGATAAGGCCTACTAGGACCCCTAGGAAGTCCCCATGACACCTTTTGACCACTTTGAATGCTCAAGTGTATCTGAAGGTGTCGTAGGACCCCTAGGATGTCCCCATGAACCCTTTTGAGACATTTGAATGCTCAAGTGTGTCTGAAGGCATTGTAGGACCCCTTATAAAACAATTGAGCATTCTAATGTGTCAGAAGGGGTCACAGGGACTTCTTAGGGGTCCTAATGCATGATAAGGCCTACTAGGACCCCTAGGAAGTCCTCATGACACCTTTTCACACATTTGAATTCTCAAGTGTGTTCGAAGGCATTGTGGGACCCCTTAGGACACACTTGAGCTTTCTAATGTGTCAAAAGGGGTCACAGAAACTTGCTAGGGGTCCTATCATGTGATAAGGCCTAGTAGGACCCTGAGAAAGTCCCCATGACCCCTTTTGACACATTTGAATGCTCAAGTGTGTCTGAAGGCATCAGAGGACCCCTTATATCACACTTGAGCATTCTAATGTGTCAAAAGGGGTCATGGGGACTTCCTAGGGGTCCTAACACATGATAAGGCCTATTAGGACCCCTAGGAAGTCCTCATGACCCCTTTTGACACATTTGAATGCTCAAGTGTGTCCAAATGCATTGTAGGACCCCTTAGGACACACTTGAACTTTCTAATGTGTCAAAAGGGGTCACGGGGACTTCCTAGGGGTCCTAACACGTGATAAGGCTGTTAGAAAGTAAATTATAAATTTTATCATTTTCAACAACATTAAACCATATAAGCAATATAAATACCAATGATAGAAAGATATTCATACATAATAACACAATGACAAAAGATATGTTGACTAGGGAACCTCTTGATCAAAGAGTAAACCCCGGTGGGAATGATGCCCAAAAAAGAGGCACTAATATGAATATTCCTTGTGAGAGGATGGACTCTGTTAGGAGCCTTATGAAATACATTCAGTACATATGAATCCCTATTAGGAGATTTTGAATCCCTGTTAAAAGATTCTAACCCTGTTAAGAGTTATGGAAGACAAAAGGACCCACTACCCAAATAGCTTCAGGGTAAAATCACTGAACACACTGTCTAAAGAATATTTGCATTACTTAACAAAATAATATGTTACCTCTTCTCTGACTGTGCCAAATAGCACCCACTGTTACATCAGATCTCAATTTTAGATCTCTATACTTTGCATGTCTTCCTTCACAAATTCAATTCCATACTTAGCTCTTTTCTTCACTTCATGCATACATCATCACAACTGCTGCTACCATATCATAATTACACACTTTCACATTACAAATTTATAATTCTACACTATAACATGGAAATATATTCCTTCCTTTATACCACACTCAAATAATTGCAAATGACACAACATACAATTACAAAATAAAAGTTTCCACAGGCTACACCAAAATTACACAAAATTGTCAGCTTCCAAATACAATTAATCTTCATTCATGTGACCTCAAAGTCTACACTATCTTCCACATCACTATCAATGTGTCTCCAACTTCCCTTTAATTGCACAAAACCAGATTCCATCCCATTTAGGAGATATCATCCGATTTCCACAAACCGCTACTCAGGAACACTGCCTGAATACTGCTTCCACCAAAATGATCATAACTTCCATGAATCAATGAATTATTGTCTGTGCTCTTAACCATAGACATATGACATATCAAAGGGTATAACCTCAAAATTACATGGCTCCAACTACAATCACCCACGTGCGCTAATCCAAACTCTATCTGCTTCTCTGCAAGTCTTTAGTAAATCACTGTGTTGACATCAATGACAATCATTGTCATGAATGCAACAACAAGTGCTACAAAATGGCTGAAAAACACTTTAGCCTTCATTCCTAACAATCTCCCCCATTGGCATTGATGGAAACATAGATGAAAAACATCCAATGTTCCAAAAATCGAATACTACTCTTAGGGATTTTTCTTATAGGATCAAACTTGGCAAGTTATGGGCTTGATTCTTAGTTAAAAGGGCTCCAAGATTGCAAGAAATGCCTAATTGATGAGGATTGGATAAGATCCTCCTTTTACTTTGAGCTCCACAGGACTCAGGTGGGTATTTCCTATGAATAGGTTACTATATTTCAAGTAAGCTTTTGATTAGTGGATTTGGTCTTCATTGTCATGCTATTTAGGCTTCAGATCACTTCAACAAAAGATCACTCTATAGATAGCTAAGAATCTCCTGATACAGAGCTTGACAATAGAAACTATAAATGTAATAGTATGAAAATGGAAATAAGGACATAAATCCTTCTTCTTTTTATGAGTTCAACTCAAGGAAGGTTAACCTCTGATTCTTTCTTTAAGGAATCACCAAATGTGAACTGGATCACCTGGATGTAGTCCTTTCACAATGTGCATAAACTTAAAAACTAAAATGAAATGGTAATGATTATTTAGTGTTTGAAGATAGAAACATAACTACTCAACAAACATCTAGCCAGTGCCTATTCCATTGGCCAAATAGTTACTGTATGTAAATCCACGGGAAGAGATAAAAAAAAAATACAGTGAAATGCCTTGCAAATTACTTGGAGTTTGAATAGAGTGCCTTACAAACCATTCTGTCACTCCTATACTGTTATCATCAAAATCTTGATAATCATGTTCCCTCTCTGAGACTATTCATGACAATTTAATTCTTTCCTTGAAAGAAACTCATAAATAATCAGACAAGCTACCTTGTAACTGGTATGTTTTACGTGCCTGACAAATAAAAACATACAAGAGTATAACATAAAAATGAGAAGACAACAACAAAATCTGAGAGAAATTGTAATGTATTTCTTTGACCATAATTCTATTTCAATACACAGAGAATTTTAAAGTTTAGGGATCTAGACATAGGAAAGAAAAATCTGCTCTACAGGAAAGATATTCAATATTCATCCTTTAGAGACATGCTCACAATCGAGCAGTCACAGGAACCTTCCAAGAATACGAAGAAGGAACCCTTACAACTAAGAAGAGAAGAGAATAAAAAGAAGAAGAAACCCTAAAATTTGTACTCAACCAACTCCTGTCCATTCCGCAATCTAATCTCATTTACTCTTTTCTCTTCTCTGAAAATTTGATCTTCTCAAGCATCTTCAAAATCTGATAAATTTATCCTTTTTTGCATAAAATCTGCTCGTCTACTGCAAATCTAATTAATTTGCCCTTTGCTCTTCCCTGACATTTAATCCACTGTACCCTCTTTTCATATCACCATGCAATTTTGATTCATTCCTCCGGCCGGATCTGTAAAATCAATCAATTTTGGAAAAAAAATCTCCCAAAAATCTAGTCACAGATTTAAAAGCCTTTACTGCTCTTAGCAACTTGATCTGAACTGATTCTAACCACCATCATTGCATCCGTCATCTTCTGGCATTTTTGAAAACATATTATAATGCCATATTTGGACAAAAAATAGATTTTCCAGACATTTTCCCATGAACAGCTCTGTCATTTCAAAATTTCTCCAATGTTTCAACTTTATGATTTTTTAAATCTTTTATAACCTTTAAAATTTGCACATGCCACCAGAACTTGCCACTTGTCATCTTCTCATTCACTACTCGGACTAACCCATCTTTAACCTCAGTCCATTTGGAGATCTAGAGACTACATGAATCTCTAAGTCTCAGAAGTATTTCCTTAACCATAGTTTCTTTTAGAGACTTGGAGAAATCTCTTTAGTCTCTATATCTCTGAATAGCCATCTGCAGATTTGGAGACTAGTCTCCAAATGTCATAATGATTTCCTCTCTTCATGTTTCTTTATGAGATTTGGAGACTTCCTTTAGTCTCTAGATCTCCGAATAATTATCTAGAGATCTGAAGACTTGGAGATTTGGAGACTAAGTCTCCAAATCTCAGAATGAGCTTTTTCCTTTGTGAGACTTAGAGACCTCTTGACAAGTGTCCCATTTTCTGCAAAATTTCTTCTGGGCCCATTGGCATGGAAACCGAGGCGGCTGCACAAGCCTAGGCAAGCATAGCTTCCAACACTTTGATTTACTTCATATATTTGGAGAGTTTCATATAAAAAATTTAAATTTTGAATTTGGGAGCAATGTGGGACTAAACTTTATGAAGCATTTCTGATTTTTTTATTGCTGCCAGTACTTAGAGGACCATAACTTTTGATTTACAAACTAAGTTTTTTTTAAAAAAATTATGTACAATGTACACATGGTCATCTTAAACATATGTAAAATTCAGCCCGACCCAGTTCGTATTTTTTGAGTTATGATAAAAAAATGTGACTGTAAATCTGAACAATGCACACCCAGAGAATATTGACAATCTGCAAATGGAATGGCTCTGGCAAAGTGACTAAACGGGCACATGAGGAGCTGAAAATTGGCATGATGACTCATTCTCATGTCTACAACATGATGCAACCACTAGCACATTACAATCAATCTCTGAGAAAAAAGATACAATCAACTAAACAGGGCCTCTGGCTAAAGTATGTAACTAATCTTTATTAAAAAGTTAGAAAGTGCATATGGAATCAAATTTGCAAAGTGGGAAAATGGATTCATCATGGCCTTAAAATTGAAACATAGGAATTATTTGACCACTAGAATACAATGTAAAAGGAATTTTCTCAATTGGGTCAAAGGGTCAAAAGTTATGATCAGTCAAACAGGGCCTGCTACAACAATTTGACACTTAGGGATGAATGCAGATTTTGGACAAGTGCTCAAAACAAGACATCATGCAACAACTTGAAACTTGAATGTGATGATCTGAGATGTCTTCTAATGATAAAACAAGGGTAATGAATACCTGACATGCATGGGAAACTTTAGAGATGCACCCAGGAAAATAGGCATCAAAGCACGTAATGGGGTTAGAAAGCAAATTTTTTAACAAGGTGCTCAAAAATCCATGCTATATTTTTGAGTACCAACAATGGCTCTGAATGTGGATGCATGCCCCATGTGGGCATGTGGAGAACCTCATAATCTCATGGTAGAAGCAGACCACTCCGAAAACACCAAATCTAGAACTTCTCTTTCTTCCTCTTTTCACCTTTCCCTCTTGACACTTTCTCTCAAAAAATGGAAACCACTACTGAAAGAAAACACACAACTGAAGGCAAAGAAACTGTACATACAGGGAAATTATTTACAAAAAGGCCCAAATCCTCAAACTGGATTTAGCTCTTACCTCTGTCAAACATTTGGTTTTCATCTCCATAGATCAAACGGAAACTGGAATTTTTGCTTCCATGTGCATGATTGAACATACTACCCCATTCCTCTAGCACAGCAAGCAAGAAACAATCAACAAAATCAACATCACTTGGTAAAATAGAATCACTGAAATAATGTGAATGATGATCATTGTATGATATCAAAACATCACACCCTTGACCATTGCTGACAAGCTAAAAAAGAAAACATTCCATCTCACTCTCAAAGCTGAAAACATCCAAATTCTGAACATTAGTTTGCACCATAGGAAAAGCTTCTTTTATATTAGTTTGCAACCTAAAATAGAATACCCCTAAACAAAATTATGACTGCAAAGAATCAGGGACATCATCTAAATCATCTTCAATATCTTCCTGCAAAGTATTAGCATGATACAAATCCAGAGCTTGTTGGTGGGTGGGAGGGAAAATACCAGTATATTCATTATTTGCACATGAAACTTGAGCCATTGAAGTATCATATTTTAATGGTTGAATGGAAAATTCAGAATCTAAATAAGATAAAAAATCCACACAACTATCCCAATCAATACTCAACATTATGTTTGGAGTCTCCACATCCATTGAATCTGAAACAACACTGATGACTTCATCATCTGGTAAACCATACTAAATATGATCATGGTCTAGTGATATGGGAGTGCAAGGAAAATTAGAAACATAAGTGTTAAAATTAGGATCCACTGATTCATATTCTTTATCAAAATTAATGTATGTTGGGCATGAAGTTTCAATGCTATCCTTTCCTGAATGTCTGAGATATTTAGAAGATAAAAATTCTAAAATTTGTTCACTATGAAGTAAACAACTATCATCATTCATACTCATCTTTGATATACTTTTGCAATCAAAAACTTCATGATCATTTTCCACACCCATAGCAATGTTATCATCAAAACTTATATCCATAATAAATGAAGTTTGGAAATCATTTTCTTATACATAGTTCTGAAGATCTGAAAAATTCTCACAGTCTAGCAAGGAATGACACTTTGATTTATCCCAACTGTCATCTTTCTTGATGCTGCAAATTTATTCCTCATTAGAATCATGAAATGGGACCTCTCGGAACATATCATCTTGTGTAAAGAAGTCACTACAATCACTCATATCCACATCATAGTTATCATCCTGCTGTCCACACAAAACATTTTCATTATTTTGCTATTCACAAAGTTCATTATCAACATTATCATTAGCAAAATGTTTAGCACAAGTGGACTCATCATCATAATCACTAAAATCAGATTCATCAGCATAGCTAGACTCATCATTGTTATCACTTTCAACATCAGTATACTTAGGATTTTCAGATTCAACATCACTGTATTCAGCCACAGACACATCATTGGAAGAAAGATCTTCTACATGTTCCATCCATTGCATAGTTTGCTGAATACATTCTACCCTCTGAGAGATTGGTAAACTAAGTGTATGAGGAAAACAAAGTTTAACAAATAAGTTTGCCCATACAAAATCCCGAGGACAAAAAGGAATATCAAACTCTTTGATCTTATTAGTAAACCTTATGTAAAAATCATGTTGTGACTCACCCTCCTCTCTGCTCATGTTCTCTTGTAAATGTAACATCACACTTTCTTGCAACCTTTGTGTTAACATTTCTATTTCTGCTTGAAGAACTTCAAGCTCTGGTACAGGGTCCTTAGATTCAGATATGTTTTGTTCATCACCGTGTTCCATATCACTACATTGCTCAATATCAACATGCTTTCTAATAAAAACAATCCTCTAATGCTGCCATAGATCCTATTGAGCCATGAGGTAGTTCTTTAAACTAGTCCCTTGCAATCTCAACTAGAGATATTGCAAAGAGTTTCATCAATACATCCTCATGTGTGATATTGTGATCATCTATCAGGTTAGCAAACTTTTGTAAATGATCCTCAATTGATTGCTCACCAAAACTAGTGAACTTTGGTAAACAATCTCTAACCACTTCTGGGATATGATTTGGGTATCCAGGGATACCTTTAAAATTTATTTCCCCAAACAACCTATTCTTAAATAGTTGTGCATTTTAGCAGGCAGAGAAACTATAAAATGCCTCTATCTTTCTGGTACATATTTCACTTCAGATTTTGCAGAAATGCAACTAAAATCTTTGAAACATACAAACCTCTTTTCACACCTTATTTCTTTTTTCCTTAGTGCTTTGATCACTTGATTAGGAAAACATTTTAACTTTAAAATATCTGGATGTATTGGGGGAGCTGCAAAATATTTTTTGATCTTGAAGTCACCTCCAAATCACCTTCAAGAACTTTGTAGAGCCGCCACCTCTCTACGGAGGAAAAGATCTTCCACAAACTGAGATCTCTTTCTCCACCAACACATCAACTTCAATAGAGTACACATGCTGTTTATTAAGACTGAAAATATGTCATTATGCACTGATCAAACAAAGAACTTTAGAGCTGTCATTCACAACTTGGTGAGATGATTTGAAAATTCTACAAACTGACTCTTACACACTTCAATAGAGACTATTGGATAAATGAATAAGCTGGCCAGGAGTCTAGCTCTAATCGTACCCACATTATTCTATCTTCACTTTAACACATCCCCAGCGGAGTCGCCAATTTGTTAGGAATTTTTTTTGTAAGATCAAACTTGGCAAGTTATGGGCTTGATTCTCAGTTAAAAGGGCTCCAAGTTTGCAAGAGAAGCCTAATTGATGAGGATTGGATAAGATCCTTCTTCTGCTTCGAGCTCCACAGGACTCAGGTGGGTATTGGCTATGAATAGGTTACTATATTTCAAGTAAGCTTTTGATTAGTGGATTTGGTTTTCACTGTCATGCTATTTAGGCTTCAGATCACTTCAACAAAAGATCACTTTGTAGACAGCTAAGAATCTCCTGATACAGAGCTTGACAATAGAAACTATAAATGTAACAGGATGACAATGGAAATAAGGACATAAATCCTTCATCTTTTTATGAGTTCAACTCAAGGAAGGTTAACCTCTGCTTCTTTCTTTAAGGAATCACGAAATGTGAGATGGATCACCTGGATGCAGTGTCATGCCCCGCAAGGGAACCGGGGAAGAGAACAAAGATTCTCTTTGTTAAAGAAAACCTAAGTAATAATTTATGAAAAATTTTGAACTTTAAAAAGAATTATGTGAACCAAACTTAAACTTAGATTCCTCCCAAGGTTCCCTTTTCATTTAAATGCATGATTCATTCAAATCCATTAAGTAAACTAACAACAAGGTTTATTTCCCAAAGCCAACTGCATCATATCTTTAAGAAATACAAAATATTTTCATTTCAACTTTCCATTTAAAAACCATCTATATTCCTAAGTATTCTTTATGAACAATATAACCTTTAAATCAAATAGAATCATCTAAATCATTTGATACATTGCAATTAATACATTTTATCTTCAATAGCCTTTTTCACTTAATCAATAATAAGAAACATACTAACATACTTGAAATGGTACAAAATCCTTCAACATAGATCATATACATAAAGTTCACATCTCCCTTTCCCTTTTTCCTAAATCTACCCATTCCAAATACATCATTTTAAATTACATCAATGATTACATTACATTCATCTCCGCTCAGGAGGTAACAATAACTTTACATCATGAAAGATAATCACAAAGCCTTTATTCTTCAAAAACTGGTACATAAGCAAGCATGAATCTTCAAACATTGCATCCACAAAAGATACCTCGATAAAATATTTACCACCCAACCATGTGGATACCCAAAGGCCCACTCCCCTGTGCTAGGAGATAAACACCAAGGTCCACAAAGAAGGCATAGCTAGGCCAAACCTAGGGTTGGGTAACCTTTCCCAAATAGCAAATAAAAGATGATCAAAATATAAATCTTTCCCCAAAAAGGTTCTAAGGCTTGATAGAAACTCTAAGAAACAACCTAAGTGAGTGTCATCGCATAGCCCTCACTCCTTGGGTTGTCCTGGTACTAGCCACTTCGGGCCCCGGCCCCCAAGTAGGCACATGCGGGATCGAATGCCTTTCGTACAGACAAGCGCCATTCGATCGTACCTACGCATAGGTACCTTCTCCCACTCCCATCCATAGCCTTTACTAGCACTAATGGCATGGGTGAGGCACATTTAATCTTTTTAATGTTTTAACCCATTACCATAAGTTTAATTAAGTTTTCACTTGTTAAATAACTCTTTAGTCAGTTATCCTGGTTCTAGCCACTTTAGGGCCCCAGCCCCGCACTGAGAGCCACTCACCAGGTGTCGTTAGGTTTTCTACCCTCAACCCATGCATCACAATTACATCATACACATAGTAGAAGCACATTGTAAACACATTTGAAAACGGCTACAAAGAATTGGAAATAATAGGATAGTTTATGGATGTTTAGAGAAATTAGGTATGTTTAAGGATGTTTAGAATGTCCTGATCCTCTTAGAAGACTCTAAACCCTAAACTACTCCTTACACACATTCTATCCCTATTAAGGCATCTAAATGCACTGAACATAACCTCCACTAAACAAGGAATGGACAATTTTAAGGTTTTCACAATATTCCATATACCAAAAGATAACACTCCATAAAGTTCATTCTAAGTTGGAAATAGACTAAGTCTGATTTTGTTAAAAATCTAAAATCTAGAAATTGTAACTGAACTCCTAGGAAATTGAAACCTATCCCATTCAATCCGAAAGGTACCTAATCCCTTTATACAAGTATAACTTAAAGTATAAGAAATTAACATAAAAGTCACTTATGGGGGGGGGACCCTGCGGGCCCCACAGCCCACTAACTGGTGCCCCCCCACGCGCTTCCCTAGCCCGTGGCCATCGCAGTCAGGTACTGCTACTACAGTACCCGCTACTGTAGCAGTCAGGTACTGCCGTAGCAGTGCCTACTACTTTTCCCATTATATATATTTTTTTTGTGTTTTATATTAGATGTTTTCTTTTTTCTTTTTTTTAAGCATATCTCTTATAATTATATATAAATTTTATTTATTTTTTTGATAAAAAGGAAAGAGCTCAAATAATTTATTGAAACGTAAATATTTTGACAGAATATTACAATTGACAAATGAAAGAATAATACATTATTACAGCATTCGTAATACAATAGTACAACATTTATATAATGTATGAACGACTAGCAAAATAATATCATAATATATACACTATCACCAATAATGTAATAACGTTTCACATACTACAATAATACATTAATACTTCCACATTCTGTAATATTACATTAATACTTCCTCATTCTGTAATATTACATTAATACTTTCACATTCTGTAGTAATACATTATTACAGAATACATTAATGTATCAACCTTCTGCAATAATATATTATTACAGAACACATTAATACATTAACCTTACACAATACAATAATAATACAACATTACACATATGTTTTGCAATAATAATACCGAATACAAAAACTTTCAACAAATCCTAGAAAAAACAAAACCACATTCATACTATTAAACTAAATCTATTTCTGAGGATGGGATCCAACATGGAGTCCTGCGGAATCCGGTTGATGAAGATGAATCCTTCCTCTCTGTCTCCTTCTAGCAAGCCTCAAACTCTTCCTGGATGGAATCTCCAGCCTCTATTTGCCAAAATCCAAATGCCAAAACTTTTTTTTAATTTCCCAAATTTTCTCCTTCAATAATAATATTTTCTATCCTTCCTCCCCACAGGAAATCTTTCCTGTAAATAAAATGGAGGAGGTGGTTGCACGGGTAACGCAACTGTGTAACCATCCCAACCTCTCAATCGTTAATAATACGGTTGTGAAAACTTATTCTCGTAAAGGGATAAATTAATTTATAAAACTATAATCTATTAACATAATTAGATTTATATTTCCTTTACTTTAGGAAAGTTAAATAATAATAATTATTAAGTACAATTACATCATAACCTACTTTAATTATTCATTAATATAATATAATAATTACCTACCAATAATTGTATATAAATATATGTATGCATATGCATATGTGTGCACCCATATGCCTATGTGTACATATATTATTATTATAAAACATATTATTTTCAAATCCATATTCTTACCAAATCTAATAGCGATATATATATAAGATGAAACCTACCATTATTTTTATTGCTATAGACTCTTTGTCATTATTAGTATTATAAAATAATACCATAAATAAGGCAGCACATTATTAATGTTAAATATTAAAAATAACATTGTTATAACATATATTATTTATTATTAATGATATTAAATCACACGATTTAAATCACATACTAACTCATTCCCAACAACACACTAGTATGCATATACGTAACTTCTTATAATGATAAATTACTAAGTCATATCTATCAAAATCTACTAACAACATTGAACATACCATGAAGACAAGAACTAGCTACCAGATCCACCAATCCAACAACTATGAGATCACATAAGACATCCACACAAGGGATTGACTTGACACTTCCCACCTAAGGATAAAAGGATCAAAGGTGAAGTTTCTCCCTATGGAACCTGGTGATATCTCCGTAACAACAACAACGGTCGAGGATTTTGAGGGATCGCTCAGACCTGTGAAGCCAGGTGGAGATGATACCCAGTACCTGCGATCCTGCATCACCAAGAAGAGATACATATATATACATATGGAGATACAAACCAGATATATGCAAGTAGATGACCAGGATCGATACATCGTGTGGACCTCAACTAAGTGAGTAACTATGACTTCATCTCGAGTCATAAAAACACATCAGACAGATATCCATGAAACATAAAACATCATGATAATGGTTAGATTCAAAACATTGGGTTAGATCCATAAAACATATAAAAATAGATGGTTTTTCTAATCTCATAAACATATAAATGATAACCATAAATGAGCATATCCATCATATCATCATCCACAAAATATAAATGCAAATGTATAGTCCCGACCATCATAATAACATGTCCAAATAAAAAAAGTCCAAGTATCACCATAGGAGAGGTATTACATGCAGTCCTTTCACAATGTGCATAAAATTAAAAACTAAAATGAAATGGTAATGATTATTTAGTGTTTGAAGATAGAAACATAACTACTCAACAAACATCTAGCCAGTGCCTATTCCATTGGCCAAATAGTTACTGTATGTAAATCCACAGGAAGAGATCAAAACAAATACAGTGAAATGCCTTGCAAATTACTTGCAGTTTGAATAGAGTGTCTTACAAACCATTATGTCACTCCTATACTGTTATCATCAAAATCCTGATAATCATGTTCACTCTCTAAGACTATTCATGAAAATTTAATTCTTTCCTTGAAAGAAACTCATAAATAATCAGACAAGCTACCTTGCAACTGGTATGTTTTACATGCCTAACAAATAAAAACATACAAGAGTATAACATAAAAATGAGAAGACAACAACAGAATCTGAGAGAAACTATAATGTATTTCTTTGATCATAATCCTATTTCAATACACATAGAATTTTAAAGTTCAAGGACCTAGACATAGGAAAGAAAAATTTGCTCTATAGGAAAGATATTCAATATTCATCCTTTAGAGACATCCTCACAACCGAGCAGTCACAGAAACCTTCCAAGAATAGGAAGAAGGAACCCTTACAACTAAGAAGAGAATAGAATAAAAAGAAGAAGAAGAAACCCTAAAATCTATACTTGACCAACTCATGTCCATTCTACAATCTAATCTCATTTACTCTTTTCTCTTCTTTGAAAATCTAATCTTCTCGAGCATCTTCAAAATCTGATAAATTTGTCCTTTTTTGCATAAAATCTACTCATCTACTGGAAATCTGATTAATTTTTCCTTTGCTCTTCCCTGAAATTTAATCCTCTGTACCCTCTTTTCCTATCACCATGCAATTCTGATTCATTCCTCTCGCCGAATCTACAAAATCAATCAATTGTGGAAAAGAAATCTCCCCAAAATCTGGTCGCAAATTTAAAAGCCTTTACTGCTCTCAGCAACTTGATTTGAACTGATTCTAACCACCATTGTTGCATCCGTCATCTTCTGGCATTTCTGAAAACATATTATATTGTCCTATTTGGACAAAAAATAGATTTCCCAGACATTTTCCCGTGAACAGCTCTGTCATAAAAAAATTTCAAAATTTCTCCAATGTTTCAACTTTATGATTTTTTAAATCTTTTATAACTTTTAAAATCTGCACATGCCACTAGAACTTGCCACTTGTCATCTTCTCATTCGCTACTCAGACTAACCCATCTTTAACCTCAGTCCATCTAGAGATCTGGAAACTACATGAATTTCTAAGTCTCAGAAATATTTCCTTAACCATGGTTTTCTTTTAGAGACTTGAAGAAATCCCTTTAGTCTCCAGATCTCTGAATAGCCATCTGCAGATTTGGAGACTAGTCTCCAAATCTCATAATGATTTCCTCTCTTCATGTTTCTTTATGAGATTTGGAAACTTCCTTTAGTCTCTAGATCTCTGAATAATTATCTAGAGATCTGGAGACTTGGAGATTTGAAGACTAAGTCTCCAAATCTCAAAATGAGCTTTTTCCTTTATGAGACTTAGAGACCTCTTGACAAGTGTCCCCTTTTCCGCAAAATTTCTTCAAGGCCCACTGGCATAGAAATCGAGGTAGCCGCACAAGCTTGGGAAAGCATAGCTTCCAGCACTTTGATTTACTTTATATATTTGGAGAGTTTCATATAAACACTTTGAATTCCAAATTTGGGAGCAATGTGGGACTAAACTTTATGAAGCATTTTTTATTTTTTTATTGCTGCCAGTACTTATAGGACCATAACTTTTGATTTTAAAACTGGGTTTTTCTAAAAAATATTTTTCACAATGAACACATGGTCTTCTCAAACATATGTAAAATTTAGCCTGACCCAGTTCGTATTTTTTTAGTTATGATAAAAAATGTGACTATAAATCTGAACAATGCACACCCAGAGAATATTGACAATCTGCTAATGGAATGGCTCTGGCAAAGTGACTAAACAACCACATGAAGAGCTAAAAATTGGTATGATGACTCATTCTCATGTCTACAACATGATGCAACCACTAGCACATTACAATCAATCTTTGAGAAAAGATACAATCAACTAAATAGGGCCTCTGGCTAAAGTATGTAACTGATCTTTATTAAAAAGTTAGAAATTGCATATGGAATCAGATTTGCAAAGTGGGAAAATGGATTCATCATGGCCTAAAAATTGAAACATAGGAATTATTTGACCACTAGAATACAATGTAAAAGGAATTTTCTTAATTGGGTCAAAGGGTCAAAAGTTATGATCAGTCAAACAGGGCCTGCTACAACAATTTGACACTTAGGGACGAATGCAGATTTTGGACAAATGCTCAAAACAAGACATCATGCAACAACTTGAAACTTGAATGTGATGATCTGAGATGTCTTCTAATTATAAAATAGGGGTAATGAACACCTGACATGCATGAGAAACTTAAAAAATGGACCCGAGAAAATAGGCATTAAAGCACCTAATGAGGTCAGGAAGCAAAATTTTTAATAAGGTGCTCAAAAACCCATGTTGTATTTTTGAGTACCAACATCTGCAACACTATTTCTTCAAATCTTCTTCATCAATCAAATCTTGCTTCGTTATCCTATTCAGTTCTCTCCAACAGATGTCTCATATTGTTTTTATCTATAGTTCTCCCCCATTGACATCAATGATAGAAATTACATCACTATGTGAACAATAACTCAATGTCAAAAGACACTTTTTAGAAAATACATTGACTAAATTCCTCATGACTCAACTCAGATACACATACTCCCCCATAGAGGAAGTACCAACATCCAATCCAGATGAAAGATAAGGCTCATATACCACTGGATGGATGCAACCAACTACATCACTTCTCAAAAGTAGGTTGGGGCAAAAACCCAAGCATACCTCTCAGATACTCAAATGTATCCTTAGGAAAAGGCTTTGTGAATATATTTGCTATCTGCTCCTTTGTACTTATGTACTCAAGTTTGACTTCTTTCTCAGCAACTTTCTCTCTTACAACATGATACTTAATCTCTATATGCTTTGTCTTAGAATGTAATACATGATTCTTAGACATACTAACTGTACTGGTGTTGTCACAATGTATAACACAAGGTTCAAAAATTTTTATACCGATATCCTTCAACATATCCTTCATAGAAATTATCTGGTTACAATTGTTTGCTGCTGCTACATATTCTGCTTCTGCTGTGTTTTGTGAGATACAATTCTACTTCTTGCTTAGCCAAGAAACTAATCTTCCTCCAAGGAAAAATTCTCCACCACTGGTGCTTTTCATATCATCAACAGTGCCTCCTCAATCAACATATGTATATGCACATAGGGTAAAATCATCTAATTTTTCATACAATAATCCATAGTCCATTGTGCCTCTTAAATATCTCAGTATCCTCTTTACTGCTGCATAATGTGATTCCCTAGGTTCAAATTGAAATCTTGCTACAATTCCAATTGAATGTGCTATATCAGGTCTTGTATGAGTCAAATACTGCAATCCTCCAATCATAGATCTGTATTTTTTCTGTTCTATTGCAGGAGTCTCATCTATGCTAGATAAGTTATGTCCGGTCACCATAGGTGTTCCAACTGGTTTACAATCCTCCATTCCAAATATTTTTTACAAGTCATTCAAGTAGTTTGTCTGACTTACAAAGATACCATCATTGTTTTGTGTTATCTGTAATCCCAAAAAGTATTTCATCTCACCAATCATACTCATTTCAAATTTAGTCTTCATTTCATCAGCAAATTTGTCACTAGCTTCATCTTCTCCTCCAAGGATAATGTCATCAAAAAAAATAACTGTAACTAACAAACCATTTTCAATTTCTTTTGTGCACAGATTGCTATCAGCCGTTCTTTTTATAAATCTCAATTTTAACAAATACTTATCCAGTCTTGCATACCAAGTTTTAGGTGCTTGTTTAAGTCCATATAAAGCTTTCTTAAATTAACATACCATGTCTCCTTCTTGAGTTAAAGGAAAACCTTCAGGCTGCTCAATGTAGACTTCTTCTTCCAATTCTCCATTCAGAAATGTCGACTTCACATCCATCTGATACACTTTGAATTTCTTGTAAGCTGCATAAGCCAAAAACATTCTTACTACTTCAATTCTGGCAATAGGTGCAAAATTTTCTTCATAGTCAATTCCTTCTTGTTGTGAGTAACCCTTACATACCACTTTTTCTTTGTTTCTTAGTACTCCTTGTTCATTCATCTTGTTTCTGAATACCCATTTAGTTTCAATAACATTCTTGTCTTTAGATCTAGGAACCAATTCCCATGTCTTGTTCTTTTCAATCTGATGTAGTTCTACTTTCATAGCATTAGACCAACTTTCATCTTCACAAGCTTCATTAGTAGTCTTAGGTTCAATTTGAGAAATCAAACATAACTGTTCTTGTGCCTTATTTCGAGTCAAAACTCCTCTTTTGATGCTCCCAATAATCTGTTGAAAAGGATGATTCCTTAACAAACTCTTGCTAGGTGTCACTGTCTCAAATTTCTCTTGAGATATAGGTTCTTCAATAACTTCACTGTGGCTTTCATTCAACAAATCACGGTCAGTTTCATAAAACAATTCAGTAGTTCTAGTGTTAGGTTTAGGATGAGCTTCTTCATCAAATTCATAATCAAGCATTCTTTCCTAAATTTTGAACTTTTCATCAACTTTAACATTTGCGCTTTCAACAATAGTCTTAGTTCTTTTATTGAAACATCTATATGCTTTGCTTTTGAAAGAATATCCAAGAAATATACCTTCATCACTTCTAAGATCAAATTTTTCAATATCATCATCTCTCTTTATATAACATTTTCTTCCAAAAATTCTAAAATACTTAACTGAGGGTGCATGTCCAAACCATAATTCTCAAGGTGTCTTGTCTGTGTCAACTCTGATTTGTACTCTATTCATTGTATATACTGTTGTGTTCACTGCTTCTCTTCAGAATATCTTTACTAAATTATTTTCAAATGACATAGCTCTTGTTGCTTGAGTCACTAATATGTTCCTTCTTTCTACAATGCCATTTTGTTTGGGTGTTCTAGGGGCTGAATACTATCTTTTAATGCCATTTTCTTCACAAAATTTGTTAAACTCTCTAGAAGTAAATTCTCCACCTCTATTAGATCTTAAACATTTAATCTTCATTCCAGATTCATTCTCAACTTTATTCTTAACAATCTTAAACTTATGAAATGCTTCAGATTTTTCTTTAAGAAATGCAATCCACATCATTCTTGTAAAATCATCAACAAGAATCATAAAATACTTTTCTCCATAGAATCCTCTAGTCCTGGTAGGACCACTCAAATCTATATGAACAATCTCCAGCTTCTTTGTAGATGTAAACTTCTTACTAGGAAAAGAACTTCTCATATGTTTAGCCATTACACATTCTTTGGAAATCATATTAGTAGGCTTCATAATTTTAGGTAAATCTCTTACTGCAAGTGTAGTACTTACTTTCACAAGGTTATCAAATTTTATATGACAAAACCTTCTATGCTATAACCAACTGTCATCAATCTTTGTAATCAAACATGTGATCTTAGTAGGATTCAACTAAAATACATTACCTCTGGTTCTAGATCGAGTTCCAATCAGATTTTCATCTTTATCTTTTATCACAGAAGTTTTCTCAGTAAACCAAACTTGATATCCCTTATCAACTAACTATCTAACACTCAAAATATTATGTTTCAATCCATCCACAAAATAAACATCATCAGTATTAGTGTTTCCATCAAGAGTAATAGATCATATACCTTTAATCAAACAAGGTGCATTGTTTCCAACTCTAACAACTCCTCCATCATATTCATTCAACTTTATGAAATTTTTCATGTCTACAGTCATATGATGTGAACAAGCACTATCTATAATCTTATTAGCTTTCTTTTCAACTTGAGAAACTAATGCTTTTTCTTCCTTAACATTAGT
The DNA here is from genome assembly GCA_027943335.1 of Chamaecyparis obtusa. Classification (NCBI taxonomy): domain Eukaryota; kingdom Viridiplantae; phylum Streptophyta; class Pinopsida; order Cupressales; family Cupressaceae; genus Chamaecyparis; species Chamaecyparis obtusa. The sequence continues at coordinate 48,133 of BSBK01007379.1, forward strand.
TTCAGGATTTTCTTCTTTAATTGCTACAAATCCTATGTCATCATTATTTTGAGTATCACTTTCACTTGAAGTTCTTTCTATATTAGCTTCAATATCTTCATCATTAGCATAATAACATTCCTTAGATCTTCTAGGTTTGAAATTTCTTTTGTACTTTTTAACTCTCTTAGGACATTTAGATCCAAAATGACCATATTCTTGACAAGTCCAACATTTAAATATTTTCTTACTGTCCGGTTCTCTTTTCACAAGCAAGGCAATACCTTCTTCAATCTTCTTGTCTTCTTCATTTCTAGATCTACTGCTACCAGTATAATCTCTGCTCACACTAATGCTTCTTGACAAAGTAGGGTGAACACTAAGAGCACTGAATGTTGTCTCTATTCTGGGTAAGTCTCCTGATAATCTCAAGTTCATTTTTGCTGCTTCCAATCTTCCAAGGAGAGTCTCTATTGTAAATTTTGTTGTACAAGGTATCACTTGTTCAATCATCTGTGTTGTCTGCTTAAATACAGGAATCAATGAACTCAAAATTTTCCATATCACTTCATTGTCTATCTTTGTTCTTCCACAAGATTTTATACCTGTAATGATCTCTGACATTCTACCAATATAGATTCTAATAGATTCATCTTCCAACATTCTTATATCTTCAAATGCACATATCCAATTATGTAATCTAACTCTTTTTGCATGTTCATCACCTTCAAAGGAAGAGTGTAAAGCATTCCAAATTTCATGAGATTTTTTCAAATATTTTACCTCACTGTACTCATTCTCTAGAAGTACTATCAAAAGTGCTTCTCTTGCAAGTATGTTACACATGAATAGATCTCTCTCTTCCACAATACATATTTCAAGATTGTCCTCTTCAATGATAGTCTTATTATTCTTTGTAGTCAACCAATAACTTAGTCCTAAACATAATAGGTGTGTCTTCATCTTTTCTTTCTAGCTATCAAAATTTACTCCATCAAACTTAGGGCTTTCTTTCCTGAAATTTTCCATGGATCTCCTTAAGCTGTTAAAGTTCTTTTTCAAGGACCTACCACTCTGATACCAATTGTTAGAAAGTAAAGTCCACCAAGATAACTGAGAGGAGGGGGGGGTGAATCAGCTATCAGATAATTATAACTTTTATCATCCTCAACATCATTAAACCATATAAGCAATATAATTACCAACCATAGAAAGATATTTATACACAATAACACAATGACACAAGATATGTTGACTAGGGAACCTCTTGATCAAAGAGTAAACCCTGGTGAGAATGATGCCCACAAAATATGCACTAATATGAATGTTCCTTGTGAGAGGATGAAATATGTTAGGAGTCTTATGAAATACATTCAGTGCATATGAATCCCTGTTAGGAGATTTTGAATCACTGTTAAAAGATTCTAACCCTGTTAAGAGTTATGGAAGACATAAGGACCCACTGCCCAAATAGCTTCAGGGTAAGATCACTGAACACACTATCCAAATAATCTTTTCATTACTCAACATAATAATATATTATCTCTTCTCTAACTGTGCCAAATTTCCCTCACTGTTACATTAGATCTCTGTAGTTTGCATGTCTTCCTTCACAAATTTGATTTCATACTTAGCTCTTTTCTTCACTTCATGCATACAGCATCACAACCGCTGCTACCATATCATAATTACACACTTTCACATTAAAACTTCATACTTCTACAATATAACAAGGAAATAAATTCCTTCCTTTATACCACACTTAAATAATTACAAATGAGTCAGCATACAATTACAAAATAAAAGTTTCCACACGCTACACAAAAATTACACAAAACTGTCAGCTTCCAAATACAATAAATCTTCACTCATGTGACCTTGAAGTATGTGCTATCATCCACATCACTATCAATGTGTCTCAAACTTCTCTTGAACTGTGCAAGACCAGATTCCATCCCAAATAGGAGATATTATCTGATTTCCATAAACCACTACTCAGGAACACTGCCTGAATACTGCTTCCACCAAAATGATCCTAACTTCCATGAATCAATGAATTAATGTTTGCACTCTTAACCATAGACATTTGACATATCAAAGGGTATAACATCAACATCGCATAGCTCCAACTGCAATAACCCACATGCGCTAATCCAAACTTTGTCTGCTTCTCAGCAAGTCTTCGGTAAATCACTGTGTTGACATCAATGACAATCATAGTCATGAATGCAACAACTACTACAATAGAATGGTTAAAAAACACTTTATCATTGATTCGTAACAATCTCCCCCTTTGGCATTGATGGAAACATAGATGAAAAACATCCAATGTTCCAAAAATCCAATACTGCAACACTACTTCTTTAAATCTTCTTCATCAATCAAATCTCACTTCATTATCCAATTCAGTTCTCTCCAACAGATGTCTCATATTGTTTTTCATCTATACTTCTCCCCCATTGACATCAATTACAAAAATTCCATCACTATGTCAACAACAACTCAATGTCAAAAGACACTTTTCAAAAAATACATTGACTAGAGTCCTCATGACTCAGCTCAGATACACATACTCCCCCATAGAGGAAGTACCAACATCTAGTCTAGAAGAAAGATAAGGCTCATATAACATTGGATGGATGCAACCAAATACATCACTTCTCAAAATTAGGTTGGGGCAAAACCCCAAGCATACCTCTTAGATACTCAAATGTACCCTTAGGAAAAGGCTTTGTGAATATATCTTATATCTTCTCCTTTGTACTCAAGTCTGACTTCTTTCTCAGCAACTTTCTCTCTTACAACATGATACTTAATATCTATATGCTTTGTCTTAGAATGTAATACATGATTCTTAGACATAGTAATTGTATTGGGTTTGTCACAATGTATAACAACAGGTTCAACAAATTTTATATCAATATCCTTCAGCATCTGTTTCATTGAAATTATCTGGTTACAATTGTTTGCTACTACTACATATTCTACTTCTGATGTGCTTTGTGAGATACAATTCTGCTTCTTTCTTAGCCAAGAAACTAATCTTCCTCCAAGGAAAAATGCTCCACCACTAGTGCTTTTCTTATCATCAACACTACCTCCCCAATCAGCATCTGTATATGCACACAGGGTAAAATCATCTGATTTTTCATAATATAATCCATAGTCCATTGTGCCTCTTAAATATCTCAGTATCCTCTTAACTGGTGCATAATATGATTCTCTAGGTTCACCTTGAAATCTTGCTACAATTCCAACTGAATGTGCTATATCAGGTCTTGTATGAGTCAAATACTGTAATCCTCCAATCATAGATATGTATTTCTTCTGTTCTATTGTAGGAGTCTCATCTGTGCTAGGTAACTTATGTCTAGTCACCATAGGTGTTCCAACTGGTTTACAATCCTCCATTCCAAATCTTTTCAACAAGTCATTCAAGTAATTTTTCTGACTTACAAAGATACCATCATTGTTTTGTGTTATCTGTAATCCCAAAAAGTATTTCATCTCACCAATCATACTCATTTCAAATTTAGTCTTCATTTCATCAGCAAATTTGTTACTAGCTTCATCTTCTCCTCCAAATATAATGTCATCAACAAAAATAACTATAACTAACAAACCATTCTCAATTTCTTTTGTGTATAGATTGCTATCAATTGTTCATTTTATACATCCCAATTTTAACAAATACTTATCTAGTCTTGCATACCAAGGTCTAGGTGCTTGTTTAAGTCCATATAAAGCTTTCTTTGATTTACATACCATATCTCCTTCTTGAGTTAAAGAAAATCCTTCAAGCTGCTCAATGCAGACTTATTCTTCCAATTCTCCATTCAGAAATGCTGACTTCACATCCATCTGATACACTTTGAATTTCTTGTAAGATGCATAAGCCAAAAACATTCTTACTGCTTCAATTCTTGCAACAAGTGCAAAAGTGTCATCATATTCAATTCCTTCTTGTTGTGATTAACCCTTACATACCAATCTTGATTTGTTTCTTACTACTTCTCCTTGTTCATTCATCTTGTATCTGAATACCCATTTAGTTCCAATAACATTCTTATCTTTAGGCCTAGGGACCAATTCCCATGTCTTGTTCTTTTCAATCTAATCTAGTTCTTCTTTCATAGCATTAGTCCAACTTTCATCTTCACAAGCTTCATTAGTAGTCTTAGGTTCAATTTGAGAAATCAAACATAACTGTTCTTGTGCCTTATTTCGAGTCAAAACTCCTCTTTTGATGCTCCCAATAATCTATTCAAAAGGATGATTCCTTAACAAACTCTTGCTAGGTGTCATTGTCTCACATCTCTCTTGAGATATAGGTTCTTCGATAACTTCACTGTGGCTTTCATTCAACAAATCACTGCTAGTTTCATAAAACAATTCAGTAGTTCCAATGTTAGGTTTAGGATGAGCTTCTTCATCAGATTCATAATCAAGCATTCTTTCTTGAATTTTGAACTTTTCATCAACTTTAACATTTGTGCTTTCAACAATAATCTTAGTTCTTTTATTGAAACATCTATATGCTTTACTTTTCAAACAATATCCAAGAAATATACCTTCATCACTTCTAGGATCAAACTTTTCAATATCATCATCTCTTTATATAACATTTGCTTCCAAAAATTCTAAAATATGTAACTAAGGGTGCATGTCCAAACCATAATTCATAAGGTGTCTTATCTGTGTCGGCTCTTATTTGTACTCTATTCATTATATATACTATTGTGTTAATTTCTTCTCTCTAGAATATCTTTGCCAAATTATTTTCAAACAACATAGCTCTTGCTGCTTCAGTCACTAATATGTTCCTTCTCTCTGCAATGCCATTTTGTTCGGGTGTTCGAGTGGCTGAATACTATCTTTTAATGCCATTTTCTTCAGAAAAGTTGTTAAACTCGCTAGAAGTAAATTCTCCACCTCTATCAGATCTTAGACATTTAATATTCATTTTAGATTCATTCTCAACTTCATTCTTAACAATCTTAAACTTATCAAATGCTTCAGATTTTTCTTTAAGAAATGTAATCCACATCATTCTTGTAAAATCATCAAAAAGAATCATAAAATATCTTTCTCCATAGAATCCTCTAGTCCTCATAGGACTGCTCAAATTTGTATGAACAATCTCCAGCTTCTTTGTAGATGTAAACTTCTTACTAGGAAAAGAATTTCTCTTATGTTTAGCCATTACACATTCTTTGGAAATCATGTTAGTAGGCTTCATAATTTTAGGTAAATCTCTTACTACAAGTGTAGTACTTATTTTCACAATGTTATCAAAGTTTATATGACAAAACCTTATGTGCCATAACCAACTGTCATCAATCTTTGTAATCAAACATGTCATCTTAGTAGGATTCAACTGAAATACATTACCTCTGGTTCTAGATCCAGTTCCAATCAGATTTCCATCTTTATCCTTTATCACACAAGTTTTCTCAGTAAACCAAACTTGATATCCCTTATCAACTAACTATCCAACACTCAAAAGATTATGTTTCAGTCCATCCACAAAATAAACATCATCAGCATTAGTCTTTCCATCAAGAGTAATAGATCCTATACCTTTAATCAAACAAGGTGCATTGTTTCCAACTCTAACAACTCCTCCATCATATTCATTCAACTTTATGAACTTTTTCATGTCTACAGTCATATGATGTGAACAACCACTGTCTATAATCCAATCATCTTTCTTTTCAAATTGAGAAACTAAGGCTTTTTATTACTTGACATCAGTTTCAGGATTTTCTTCTTTAATTACTACAAATCCTATGTCATCATTATTTTCAGTATCACTTTCACTTAAAGTTATTTCTATACTAGCTTCAAGATCTTCATCATTAGCATAATAACATTCCTTAGATCTTCTAGGTTTTAAATTTTTTCTATATTTTTTAACTCTATTAGGACATTTAGATGCAAAATGACCACATTCTTGACAAGTCCAACATTTAAATGTTTTCTTAACATCTAGTTCTCTTTTCACAGGCAAGGCAATACCTTCTTGAATCTTCTTGTTTTCTTCATTTCTAGATCTGTTGCTACCAACATAATCTTCATTCACACTAATGCTTCTTGACAAAGTAGGGCAAACACTAAGAGCACTGAATGTTGTCTCCATTCTAGGTAAGTCTCCTGATAATCTTAGGTTGATTTCTGCTGCTTCCAATCTTCCAAGAAGAGTCTCTCTTGTAAGGTTTGTTGTATAAGGTATCACTTGTTGAATCATCTATGTTGTCTACTTAAATACAGGATTCAATGTTCTCAAAATTTTCCATATCACTTCATTCTCTATCTTTGTTCCTCCATAAGATTTTATACCTGTAATGATCTCTAACATTCTACCAGTATAACTTCTAATAAATTCATCTTCCAACATTCTTATATCTTCAAATGCACATATCCAATTATGTAATCTAACTCATTTTTCATGTTCATCACCTTCAAAAGTAGAGTGTAAAGAATTCCAAATTTCATGAGATTTTTTCAAATATTTTACCTGACTGTACTCATTCTCTGGAAGTGTTTTCAAAAGTGCTTCTCTTGGAAGTATGTTACACATGAATAGATCTCTCTCTTCCATAGTACATGTTTCAAGATTGTCCTCTTCAATGATAGTCTTATTATTCTTTGTAATCGACCAATAACCTGGTCCTAAACATAATAGGTGTGTCTTCATATTTTCTTTCTAGCTGCCAAAATTTACTCCATCAAACTTAGGGCTTTCTTTTCTGAAATTCACCATGGGTCTCCTTAAGCTGTTAAACTTCTTTTTCAAGGACTTGCCACTCTGATACCAACTATTAGAAAGTAAAGTCCACCAAGATAACTAAGAGGGTGGGGGTGAATCAATTATCAGATAATTATAAATTTTGTCATCCTTAATAGCATTAAACCATATAAGAAATATAATTACCAACCATAGAAAGATATTCATACACAATAACACAATGACATGAGATATGTTGACTAGGGAACCTCTTGATCAAAGAGTAAACCCTGATGAGAATGATGCCCAAAAAAGATGCACTAATATGAATATTCCTTGTGAGATGATTGACATTGAGTACATCTAAATCTCTATTAGGAGATTTTGAATCCCTGTTAAAAGATTCTAACCCTGTTAAGAGTTAAGAAAGACAGAAGGACCCACTGCCCAAACAGCTTCAGGGTAAGATCACTGAACACATTGTCCAAATAATATTTTCATTACTCAATAGAATAATATGTTACCTCTTCTCTGAATGTGCCAAACCATACTCACTATTACATCAGATCTCTGTACTTCATATGTCTTCCTTCACAAATTCTCTTTCATACTTAGCTCTTTTCTTTACTTCGTGCATACAACATCACAACCGCTACTACCATATCATAATTACACACTTTCACATTACAAATTCATACTTCTACACTATAAAAAGAAAATACATTCCTTCCTTTATACCACACTCAAATAATTACAAATGAGTCAGCATACAATTACAAAATAAAATTTTCCACACGCTACACCAAAATTACACAAAACTGTCAACTTCCAAATACAATAAATATTCACTCGTGTGACCTCAAAGTCTACACTTTCATCCACATCACTATCAATGTGTCTCCAACTTCTCTTTAACTGCACAAAACTAGATTCCATCCTGATTAGGAGATATCATCCAATCTCCACAAACTGCTACTCAGGAACATTGCCTGAATACTGCTTCCACCAAAATGATCATAACTTCCACGAATCAATGAATTACTATCTATGCTCTTAACAATAGACATATGACATATCAAGGGGTATAACCTCAACATCACATAGATCCAACTATAATAACCCATGTGCACTAATCCAAACTATGTCTACTTCTCTACAAGTCTTCGGTAAATTACTACGTTGACATCAATGACAATCATAGTCATGAATGCAACAACAACTGCTATAGAATGGCTGCCAAATGCTTTAGCATTCATTCCTAACAAAGGCCTAGCAGGACCCCTAGGAAGTCCCCATGACCCCATTTGACACATTTAGATGCTAAAGTGTGTCTGAAGGTGTCATAGGACCCCTTAAGACACACTTCAGCATTCTACTATCAAAAGGGGTCACAAGGTCTTCGTAGGGGTCCTAACATGTGATAAGGCATACTAGGGCCCCTAGGAAGTCCCCATGACCCCTTTTGATACATTTGAATGCTCAAGTGTGGTCAAAGGGGCCGTAGGGCCCCTTAGGACACACTTGACCATTCTAATGTGTCAAAAGAGTTCACGGGGACTTCTGAGGGGTCCTAACATGTGATAAGGCCCACTAAGACCCCTAGAAAGTCCCCATGACCCCTTTTGACACATTTGAATGCTCAAGTGTGTTTGAAGGCATTGTAGGAACCCTTAGCACACACTTGAGCATTCTAATGTGTCTAGAGGGGACACGGGGACTATCAAGGGATCCTAACACATGATAAGGCATACTAGGAACCTTAGGAAGTCCTCATGACCCCTTTTGACATATTTGAATGCTCAAACATGTTTGAAGGCATTGGAGGACCCCTTAGGACACACTTGAGCATTCTAATATGTCAAAAGGGGTCACGTGGACTTCCTAGGGGTCCTAACATGTGATAAGGCATACTAGGACCCCTAGGAAGTCCTCATGACCCCTTTTGACACATTTGAATGCTCAAGTATGTGCGAAGGTGTCATAGGATCCCTTAGGACACACTTGAGCATTCTAATGTGTCAAGACGGGTCATGGGGATTTCCTAGAGGTCCTAACGCATGATGAGGCCTAGTAAGACCCCTAGGAAGTCCCCATGACCCCTTTTGACACATTTGAATGCTCAAGTTTGCCTGAAGGGGCCATAGGACCCCTTAGGACAAACTTGAGCATTCTAGCATGTCAAAAGGGGTCACAGGGACTTCCTAGGGGTCTTAACACGTGATAAGGCCTATTAGGACCCATAGGAAGTCCCCATGAGTTCTTAAGACACACTTGATCATTCCAATGTGTCCACAAGGGACACAGGGACTTCCAAGGGGTGCTAATGCATGATAAGGTGTACTAGGACCCCTAGGAAGTCCTCATGATCCCTTTAGACACATTTGAATGCTCAAGTGTGTCTAAAGGTATCGTAGGACCTCTTACGACACACTTGCACATTCTAATGTGTCAAAATGGGTCATGGGGACTTCCTACGGGTCCTAATGCATGATAAGGTGTACTAGGACCCCTAGGAAGTCCTCATGACCACTTTTCACACATTTGAATGCTCAAGTGTGTGCATAGCTGTCGTAGGACACCTTAGGACACACTTGAGCATTCTAATGTGTCAAAAAGGGTCACAGGGACTTCCTAGGGGTCCTAACATGTGATAAGGCCAAGTAAAACTGCTAGGAAGTCCCCACAACCCCTTTTGACACATTTGAATACTCAAGTGTGTCCGAAGGGGCCTTAGGACCCCTTAGGATAGACTTGAGTGTTCTAATGTGTCAAAAGAGATCACAGTGACTCCCTAGGGGTCCTAACATGTGATAAGGCCTATTAGGACTCTTAGGAAGTCCCCAAGACCCCTCTGACACATTTTAATGCTCAAGTGTGTCTAGAGGGGTCGTAGGGCCCCTTAGGACACACTTGACTATTCTAATGTATCAGAAGGGGTCACAGGGACTTCCTAGGGGTCCGAATGCATGATAAGGCCTAGTAGGACCCCTAGGAAGTCCCCATGTCCCCTTTTGACACATTTGAATGCTCAAGTGTGTCTGAAGGTGTCGTAGGACCCCTTAGGACACACTTGAGCATTCTAGTGTGTCAAAAGGGGTCACGGGGACTTCCTAGGGGTCCTAACGCATGATAAGGCTTAGTAGGACCATTAGGAAGTCCCCATGACCCCTTTTGACACATTTGAATGCTCAAGTGTGTACAAATCGGCTGTAAGGCCCCTTAGGATAGACTTGACCATTCTAATGTGTCAAAAATAGTCACGGGGACTTCCTATGGTTCCTAACATGCGATAAGGCCTACTAGGACCCCTATGAAGTCCCCATGACCCCTTTTGACACATTTGAATTCTCAAGTGTTCAAAGGTGGCGTAGGACCCGTTAGGACACACTTGAGCATTCTAATGTGTCAAAAGGTGTGATAGGGACTTCCTAGGGGTCCTAACGGGCGATAAGCCCTACTAGGACCTGTTAGTGTTTGAACCTGCAGATTAGTCAATCACTCAAATAATCCCAATGGCTATAACCTACCAAGTTACAAACTACTAAGGTATTAAGGTTAAGACCTTCTTCACTTTGAGTAATATATACTCAGGCGGGTGTACCTCTATAATTTCAACGTTCAACTGAGATCTGAATTGAGAACTTGCTCTTTCACTGCTTTGTTATTGCCTTCAAAATTCAACTCAATAAGTTGCTAAAACTCTGAGTATAACCCAAATTATCCTGATACACAACATCATGATATGGACTATATAAACAGAAACACGAAACAATGGCTTAAGGATATTCATCCTTCTTCCTTTTAAAGTTAAACTCAGGGAAGGGTTAACCTCATTTATTGCTTCTTCAAAGCATTGAAATACATATTTATGAACTTGTCATAAAATGTCTCAAGTCTGGAAATTATGCATATAAAGTAAAATTTCAATCAATTATATCTTGGATGGTAAACCAATGTAAATGGATCTAAAACCAGTCCCTTATCCGTTGGGCATCAGAGTCAAACTCTACCTTCACATATATCTATTAAAATGAATACAATGAAACTCAAATGACATGCCTAACATATCATTGTTCCCATTCCTACACCCGTCATAAAATCCACATATAGATATTTAATTCCCAGAGACCTCCCCTAAGATTTTACTCTTTCCTTGAAAGAAACTTAAGCTCAACCCCTACATTCACCTTGTGAAAGATGTACTTAAACTGTCTTACAATCTAAATACATAAAGAAACTAAAACACTCCACATGTAAAGACAATCAAATGATAGTAACAAAGCTGTAGTGTATTTGTATTAATTGATCAAATGCATTCATACAGTCTTCCTTGATTTCAAGAAAATAAGGTTCTATATTCCAGACCTCTCTTTTACAAAAACATTTTCCAACCTCTATCTTCAATAGAAACTGACTATTTATACTAATCAACCATCCTGGAATCCTCGAAAGGATGCAACAAGCTTCAGATGGCTGATAGAAATTTGCACTAGAAAACAAAAGAAAATACAAATAGAAAGATATTTAATAAAGACAGAAAGGCATATTTTTTCAATTCTAGACAACTTTCACAGCTGGCACCTTTGTTTGTAGATATTTTCAGAGCAGTTACCAAGTTTGTTATATGAATGATGACCACCATTACAAGCTAATTTACATCATTCTCTATTTGAACATGCTCTCCCTCAAATTCTGGATCAGTTGCCAAGTGCAATCTATTCTTCTTCCTCCTCTGTCAGCTGGATAACCGGTTTTTTCTTCTTCTTTTTTATTAGCTTTTCCCAAGCTGCCACATCATCATCAGATGGCCAGTCGTAACTCTGCAGCTCCTGTAATAAGTTGACTTGCCGTTCCCATGTAGAATCAGTCAAATTTTTAACTTTTGCTATAAACTTAATACAGTCACTCTTAACTTTGAATAAATTATCAATTATATTGTTAGTTCTTTCCACATCCAAAGCCTTATTATCTTTTAGGAAGGCGTCTTGCTTGATTACCAACTGACCCATTGACAACTTCCAATCTTCCAGATTGACCACATTTCCATCGTCATCATATACCGGGGGCAAATACTTGCTGTAATCTTTATCAAACATGGCTAACCTAGCCTTTATTTGGTTTGACTCTCCTTTGAAAAACTTTGACGCAACACTTATTAGGCCAATCCTTTCAAATACAATAGTCATTCACCTTTTGATTGGTCTGATGTAATAGGCTGACTGATTTATGAACTGCATCCATCTTGTCCCTTATTTTGTCTTGCCTGTACTGCACTATTTTGGCTATAGTGTCTAGGGATGCATCCAATGTCACCTTTTCCAAGTCTTCAGCAGGTCCCTCAGGTGCTTCCAAATTTATCTGAATAGGTACCTCAACTTGCAAAGGAGGAGGAGGTATTATTTTTGAGGCTTCTTCAAGTTTGACCTTTATTTCTGCCAGCTCATCTTCCAATTGTTTGATCTTCATCATTTTCAAATCTCTGTCCTTGGCTACCATGCTTGAACTTTCAAACAATTTGGCATATCTTTCTGACAGCTGATCTATCTTGGCTTCATTCAGATTATCCCAATGAGTTATTGCCTTGCAGACTTCAAGGTCTGTTGTATTTTGTACAGTCCATATAATCTTATTCCCCTCCATCTTATGCTCTATACTCAAAAGAGATGGCTTTTGGGTTTTGGGGGCCATAGACCACATTGTAACAGCTTCGGACTTAGGGTCATAGCCACTTCCTCTTATCATGTCACCAATGTGAACCTCATATGATAGGCTACCCTCTGGTTGCTTTCTCAATTAATCAATGAGGAATGCAGAAGTCAGATCCCATCCTGGGGTTAACAAAATTCCACTTGATTTAACCAATTCTCTGGCTTTGTCCACTGTTATAGGATCAAGGCTAGGATCATATGAAGTAAGAGCTCTCAAAGTTTCTTCACTTGGCTCCATACCTTCAGGTAGAGCTTTCTTTACTTCTTGCTGCTTGTTCCAAATGAGAAAACTCTTGAACTCATCAGTCTTAATGAATTGATCATCCCTCAAGAATTCATCCTGATAGACCTCTCTGATATCCTTCTCCAACCACAAGGACTTTTCTCTACTTTCTTGCTCAATGGCTATTTTCTTGCCTGCTCTTATTGCTTTCCTCAATTGATGATGATATGGCCTATCACCTGGTACAAGAGCAGACACTCTGTCAATTTCCCTTCTTTGTTTCTCATGCCTTGAAGGTTCACCTTCCTCAAGCCTCTGTTTCTTCAATGGTGGCTCTGAGATGTCCTTTATTTCTGGTTGATCTTGAGTGAGATCAACAACTGGTGGTCCCTTAACCTGTGGAGGACTATCTTCTTCTTGTGACTCAACAGTAAATTCTTCCTCATCAGAAGATGAATAATCTTTCTTTTTCTTCTTCTCTGGCTTATTCTGATCAATCAGGCTTTCCAATTGATTCACCAAGGTATCATATTTTTCAATCATCCCATCAGTCTTCTTCAAATAAGGAAGATCGGGGAAAAAACCCTCAAAAGGAATCTGAGATGCTTTCAATTGGTTGGACAAATCTACTAAATCAAAGAATCTGTACCATCTCCTCTTAACCTCATCTTCATCCAAAATGTTTCTAATCACATCTTCTTCATCTAAACCCTCATGCTCCTTGATCACACCAATGTTTGGGATGTAAGTCATCCTGGCAATCTTGATGAAACCCTCAGGATCTATGTGCCTACAAGCACCAGTAACCATTTTGAATTGTTGTAGCCATGCACTAATTTGAGGAAAAGCCCTCTTTCCTATCAGGAGGTCACGTACCCTGAATTGCCTCGGTGTGAATGTACCCTTTCTGTGAGGGGCCAGAAGCTCTCTATCTATACACATCAATTGCCAAACAAATTCCAAACAAGCCACTCTCGGAGGCACATACTTTGGTAATAAATGTGGGGGTTGGGGAAAACCATAAACTCTAATAATTGTGGAATTATCTCCTAAGTAGAAGTCACCCCAATTATGATTTCCATCCCACTTATCCACATACTGCAGTGGTCTTAAAAGCCTAAGGACTCTAGGAGATAGCCTGGTGACATTTATGCCTAGCATCCTGATAATTGGAAAGACAATGAAATTCTGAAAAACACAAAAATCTGCTTCATTGGAGGTAGAATTCCATATCCTCACCCACAACTACACTGGATTGTGCTGATCCTTGAAAGTGAACCTTGGTTTTAACATGTTTACATCAAAACTGTTGATGTTGAAAAATAGAATCAAATGCATTAATAAAGAATAATGCATGAACTCAATAGGACTTTTACTTTCTTTGACAGACATCAGCCCTTGATGCATCCTATCAATCACATACTGAATGTAATCATAGTCAGTGTTTACCAAGGGATTTTGAATATCCAAGATAATCATCAGCAAGTCAGCTGGTAAAAATTATGCATTCCCATCAATTCCCAAAACTCTAAATAACGCATAGCAAGTATATCTCATATAATGATGGAGGGATTTGAACTGGTATGGGGCATTCATGTTAGCAGGAAGGGGGGCTATATATTTATCCTGTTTTGGCATATGTTTAACCAACTGGTCTTTTACTGACCCTATATTGCTTCTGTATCTTGCCTTTTCTTAATTCAAATCAATCTCAGTTGAAAAGGATGTGTATAGACCAAAAGCTTTCATAAAAGATCCCCTATCAAGAGTAAATAAGGGTGATTGGTCTTCTTTTCTAATTGTCCTTGAGATAGGGTCATAACTTCTGGCTAGGGCAACAATTAAATCAACATCTAGGAAAACATCAGGGACAACCATTTTTCCCAATCCTAACACCCAACCATTACAGATAGGAACATGCTTATTTTTATTGCTGTAAAAGAAGTTGAAAATAGTGTAACCTGAGAATTCCAGAGTGATTGGGTCTCTACACCATTCGAAAAGATCTTCAAACACGTCATCAATAGCCCTCTTGTTCTGACTGGAGCCCGGCAACAGTTTCAGGAATTCATCTAAAAAATTTGGCTTATTCCTGTCCTCACCAATTTTGGACTTGGCCTCACTACTAGAAGACGCTGCACTCTTCTCAGGTTGACTCATCCTTGCTACAGAAACACCTTCAGTTCTTTGTATCTCAAATGCTTTATGCTCAAAAATTCTCTAGACAAACAGAAACTCTGAGACTGAACAAATAAACAATGAGCTTCAACTTATTTATCGATATGAATCCAAGGTGTGCAACTACCATAGTTAATGCAAATCTCCTTAATTGATCCCATATTCAATTTTATGTACCCTCAGATTTCAAATTTTGAGCTCGCCATGTCTGGATGTTGATAGATAGATTAAACTACTTGAAAACAAGGTGAAGAGGCAATGATCATGATTCTGTAGTTTAAAACTGTTTGCGTCATGCAATCTTTCTTCTTGAAGCTGATTTGATGGCTTACTAGTTTCATGTCCAGATCGACAAAGTACTTTATCTATGTGGCAACGGTTCTTTTTCTTTTCCCTTTATGACCTTTTCCATCTGAGCCCATTTAGCGAACCGGCGACTATTGGCTTCTCTTGGTCGCTTAATATAATGCTAACCCTAGCTAGCAACCGGAGAACTGGCGACCACTAGCTTCGCTAGTTCTCTGAATCCCTGTTTAATCCTGGTTCAAATTTGGAGAACTAGTGACTACTAGCTTCGCGGGTTCTCGGAATCCTATCCTTAACCACCCATGCATTTCACGAATCAGCGAACAAAGGGCTCCCACTTAAATAGTTAACTGCAATTACCATTTGGTGAACTAGCGAACAAAGCCACCTCCGATTCTCTTAATATTATGACTAACGGTCAATTTTCTTGGAGATCTAGTGAATAAAGGGTTCGCGCATTCGCTTAAAGATATACTTAACCGCTTGATTGTCTGGAGAACTGGCGAACCCCTTTAATCTCTGATTCGCTGAATCTTTCCTTAATCATCACTTTATACTAGGATTCCAGATTGACCGTTGATCTTCATCAATCGATGGCTATCGCTAGTTCTCTGAATAACAAAAACCTTAACCATTTAATTCTGAGAATCAACGAACAAAGAGCATTCGCTAGTTCTCAGAATATTCCATATCATTGAAAATTTCATTTTGAGAATAAGCGACTGAGACCTTAAAACTTATCATCCATTGATTCGCTTATTCGCCAGATTGTTTTAACCTTTATCCTTTTATTAAGAGAATTGGCGATCACTGGCTTCGCTGAATCGCTAAATTGTTTAGCATGTCACCAACTTATTCTGAGAATAAGCGAATGTGAGAAAAATTATCTCCACTGAAATCTTTTGGGCAAACCATCAGAACCGCCAAATTTAGAGGATAGCACTATAAGTATTTAGTCGCTCATTCGCCAGATCAAATATGCAGGACCCACAGATATTTTGAGATTAAAACAAGGCCGTTGATCATGAAAACAATCCATGGTATTCACTAATTGTCTAGTTGACACGACCCTTGACCGCCAGATTCTGAGAATAAGCGAACAAAGTGTTCGCTGAATCGCTAGATTGTTTCACAAGACCGCCAAAGATTGCGAGAACTGGAGATAACCCTCATTCACTAGTTCTCGAAAAGGAAAATGAAACTGCTGAAGCACTTGGAGACTTAGCGAACAAAGTAATCAAAAAGTGTGGCTTTAATGCATTCGGCAATTTGCTGGATGTTTGGGATAACCGCTGGAAGATCTAGAGCACTGGCGACTGATATTAATAGCGAACATGAATTTGACTCATTCGCTAAATCGCTAGATTGTTTTGAAATTTGATAAGACACTTCCCGATTCGGCAAACACTTGGGGAAAATAAGCACATGCACAAATAGCAACTTAAGTGACTTAAAGGTAACCAAGAAAAAGAAACAAGAGGGCCACATGAAGTTTAGAAATGAATTGGAAACATTTTGAAAGACAAGACCTAGGGTAAGGGTTTTTCTGAACATGTCAAAAACCATTTTCACGACACTTTACAAACCCTAGTCCAGGTATAACACTCACATGGAGACTTAAACCAGGAATTGGACACAAACCTTGAAAAACTTTTAGGATACCCAACAGTGGCTCTATCTGAGGATGCTTGATTGTAAGATCATAGCAAGAAACCATGAATCTCTGGGAGGCAGACCAAAAAAAAACTTGAACCTAAAACAAGAAGCAAACACACCTATACGTATAATACAAGCCTACTGTGCATGGAAAAAGAACTTTCAACTGAAGAAAAATTTCAAAAATTGTCCATGCACTGGCAATTCTTGCTCTTCACCATCCATACCTTGCAAAAAATAAGAATCTTTGCCATGAATCTGACAAACAATGAAGGGACCCATCCATAAGGACTCAAATTTTTTATGCTTCCGTTTGTCTTCATATCTAGCATTCCACTGAAGAACCATGTCACCAGGCTGAAATTTTCTCACAGTAGCCCTTTTATCAAAAAGATATTTCATTTTTTGCTGCAGTTTTATGTTATTTTTCTGCCCTTCCCTTCTTATCTCATCCAACTCAATCAGCTGAACCATCCTATCTTGCAGTGGGTTACTGATTTCAATATCTTCCTCTTGCATAAACTTGTAGATGGGAAGGAGATTATTAATTGGCAATCTTGTCTTTGCACCATATACCATTTCAAAGGGGGACTTCCCTGTGGCTTTTTTCTCAGAAATTCTATCAGCCCATAGTGCTAACTTTAACTTCTCATGCCAACTTCTTTTATTCTTTTCCAAGGTCTTCTTCAAGATTTGCAAAATGCTCTTATTGCTAGACTCAGCTTGTCCATTGGCCTGTGGGTGATATGGGCTTGAATAAGACAAGATAACTCCCATTTCATCACAAAAATCAGTAATTTCTTGAGACCTAAAACTCATTGCATTGTCTACAACCAATTTAATTGGGACACCAAATCTTGTGATTATGTTGTTCATCAGGAAATCAATTACCACAGCACTTGTCACTCCTCTAGTGGGAATAGCTTCTATCCACTTGGTAAAGTAATCAGTAGCCACCAAAATGTGACTATGTCTTCCACTAGACTTTTCAGAGAACTCTCCAATAAAATCCATACCCCACATTGCAAAAGGGGCTTCTGCAACAACTGGATTTAATAACAATGCACCTGAAAATTTTAGTTTCTTTGAGAACCTTTGACAGGGTTCATACTTTCTAACATAAGAGTGAGTGTCTTTAAACAATACAGGCTAATAATATCCTGCCCTCAAAATTTTATGAGCTGTTGACCGAGCAGAATAATGCCCTCCACACATTCCAGAATGCATTTCTTTTAGCACCTTCTCTGATTGGTGTTCATCCAAACAAAAGAGTAAAATGCCATCATTGTCTTTCCAGTACAAATAACCTTGAATGAGGACATATCTTTGAGCCTGTAATCTCAAGCTTCTTCTCTGATTATCATTCAATTCAGGTGGACATTTAGCATTTTTAATAAAATAAACAACATCCTTGTACCAGGGTTGCATCTCAATACTAGTAACTGTATCAACATTAGTAGCAACATTGTTTATCTGGACAAGGTCCATGTTTTCCTCAGTCATTAATTTGGCAAGTTCCAATCCTCTTACCAATTTGGTAATATGGATCTCAAGGTCAAACTCTTGAATCCTATTTATCCATTTACATCTCTTCCCTGTGACTTCACTCTGTATCAAGATATCCTTTACTGCAGCATGGGGTACATAAGCATTAACCTTTGCACAAACCAAATACAGTCTGAAATCCTTGACTACTTTCACAAGTGCATAAGCTTGCTTTTCCATTATTTCATAATTTAATTCAGCAGATTGCAAAGACTTGCTGAAAAAAGCTATAGGATGTTCATATCCTTCTTGATCTTTCTGCAGAAGGACAGCTGCAATAGTATGGAAAGATGCAAAAGAAAATAGAGAAAAAGGTTTTAAATAGTTAGGTGATACCAAAATAGTAGCTTCTTGAATTGTTTGTTTAATTTTTTCAAAAGCCTTCTGAGCTTCCAAGCTCCATTCAAATTTCATTCCCTTTTTAAGGAACTTTACTATTGGCTTGACCAACTATGCAAAGTTAGCAATAAATCTTCTCACAAAATTTATCTGCCCCAAAAATGATTGCACACCCTTTATATTATTTGGTGGAGGGACCTTTTTGATGGCCTCCACTCTTTCAGGATCAATCCTGACTCCTTTTGATACTATGTGTCCCAGTAACTTTCCTTCTGTCACAGCAAATTGACATTTCCTGGGATTCAAGGACACACCAAACTCTAAGGCCTTGAGAAAAATCTTTTCTAAATGAGAACAATGATCATCAGCCCTTTTGGAAAAAGCAGTGAGATCATCTTGATATACTACCATTAAGACATTGATCATTTCTTTGAAAGCAACATCCATGGCTCTCTGAAAAGTTGCCCCAGCATTTTTTAGACCAAAAGGCATGCGAACATATACATAAGTTCCCCAAGGAGTTGTAAAGGCTGTCTTGAATTGCTCTGATTCTTTGACTAGCACTTGGTTATACCCTGAGAAACCATCCATCATTGACAGGAGTTCACATCCAGTCACCCTATGCAGCATGGCCTCCATATTAGGCAATCCATAATTATCCTTGAGTGATGCCACATTTAGGTTCCTAAAATCAACACAAAGCTGGATGTCACCATTCTTCTTCCTTACTAGTACAAGGTTTGAAACCCAAGTTGAGTGCCTAATTGGTTCAATAATACCAGCATCCCTCAGTTTTGTCAACTCAACTTGCATTTTGGTGGCCAATAAAGGATTAATGGGTCTCTGCTTTTGTCTAAAGGGTGTGGTTTCCTCCTTTAGAGGAACTTCATGCTGAAATAAATCAGCCCTATAAGCTTTGAGGTCATCATATGACCAAGAAAACACATGTTTGTACTTTTTCAAAAGTCTAATCAAGTTGCCTCTGATCTCCCTATTCAGTTTCTTTCCAATGTATACCATTTGTGGGGAATTTTCTGATCCTAGGTTTATCTCCTCTAAGTCTTCCAATTTTGTATTAGACTTTTGGGACAGAAAACCATCATTTATTTTAAACATTCCCTCCAATTCTACTAGTCCTTTCGGTATATGATTAGAAGGCAATTGAACTATTTCATTTCCCATGATGCATTCTTTTCCTTCAATACATTCCTGTACCTCATTGAAATCTATTTGTTGACCCTCATATTGATCCAGGCCTTGAAGGAATCTAAGGATATCAAGATCATCCTCAAAAACTTGCCAATTGTACACATTGTCAGGAACTGCAGGCCTAGTTTTAGTTTCCAACATGGAAACACCAGAGAGGGTGATATCATTGTTTTTCAAAGCAACATTAGCAAGAAAATCTACCATGATGTTATTTGACCTCTCTACCCAGAGCAAATTAAAAGCTTCAAAAAATTCTAATCTATTCTAGACAGCATGCTTATACAACTTGAGTTTCTCATCCTTGGAGGCATATTGGGATCTTACTTGGGCTACAATCAATTGGGAATCACCATGGACTTTTAAACATTTAATACCATGCTTTATGGCTACATCTAATCCCAAGATCAGGGCCTCATATTCAGCAGTATTATTTGTACAACTGAAAGCCAACAAAAAGGAATACTTGAAAGTATTACCTGATGGGGAAATGAAAACAACACCGGCTCCTGATCCTTCTTTGGAGCATCCACCATCAAAAAACATTTTCCACAAGCTATCTTGTTGCATCATCAACTCATCCACAATCGGGTCTATGTTTTTCAACTGAGGTATCACTTCTTCAATCACAAAATTATTCATATCAATATCTACAAAACAATTAAGGGCTTCCGGAGCAACCATTTCCACCATAACTGAGGAACGGGGCTCCCTGTACAACTTTACTTCAGTCCCATTCACTAGAATAGTGGCATAAGATAAATCTAGTTCCAACTTTCCACCCACTGCTGCAGCCCATTGTCTTGACAATAACAGGCCATAGTGAGGCTCTGTATCCACAACAACTACATCCATTTTGTATGTAGCTTCTAGGAATGCAGCAATTTTTACCTCAATTCCAACCAAAGTCCCCACAACAGGCACTACCCTATTATCCATTGCATAACACCTGCCATTAGAAGTGTCAACTTGCAATCCTAATTCTTTCATTACATGATATGGCATCACAGTTGTGGCAGCACCAGAGTCTATCATACAATTTTTTAGCAATAAATCATTCACAATCAGAGTGACATAAAATGGATTGATGGAAGAAGGTTCTTGTGTTACAATTGTCCCAACAAATACATTTGAGATGGGAATAGGATTTTTTATGGAACTCCCTTCCTCTTGTTTGGTAGGCACAAATCTCTGCTCATTTATAAGAGCCAAGGCTGTTGTCTTGTGCTCTTTTATTTTCAACATTTCAAGTAGAGGGATGGACACTTTCATCTGAGACAACACATGTCTCATATCAAATGCAAGGGAATCAGCAGGAGAATCAGATTGATCCTTTGTCCTACCAGTTTTCTTTTTCATCTTGTCAACACTAACTTCCTCCCTTTTCTTCATTTCATCCACAAGTTCTTGATCCTTGCCATCTATAACATTGGGCTTTGGGAAACCCTTATCCTGAGGACTACCTTTGATGAATACTGATCTAGGAATTCCCTGTTCATTATCCACCTTTCTGTTCCTCAAATTATATGAGGATCTTGCTTGTGTTATGGCAACCATAGTTAAGTTTTTGATTTCCTCTTCACTGGGCTTCCTCCATTGCTTCTCATCTGATCTAGATCCTACCATATGAGTTTTATAATCATTGTTATCAAATTCTTCAGGATCAGATTGAGTAAATATTTGTTGCTCATAATCAGAGAAAATCTTTCTCTTATGATCAACATCTGGGCAGCTTGCTTCATCATCTGAGGACACAAAATCCTCTATTGGATCTATAGTAAACATGTTAATGGCAGGCTTTTCAGATTCTTCATAATCTCCTACACATAAGTTATCAGCCCCTTCTCCTAAGGCTTGGGCCACAGCACACTGGAAAGGTGAATGAGGCATATTACAAGCTACACACCAAGGAGTGTTTTCTACATTGTGTGTTGTATTTTTCTTTAAGGGATCTGGGGTATCTCTCCCTTTTTGTAATTCATTGCTGTCGAGAACAGGTCTCCCATCCTTCCAATTAGTTTTGTAAGGCATGTCTCTCAAATTAGGGGCCTTGTCCTGCCTTTGATAAGGGAGTCTTGCATCTTGAAAGTTTCTACCACCTTTATCAAATCTTATTGGGAACTCCTTGTTAGCACCCGGTCCTTTATCCATCCTATCCTCCTCTTTAAAAGGCCTTGCATGTTGTGGCCTAGTCTCTTTCCACAATTTACCCTCATCCCTCTTGTACATTTGGCCAGATGCCTTTCGGTTACTCTCAATATTTATGGCTAATTTAAATGCATCCCTAAGGGTGTGGGGATTTTTATCTCTTAGGAGATAAGACATTTTACCATCCATGGAATTGAAATAAGTTGTCATGCAAACTGCATCATCCAACCTCAATACCTGGAACAATTTGTACATAGCCTTTTGAAACCGGCTATTGAACTCTGACATGCTCTCATTATAATTTTTCTTGATATTATTGAATTCATTGAGCATGTAACTAGAATTCACATGTTCAGCATACTGCTCTTTAAAACTCCTGACAAATTCATCCCATGAAGCAATACTGTTCTCAGGTAACCCTCTGTACCAATCCCTAGCATCTTCAATCAATGATTGAACAAAAAGTTTCATAATGACATCTTCATGTTCAATCTCATAGTCATTAACTTTATCTGTGAAAAACTTCAAATGCTCTTCACAAGTAATAACATTATTCCCAGTGAATAATGGGATCTTCTTCCTGACTTCATTAGGAACAGCATTGGGTTGACCAGGAATACCATCAAAAAACAAAGGCCTATATCTATCCAAATGAACTGGTCATCTTTGGATAGTAAGTTGATTTGAAGGGGTTGTTGTAGCATTTTGACATGGCACATTTCCCACTGTACCTCCAGCTATAAAGGGAACTTGACTAGGAAATTGTCCAGATGGATATTGTCCAGAGTGAAAGGCTTTAGTATTTGGAATTGAAATGTTAGGCTGACTGGATGAAGTTGTTCCTATGGTAATAGGGACAGAACTACTAGCAGATGTATTCATGTTAGCATGTAGAAAGGCAATCTTCCTCTTCATTTCATCTGCAGCAGCCTCTAACTCAAGTTTCTCAAGTTGCATAGCCAAATCCTCCTTTGCTTTCCTAGCTTTGTCTAAATCTGTACTCGCTTGAGTAGGCACATCAGGAATGGGCACAACCTTCTTCGGTTCATTTATAACAACACCCACCACCTTTTGTTTTCCCTTATCAGGGATTTCCTTGGGGGCAATTTTAATCTCCTTGTTTTTTTTGATTTCAGAGGGATTCAATTGTCTTAAAACATGGCCTATTCCCTCAAATTCACTTTGTTGGGGCCTGGTATCCTGAGCTTGCTTTCTCAAAGCTTGCATATCACCAAACAAGTCTTTATCCAAACCTTGTACATCCTGGTTTAGATCACTAACATGGGTCTCATTTCTCTTGGTTCTCTTGAGGAGTTCTTCCCTTTCCAGAAGCAATTCATGAAGCTGTTGTTCCCTTACCTTCATTCTATTAGCAATTTCTGCTAATTGTTCACATTACTTTTCTCTCAAGGCAATCACTTCCTCTCTTAACTTCTCAGAATCATATGAAGTTGTTTCAGCGGTAGAGGTTTCATCTAGTTGTTCAAGGGTTTCTCTAGCAGGGAAAAAACCTACTTCTGTGACTACTTCTTTCTACATATAGACCTCTGGTGTGACCCTTTTGACATGCTCAGGATCGTCAGAAGATGAAGAAGTTTCATGAGGAAGTGGAACAAGAAATCTTTCTCGAGAAGGAGCCTGGGAACTAGCATTATTTTGGCCTCTCCTAGACCATTGCTTTTTTCTTGGTGTGTGGAGTTCATCACCTATATTATCTTCTGGATGATCCTTATAGTAAGACCTAGTGTTCCTTGGTCGACTCATGGTAAATGATAATAATTTTACAAAATTTTGCAACTATTAGCAACTGGTAACACAGATTTCTTTAGAGTTGCCACCCACTACTCAAGCGGGAATCAAAAGTTATTTCTACTGGTCTACAAACATAAAATAGACAAGATTTGCACTAACCTATTGCAGGCTATCAAAATAAGTCCCCAGTAGAGTCATCAATTTTGTTAGTGTTTGAACCTGCAGATTAGTCAATCACTCAAATAATCCCAATGGCTATAACCTAGCAAGTTACAAACTACTAAGGTATTAAGGTTAAGACCTTCTTCACTTTGAGTAATATATACTCAGGCGGGTGTACCTCTATCAATTCAATGTTCAACTGAGCTCTGAATTGAGAACTTGCTCCTTCACTGCTTTGTTACTGCCTTCAAAATTCAGCTCAATAAGTTGCTAAAACTTTGAGTATAACCCAAATTATACTGATACACAACATCATGATATGGACTATATAAACAGAAACACGAAACAATGGCTTAAGGATATTCATCCTTCTTTCTTTTAGAGTTAAACTCAGGGAAGGGTTAACCTCATTTATTGCTTCTTCAAAGCATTGAAATACATATTTATGAACTTGTCATAAAATGTCTCAAGTCTGGAAATTATGCATATAAAGTAAAATTTCAATCAATTATATCTTGGATGGTAAACCAATTTAAATGGATCTAAAACCAGTCCCTTATCCGTTGGGCATCAGAGTTGAACTCTACCTTCACATATATCTATTAAAATGAATACAATGAAACTCAAATGACATGCCTAACATATCATTGTTCCCATTCCTACACCCGTCATCAAATCCACATATAGATATTTAATTCCCAGATACCTCCCCTAAGATTTTACTCTTTCCTTGAAAGAAACTTAAGCTCAACCCCTACATTCACCTTGTGAAAGATGTACTTAAACTTTCTTACAATCTAAATACATAAAGAAACTAAAACACTCCACATGTAAAGACAATCAAATGATAGTAACAAAGCTACAATGTATTCGTATTAATTGATCAAATGCATTCATACAGTCTTCCTTGATTTCAAGAAAATAAGGTTCTATATTCCAGACCTCTCTTTTACAAAAACATTTTCCAACCTCTATCTTCAATAGAAACTGACTATTTATACTAATCAACCATCCTGGAATCCTCGAAAGGATGCAACAAGCTTCGGATGGCTGATAGAAATTTGCACTAGAAAAAAAAAGAAAATACAAACATAAAGATATTTAATAAAGACAGCAAGGCATATTTTTTCAATTCTAGACAACTTTCGCAGCTGGCACCTTTGTTTGTAGATATTTTCAGAGCAGTTACCAAGTTTGTTATATGAATGATGACCACCATTACAAGCTAATTTACATCATTCTCTATTTGAACACGCTCTCCCTCAAATTCTGGATCAGGTGCCAAGGGCAATCTATTCTTCTTCCTCCTCTGTCAGCTGGATAACCGGTTTTTTCTTCTTCTTTGTTATTAGCTTTTCCCAAGCTGCCACATCATCATCAGATGGCCAGTCATAACTCTGTAGCTCCTGTAATAAGTTGACTTGCCATTCCCATGTAGAATCAGTCACATTTTTAACTTCTGCTATAAACTTAATACAGTCACTTTCAACTTTGAGTAAATTATCAATTATATTGTTAGTTCTTTCCACATCCAAAGCCTTATTATCTTTTAGGAAGGCGTCTTGCTTGATTACCAACTGACCCATTGACAACTTCCAATCGTCCAGCTTGACCACATTTCCATCATCATCATATATCGGGGGCAAATACTTGCTGTAATCTTTATCAAACATGGCTAACCTAGCCTTTATTTGGTTTGACTTTCCTTTGAAAAACTTTGACGCAGCACTTATTAGGCCAATCCTTTCAAATACATCAATCACTACTTTTGGGATATCAAGCCTGTGTTCTTGTAAACTATCAAGTTTATCAAACAACAAATTCCTCCCAGACCAAATACTATAGAGTGGCTCCAAGGTGGCTAAATAGTCATTCACCTTTTGATTGGTCTGATGTAATAGGCTGACTGATTTATGAACTGCATCCATCTTGTCCCTTATTTTGTCTTGCCTGTACTGCACTATTTTGGCTATAGTGTCCAGGGATGCATCCAATTTCACCTTTTCCAAGTCTTCAGTAGGTCCCTCAGGTGCTTCCAAATTTATCTGAAGAGGTACCTCAACTTGCAAAGGAGGAGGAGGTATTATTTTTGAGGCTTCTTCAAGTTTGACCTTTATTTCTGCCAGCTCATCTTCCAATTGTTTGATCTTCATCATTTTCAAATCTCTGTCCTTGGCTACCGTGCTTGAACTTTCAAACAATTTGGCATATCTTTCTGACAGCTGAGCTGTCTTGGCTTCATTCAGATTAGCTCAATGAGTTACTACCTTGGAGACTTCAAGGTATGTTGTATTTTGTACAGTCCATATAATCTTACTCCCCTCCATCTTATCCTCTATACTCAATAGAGATGGCTTTTGGGTTTTGGGGGCCATAGACCACATTGCAACAGCTTGGGACTTAGGGTCATAGCCACTTCCTCTTATCATGTCACCAATGTGAACCTCATATGATAGGCTACCCTATGGTTGCTTTCTCAATTGATCAATGAGGAATGCAGAAGTTAGATCCCATCCTGGGGTTAACAACATTCCACTTGATTTAACCAATTCTCTGGCTTCGTCCACTGTTATAGGATCAAGGCTAGGATCATATGAAGCAAGAGCTCTCAAAGTTTCTTCACTTGGCTCCATACCTTCAGGCAGAGCTTTCTTTACTTCTTGTTGCTTGTTCCAAATGAGAAAAATCTTGAACTCATCAGTCTTAATGAATTGATCATCCCTCAAGAATTCCTCCTGATAGACCTCTCTGATATCCTTCTCCAACCACAAGGACTTTTCTCTACTTTCTTGCTCAATGGCTATTTTCTTGCCTGCTCTTATTGCTTTCCTCAATTGATGATGATATGGCCTATCACCTGGTACAAGAGCAGATGCTTTGTCAATTTCTCTTCTTTGTTTCTCATGCCTTGAAGGTTCACCTTCCTCAAGCCTCTATTTCTTCAATGGTGGCTCTGAGATGTCCTTTATTTCTAGTTGATCTTGAGTGAAATCAACAACTGGTGGTCCCTTAACCTGTGGAGGACTATCTTCTTCTTGTGACTCATCAGTAAATTCTTCCTCATCAGAAGATGAATAATCTTTCTTTTTCTTCATCTCTGGCTTATTCTGATCAATCAGGCTTTCTAATTGATTTGCCAAGGTATCATATTTTTCAATCATCCCATCAATCTTCTTCAAATAAGGAAGATCGGGGAAAAAACCCTCAAAAAGAATCTGAGATGCTTTCAATTGGTTGGACAAATCTACTAAATCAAAGAATCTGTACCATCTCCTCTTAACCTCATCTTCATCCAAAATGTTTCTAATCACATCTTCTTCATCTAAACCCTCATGCTCCTTGATCACACCAATGTTTGGGATGTAAGTCATCCTGGCAATCTTGATGAAACCCTTAGGATCTATGTGCCTACAAGCACCAGTAACCATTTTGAATTGTTGTAGCCATGCACTAATTTGAGGAAAAGCACTCTTTCCTATCAGGAAGTCACCTACCCTGAATTGCCTGGGTGTGAATGTACCCTTTCTATGAGGGGCTAGAAGCTCTCTATCTGTACACATCAATTGCCAAACAAATTCCAAACAAGCCACTCTCGGAGGCACATACTTTGGTAATAAATGTGGGGGTTGGGGACAACCATAAACTCTGATAATTGTGGAATTATCTCCTAAGTAGAAGTCACCCCAATTATGATTTCCATCCCACTTATCCACATACTGCAGTGGTCTTAAAAGCCTAAGGACTCTAGGAGATAGCCTGGTGACATTTATGCCTAGCATCCTGATAATTGGAAAGACAATGAAATTCTGAAAAACACAAAAATATGCTTCATTGGAGGTAGAATTCCATATCCTCACCCACAACTGCACTAGATTGTGCTGATCCTTGAAAGTGAACCTTGGTTTTAACATGTTTACATCAAAACTGTTGATGTTGAAAAATAGAATCAAATGCATTAATAAAGAATAATGCATGAACTCAATAGGACTTTTACTTTCTTTGACAGACATCAGCCCTTGATGCATCCTATCAATCACATACTGAATGTAATCATAGTCAGTGTTTACAAAGGGATTTTGAATATCCAAGATAATCATCAGCAAGTCAGCTGGTAAAAATTCTGCATTCCCATCAATTCCCAAAACTCTACATAATGCATAGCAAGTATATCTCATATAATGATGGAGGGATTTGAACTGGTATGGGGCATTCATGTTAGTAGGAAGGGGGGCTATATATTTATCCTATTTTGGCATATGTTTAACCAACTGGTCTTTTACTGACCCTATATTGCTTCTGTATCTTGCCTTTTCTTTGTTCAAATCAATCTCAGTTGAAAAGGATGCGTATAGACCAAAAGCTTTCATAAAAGATCCCCTATCAAGAGTAACTAAGGGTGATTGGTCTTCTTTTCTAATTGTCCTTGAGATAGGGTCATAAATTCTGGCTAGGGCAACAATTAAATCAACATCTAGGAAAACATCAGGGACAACCATTTTTCCCAATCCTAACACCCAACCATTACAGACAGGAACATGCTTATTTTTATTGCTATAAAAGAAGTTGAAAATAGTTTAACCTAAGAATTCCGGAGTGATTGGGTCTCTACACTATTCCAAAAGATCTTCAAACACATCATCAACAGCCCTCTTGTTCTGACTGGAGCCCGGCAACAGTTTCAGGAATTCATCTAAAAAATTTGGCTTATTCCTGTCCTCACTAGTTTTGGACTTGGCCTCACTACTAGAAGACGCTGAACTCTTCTCAGGTTGACTCATCCTTGCTACAGAAACACATTCAATTCTCTGTATCTCAAATGCTTTATGCTCAAAAATTCTCTAGACAAACAGAAACTCTGAGACTGAACAAATAAACAATGAGCTTCAACTTATTTATTGATATGAATCCAAGGTGTGCAACTACCATAGTTAATGCAAATCTCCTTAATTGATCCCATATTCAATTTTATGTACCTTCAGATTTTAAATTTTGAGCTTACCATGTCCGGATGTTGACAGATAGATTAAACTACTTGAAAACAAGGTGAAGAGGCAATGATCATGATTCTGTAGTTTAAAACTGTTTGCGTCATGCAATCTTTCTTCTTGAAGCTGATTTGATGGCTTACTGGTTTCATGTCCAGATCGAAAAGTACTTTATCTATGTGGCAACAGTTCTTTTTCTTTTCCCTTTATGACCTTTTCCATCTGAGCCCATTTAGCGAACCGGTGACTATTGGCTTCTCTTGGTCGCTGAATATAATGCTAACCCTAGCTAGCAACCGGAGAACTGGTGACCACTGGCTTCGCTGGTTCTCTGAATCCCTATTTAATCCTGGTTCAAATTTGGAGAACTAGCGACTACTAGCTTCGCGGGTTCTCAGAATCCTATCCTTAACCACCCATGCATTTCACGAATCAGCGAACAAAGGGCTCCCACTTAAATAGTTAACTGCAATTACCATTTGGCGAAGTAGCGAACAAAGCCACCTCCCATTCTCTTAATATTATGACTAATGGTCAATTTTCTTGGAGATCTAGCAAACAAAGGGTTCGCGCATTCACTTAAAGATATACTTAACCGCTTCATTGTCTGGAGAACTGGTGAACCCCTTTAATCTCTGATTTGCTGAATCTTTCCTTAATCATCACTTTATACTGGGATTCCAGATTGACCGTTGATCTTCATCAATCGATGGCTATCGCTAGTTCTCTGAATAACAAAAACCTTAACCATTTAATTCTGAGAATCAGCGAACAAAGAGCATTCGCTAGTTCTCGGAATATTCCATATCATTGAAAATTTCATTTCGAGAATAAGCGACTGAGACCTTAAAACTTATCATCCATTGATTCGCTTATTCTCTAGATTGTTTTAACCTTTATCCTTTTATTAAGAGAACTGGCGATCACTGGCTTCGCTGAATCGCTAAATTGTTTAGCATGTCACCAACTTATTCTGAGAATAAGCGAATGTGAGAAAACTTATCTCCACTGAAATCTTTTGGGCAAACCATCAGAACCGCCAAATTTAGAGGATAGCACTATAAGTATTTAGTCGCTCATTCGCCAGATCAAATATGTAGGACCCACATATATTTTGAGATTAAAACAGGGTCGTTGATCGTGAAAACAATCCATGGTATTCGCTAATTCTCTAGTTGACACGACCCTTGACCACCAGATTCTGAGAATAAGCGAACAAAGTGTTCGCTGAATCACTAGATTGTTTCATAGGACCGCCAAAGATTGCGAGAACTGGAGATAACCCTCATTCGCTAGTTCTCGGAAAGGAAAATGAAACTGCCGAAGCACTTGGAGACTTAGCAAACAAAGTAATCAAAAAGTGTGGCTTTAATGCATTCGCCAATTCGCTGGATGTTTGGGATAACCGCTGGAAGATCTAGAGAACTGGCGACTGATATTAATAGTGAACATGAATTTGACTCATTCGCTGAATCGCCAGATTGTTTTGAAATTTGATAAGACACTTCCCGATTCGGTGAACACTTGGGGCAAATAAGCACATGCACAAATAGCAACTTAAGTGACTTAAAGGTAACCAAGAAAAAGAAACAAGAGGGGGCCACATAAAGTTTAGAAACGAATTGGAAACATTTTGAAAGACAAGACCTAGGGTAAGGGTTTTTTTGAACATGTCAAAAACCATTTTCACGACACTTTACAAACCCTAGTCCAGGTATAACACTCGCATGGAGACTTAAACCAGGAATTGGACACAAACGTCGAAAAACTTTTAGGATACCCAACATGACCCCTAGGAAGTCCCCATGACCCCTTTTGACACATTTGAATTCTCAAGTGTGTCCGAAGGGGCTGTAGGACCCCTTAGGAAATACTTCAGCATTCCAACATGTCCATATGGGACATAGGGACTTTCAAGGGGTCCTAACACGTGATAAGGTGTACTAGGACCCCTAGGAAGTCATATTATTTTCATGCATTACTTGATTAATGTCTGCTCTAGGAGGAAAATTATTATTTCCATTTTTTTGCAAGCCCTGAAATATTTTCATCGTTATCACTCTCCACCTCCACTCTCTCAATTTGGTTCTCTCCCTCTCTGTTGCACTCAGCTTAGCCATCCTTACCTACTCTTTAACAAAGATTCTCCAAAATTTGTAAAATCCTTACCCACTATGAAATCTTGGCCTATGTTGTGCAAAATGAGCAAAGCAAGTGAAATGAAAGGGTAGTATGGATCAAATAGCGAAGGTGCATCAAATTGGATCAATATCATAATATATGCAGAAAATATTGTTATGGACAAAAATATTTGTATAAATTAATGGGAAAGAGTGGGAAGAGCTTCTTGGACCCATGATAGAAACTATTAAGAAATTGCATGATATATTACTCAACAGTGCAAGGAATATTATTGATGAACATGGGATTGTAGCTAAATCTATTCAATATACAGAGGAAGATATATAAAATCTTCTTAATAGAGAGATTAAGTTGAGAGAAAAGGACATTTCAGAAGAAAATGGTTATCTTGGTGCCATCCAAGGTATGCCAATTACTCAGGACGAAGAGTCAAAGTCCACAATTAATGGGAAAGAATGGGAAGAGCTTCTTGGACCCATGATAGAAGTTACAGATAAGGAGGAAGAGCTAAGAAGGGGAAAACAACAAAGGAAAGAAGTAAGATATACACGTGTGAGCCTATGTCAGATGATGATGATGAGTACTCACCATCTGCTAGTAGCTCAAGTAACAAGTGTTGTGGAATTATCCACAAAGCAATGTGAAATGAAGCCTCAAATTGGTTTAGCAGGAAAAGAATTTGGTCATGCACTTCATTCTAGCACAACAATTGTTTCTATTAGAAATGCCTATTCGTGAGTGACCTTGCATTACGGGACTTGGGAAACTAGGTTACTCATGTTGGGCATTATCCCTCAAATGTAAGTTCATTGCCACCTTTGGCAAGGCAGTCTCACTCCTCATTTTACAACAAAGGGCAGCCATCTATGGTCCAAGGTTTTAATTCAGCTGACAAGTGGAGAGCTTCTCAAGGTACTAATCTGTTTCATAGAGAAGTTCCTGATTGATCTCAAGGTTCTTGTTTAGGTGACCAATACCTTGGAGGTCCACGAATAGACCCATTGATTTCCCAAATTGGTAAAAGGGTAGATGCAATTTTGGAAAGAGTATCCCAATTAAAGAGAAATTGAAATTCTAGTGAGCATAAAGTTATTGTAGATCCAATGGGTGTGTCTCCTCCACTGACAAATATAACTGCTTCCAGAGACTTGAGTTTAAATGGAGACTGTCTATTCCCAAACATGCCCCAGTTGAGCAGATGAACCAGATGTTGCTTGATTAAAGAAGATAGTGGTTTATTAAAGCATCTCCATTATCCCACTTTCTATCAGTTACTACTTTTTGAGTGGCTTGCCAGTGGCTTCTGTGCAAGATTTCTATAATATATAATGTCATCATGCAAGTACATGATAGTTTTTGTAAACATTTTCTATTGTAAAGGGTTAGTGAGCAATATCAAAGAAAAGGTTCTTGCATGTATTATTTAGACACATATCAATTAGGAAACCATTTTTCTCCCATTACATGGTAGAAATGCCTAGATTCACTTTGTGGGTATCAATAGGAAGCAAGATGAGGGAATAAATATTTCAGAAGAGGAAGTACAAATGTTACTATACAAAACCATTTTGAGAGTAATATTCTTCTCCTAATTGTAATAAGAAACTCAAAATGAAAAAGACAACAAATAGCTAGGGCATTTATTTCCTATGACCTATGCCAATTTATGTTCAATTCCTATTGATGATATTCAAGAAATGTGTAAAAATAAACTGATGTGTTATTTTAAAATGGTGTTGACTAAAATTTATGAACATATGTCAAATATCCATTTTTTCTAGAATTTGAAATAGAACCAGTGGTAATATAATCAAATTTGTGAATTTCACATCCAATCATTGGATGTTAATCAAAAGTAAAACACAGTAATATTTTTGAACCAATAAATAATCTTAGTCTTACTTCAAACCTACTCCCGTGTATGTGGATTGTTGGAGGTATCTACTGAGCAATGTGTGGAGCTGTAATGTCCCTATCTAGGACCTTACTCACTTTGCTTAAAACTCCTAATTAGAATTTGGATTTCTAATGCGTGTTGTGATATTATTTAAGTTTGACTTGCTCCTGACTAATTAATATTGTAATGAATTGGTTATCCTTCCCCTTCTCTCTCTCTCTCTCTCTCTCTCTCTCTCTCTCTCTCTCTCCCTCTCTCAGCCCCTGCCACCTTCTCACTCTCTCTCTTCCTTGATGGCCGCTCATGAATTTTTTAAATGGTTGATTGATTTCCTTTTCTTCTTTCAATGGCCATCGATGATTTTTCTGCAATCTTCCAACCTTTTGTACATAGTTGTAAAATACATACTAATATATATTATATACATATAAAATAATTTGTAATATATGATATATAATGTAACATTTAATATTAATATTTATTAAATAATAATATTTAATATTTAATGTAAAATGTATATTATATAATATTTAATGTATAATTGATATTATATAATATATAATCTAATATATATCTAATATATAGTTTTTGATATACAATATATAATCTAATCTAATATAGGATGGAGAACTGGGAGGGAGAAAGGGGAGGGAAAAGTGAAAAATCAAAATTATGCCTGCCTTTTTGGGTACCCGATTAGGCTCAGTATTGCTTTGTGCACGAAACCTACATGTTCAACTATTGAAATGTCTCAAAAACATGTTTTTCCCCTATTTCTCCGAGTTGCAGACTTCGACCATGTAGCTGACGACTTTTTTTCACCCAAATTTGATTAAACAAAAAGGGTATCTTAAGGAGATTATCAACTTTCTATCGATATAATTGCTATCAAATTTTGAATTCAGTAAGTAATTATTAGTTATTTTCTAATTGACTTACCTCTAAAGTGTTGATTTATATATTGATTGAAAAATGACTATAACTTTCAAACGGTATAACATTTTTGAAATCTAAAAACTGTGTCACATTCTATGCTTCACCTAATATAAGGAAAAAAAATAATAAATTTTGAATTTTGTAAAGTTTTGAATGAGTTAAGGTGGTCAGACACTGGAGTTTTTTATTCTGAAAACGTTGCAGCAAAAAATTCATAATTAATTATTTTTTTGGAATAAAATTAAAAAAAAATATGCGTCACATCCGGGCATGAGTCTACTACTTATGTATAAGATCCTATAATAAAATATTATCATTTGATCACTAGTAAATTTTACCTTAAATTTTGACGAGAATTAGTCAAATTTTCTACAACAATTGGTTGAATGGGTGACTAAAACTGTAGTCGATCTTTTTTCATCAAATTTTCTACATGGTAAATAATAGTCAAAATTTTGACCCCATAACTGGTCAAATTATCAACTGCAACAATCCCTTGGAACTGGAAGAATAAGACGTCAATCAATTGGTTGGACGGTTGAAATTGAGACCATTTTGTCATCGAATTATCCACCCAATTGGTCGAATGTATAGCATCCTGGTCGAATTTAGTCCATTTAGTCATCGAATTATCCATGGAAATTCATTGAATGGACCGTCAAATGTATAACATCCTGGTCGAATTTAGTAGTGTGTAAAGGATGAAATTTCAACCAATACTAACTTTTGTTTAAAAAAAATGTGACACCACTTTCAATATATTCCTACTTTTAGTTGAATATATTGCTTGTCTATAATTAGTATGCATATATGAATCTATGAAGCTTTGATTTAGCTATTTTCTTCTATTTAGCACAATTAGATTGAAGAAAACATTTTCATTGTACTGTATATTCACAGCCTCAAGAAAAATCAAACTAACTAAGAAAGCTTTGTTTACCTACAGATTTGTGTGCTTGTTTGAGTTTGATATGTAGATCTGCGTATCAAACTCAGACAAGCACACAAATCTATAAGTAAATGTTGATTAAATATTTTATTTTTAATAGTAGTTTAAAAGACCATTTAAATGTTTTGACGGTTTGATAAGAACAAAATTGGTATTCAGATATAAATTATTGAGCTTCTCTTTGTTTCGATAATAGTTTAACATTCTCTACTTAACAGGGCCAACCACGTGAAGGTGGAAGCTCATCTGGCCCCTCCTAGGAGCCTCTTATGACCCTTTACGACATTTTAAGACCTCTAAGATGTA
Source organism: Chamaecyparis obtusa (assembly GCA_027943335.1). Classification (NCBI taxonomy): domain Eukaryota; kingdom Viridiplantae; phylum Streptophyta; class Pinopsida; order Cupressales; family Cupressaceae; genus Chamaecyparis; species Chamaecyparis obtusa. The sequence goes on from BSBK01007379.1 coordinate 83,277, forward strand.
TTCTTAGAGGTTGTAAACAATCGTAAAGGGTCATAAGGGGTCTTAGGACACAATAGCTGAGAAACATAAATGTAGGCATCATGGTCACAATGTTTTGGAAACACAACATAATTGATTGGTATACCCAGACAATGCAATGCAACCACTACTCCTGTAGTTCTAAGTTGACACTGCGGGATCCAAAAACCAAAGATAAGGAATCTATATATGGTTTTTGGATCCACAGTGTCAACTTAGAATTGTAGGAATAGTGGTTGTGTTGCATTTTCTGGGTATAGCATTCAATTATGTTGTGTCTCCAAACAATTGGGACCATGATGCCTACATTTATGTTTCTCAGCTATTGTGATACCTACATTTATGTTTTGTAGCTATCATGTTTATTTGCATGTTCTTTATGTTTGGCTTCTCTCCCTTGCATTGAAAATAAGATATTTCCCACTCTGAATCGAGAATGCATGTGCAACAAAAGCAGAATATGCATAGATAGTAGGTGGAGTTGAAAAAACACAACACGTTTACATTTTCATGATGGTCTATAACTTAAAATATGCAATTAAAGACCTCTATAAAAAATGCAACCCTGTTGTGTTTTTCAACTCCACCTGATATCCGTGCATATTCTGTGAGATTGCATATTGAACTAGGCTTCTCTTTCTGCATTGCCTGAAACCAAGAGACTGTCACAGTTAACATCTAAATGGCACATCTCATCATCACAACTAATCCACCTTAAACAATTGAATATGTTTTCTTGTATTAAATATTCATTAATCAAAATTCAAATAGAAAATGTATACCTTGAGTACTACAATTCAAATTAGAATCGATGCCTCCATCATGCTCGGTCGGTGTAGTATCAATATCCGCAGGCTGCATTCCAATGTAAATAATAGATTTAGATGATGATATGACATAAATGCCTAATTCACAGTCCATCGTTTGTTCTCTAAAACACTAAATTAGGGATTTCTATGATATCCTCATCTGTATCTACAACTATTGCCTCTGTTTTTGCAGGAGCTTTTCCCTTATTTGATATTTATCTTCAAGTGTCCACACTCGTTCTGTTGGTTGCTGCCAGCTTCTCTTTGTTTCAAGAATAGTTTAACATTCTCTAAGAAACATAATTGTAGGCATCATGGTCACATTTTTTTGGAGACAATGTAATTGAGTGGTAGACCCAGATGATGGAGAGCAACTTCTGCACCTCTTGATCCAAGTTGTTATCCATCCTGTAGTGTCAACTTGGAATTGGAGGTGCAGAAATTGCTCTCCATGTAGGTATACAACTCAATTATGTTGTCTCCAAAAAAATGTGACCATGATGCCTACAATTATGTTTCGAGAATAGTTTAATTAACATTCTCTACTTAACAAGGCCAACCACATGAAGGTGGAAGCTCATCTGGCCCCTCCTAGGAGCCTCTTATGACCCTTTACAACATTTAAAGACCTCTAAGATGTATTCTTAGAGGTCATAAATAGTCATAAAGGGTCATAAGGGGTCCTAGGATACAACAACTAACAAACATAAATGTAGGCATCATGGTCACAATGTTTTGGAAACACAACATACTTGAGTGGTATACCCAGAAGATGCAATGCAACCACTACTCCTATAGTTCTAAGTTGACACTGCAGGATCCAAAAACCAAAGGTAAGGAATCTATATACGGTTTTTGGATCCACAGTGTCAACTTAGAACTGCAGGAGTAGTGGTTGTGTTGCGTTTTCTAGGTATAGCATTCAATTATGTTGTGTCTCCAAACAATTGGGATCATGATGCCTATATTTATGTTTCTCAGCTGTTGTGATACCTACATTTATGTTTTGTAGCTGTCATGTTTATTTGCATGTTCTTTGTGTTTGGCTTCTCTCCCTCACATAGAAAATAAGATTTTTCCCACTCTGAATCGAGAATGTGTGTGCAACACAAGCAGAATATGCACTGACATCTAGTGGAGTTGAAAAAACACAACACGTTTACATTTTTGCGATGGTCTATACCTTAAAATATGCAATTAAAGACCTCTATAAAAAATGCAACCCTGTTGTGTTTTTCAACTCCACCTGATATCTGTGCATATTCTATGAGATTGCATATTGAACTAGGCTTCTCCTTCTGCATTTCCTAAAACCAAGAGACTGTCACAATTAACATCTAAATGACGCGTCTCATCATCACAACTAATCTACCTTAAAGAATTGAATATGTCTTCTTGTATTAAATATTCATTAATCAAAATTTGAATAGAAAATGTATACCTTGAGTACTACAATTCACATTAGAATCGATGCCTCCATCGTGCTTGGCTGGTGCAGTATCAATATCTACAGGCTACATTCCAATGTAAATAATAGATTTAGATGACCATTTCATAGAAATGCCTAACTCACAGTCCATTGTTTGTTCTTTGAAACACTAAATTAGGGATTTCTACGATATCCTCATCTGTATCTACAGCTATTGCCTCTATTGTTCCATGTCTTTTTCCCCTGTTTGATATTTATCTTCAAGTGTCCACACTCATTCTATTGGTTTTTTCCAGCTTCTCTTTGTTTTGAGAATAGTTTAACATTCTCTGAGAAACATAATTGTAGGCATCATGGTCACATTTTTTTGGAGACAATGTAATTGAGTGGTATACCCAGACAATGGAGAGCAACTTCTGCACCTCTGGTTCCAAGTTGTTCTCCATCCCACTGTGTCAACTTGGAATAGTTTCATCCCTGATGTGACCATGATGCATACAATTATGTTTCAAGAATAGTTTAATTAACATTTTCTACTTAACAGGGCCAACCACGTGAAGGTGGAAGCTAATCTGGCCCCTCCTAGGAGCCTCTTATGACCCTTTATGACATTTTAAGACCTCTAAGATGTATTCTTAGAGGTTGTAAATGGTCATAAAGGGTCATAAGGGGTCCTGGGACACAAGAGATGAGAAACATAATTGTAGGCATCATGATCACATTTTTTTGGAGACAATGTAATTGAGTGGTATACCTAGATGATGAAGATCAACTTCTGCTCCCCCGGTTCCAAGTTGACAATGCGGGATCCCAAGACCATAGATAAGGAATAAATTGAGAGAGTGGAGGAGGGCCATAATGACCAAAATAATATAGGACAAACCTCAAGTTAAATGAGGCAACTGCAAACATTTTAATAGAATTCTATTAAAATGTTTGCAATTGCCTCATTTAACTTGAGGTTTGTCCTGTATTATTTTGGTCATTATGGCCCTCCTCCACTCTCTCAATTTATTCTTTATCTATGGTCTTTGGATCCCATAGTGTCAACTTGGAATCGGAGGAGCGGAAGTTGTTGTCCATCATCTGGGTATACAACTTAATTATGTTGTCTCCAAAAAATTGTGACCATGATGCCTACAATTATGTTTCTCAGCTATTGTGAAATCTACATTTATGTTTCTCAATTTTCATGTTTATGTGTATGTTTTTTATGTGTTTGGGAAGACATCTTTCTATTCTGAGCCTAGATCCTTCGGCAATTAGCTTATAAAAAATGTAGATGACAGATGACCAATTAGCTATCCAAGAAAAATCCCATAAATGAACTATATGTAGCCCAATTAATGTTCCCTTTGTGCATACCCAAATGATATATTTGAAACAACAAGGGTAAGGTTAAATTTACCCTTGTTGTTTCAAATATATCATTTAGGTATACGCAGAAGGCACATGAATTGGGGTACACATAGTTAATTTACAAGATTTTCCTTGAGAAGCTAATTGCTTAGCTCTCATTTGCTTCATTTATTATCAAGCTAATTGTCGAAGGATCCAAGCCTAGGTTAGAAAGATGTCTTCCCATTCTGTTTAAGCCACATTCCTTGTTCTTGTCAAACTTCCTTGGTGCGTAGGCCTACTCTCTGCAGTACTCTTCTTCAATGAGACTTCATACCATGCTAGGCTCAAACTTCAGCAAGACTTCATACCACACAACATCCGTAGATTACGTTCAATGCATTATTTACATTTGTATTGGTGGGAAAACTCTTGAAAACATGCAAAAGAGATTACATTCAACCATGTTGTTTACACTTGTATTGGTGGGAAAACTCTTGAAAACACGCAAAAGAGATTGCATTCAACCATGTTGTTTACCTTGAGTACTACAATTCACATTAGAATCAATGCCTCCATCATGCTCGGCCGGTGCAATATCAATATCTGTAGGCTACATTGCAATGTAAATAATAGATTTAGATGACCATATCGTAGAAATGCCTAACTCACAGTCCATCATTTGTTCTTTGAAACACTAAATTAGGGATTTATATGATATCCTTATCTGTATCTACAGCTATTGCCTCTGTTGTTGTAGGTGTTTTTCCCCTATTTGATATTTATCTTCAGGTGTCCACACTCATTCTGTTGGTTTTTGCCAACTTCTCTTTGAGCTTCTCTTTGTTTTGAGAATAGTTTAACATTCTCTGAGAAACTTAATTGTAGGCATCATGGTCACATTTTTTTGGAGACAATGTAATTGAGTGGTATACCCAGACAATGGAGAGCAACTTCTACACCTTTGGTTCCAATTTGTTCTCCATCCCACAGTGTCAACTTGGAATAGTTTCATCCCCGATGTGACCATGATACATACAATTATGTTTCAAGAATAGTTTAATTAACATTCTCTACTTAACAGGGCTAACCACATGAAGGTGGAAGCTCATCGGGCCCCTCCTAGGAGCCTCTTATGACCCTTTATGACATTTTAAGACCTCTAAGATGTATTCTTAGAGGTCGTAAATGGTCGTAAAGGGTCATAAGGGGTCCTGGGACACAACAGCTGAGAAACATAATTGTAGGCATCATGATCACATTATTTTGGAGACAATGTAATTGAGTGGTATACCCAGATGATGAAGATTGACTTCTGCTCCTCCAGTTCCAAGTTGACAATGGGGGATCCCAAGACCATAGATAAGGAATAAATTGAGAGAGTGAAGGAGGGCCATAATGACTAAAATAATATAGGACAAACCTCAAGTTAAATGAGGCAACTGCAAACATTTTAATAGAATTCTATTAAAATGTTTGGAGTTGCCTCATTTAACTTGAGGTTTGTCCTGTATTATTTTTTGTCTTTATGGACCTCCTCCGCTCTCTCAATTTATTCCTTATCTATGGTCTTTGGATCCCGCAGTGTCAACTTGGAATCAGAGGAGTAGAAGTTTCTCTCCATCATCTGGGTATACAACTCAATTATGTTGTCTCCAAAAAATTGTGACTATGATGCCTACAATTATGTTTCTCAGCTATTGTGAAATCTACATTTATGTTTCTTAATTTTCATGTTTATGTGTATGTTTTTTATGTGTTTGGGAAGACATCTTTCTAGCCTGAGCCTAGATCCTTTGGCAATTAGCTTATAAAAAATGTAGATGATAGATGACCAATTAGCTATCCAAGAAAAATCCCATAAATGAACTATATGTACCCCAATTAATGTGCCCTTTGTGCATACCCAGATGATATATTTGAAACAACAAGGGTAAGGCTAAATTTCCCTTGTTGGTTCAAATATATCATTTAGGTATGCATAGAAGGCACAGGAATTGGGGTACACAGTTAATTTACAAGATTTTTCTTGGGAAGCTAATTGCTCAGCTCTCATTTTCTTCATTTATTATCAAGCTAATTGTCGAAGGATCCAAGCCCAGGCTAGAAAGACGTCTTCCCATTCTATTTAAGCCATATTCGTTGTTCTTGTCAAACTTCCTTGGTACAGTAGGCTTGCTCTTTGTCGTACTCTTCTTCAACGAGACTTCATACCATGCTGTGCTCAAACTTCAGCGAGACTTCATACCACGCAGTGTCTGTAGATTATGTTCAATGCGTTATTTATGCTTGTATTGGTGGGAAAACTCTTGAAAACATGCAAAAGAGATTGCATTCAACCATGTTGTTTACATGACACATGTAGTTTACCTCCAGCCTAAATCAGCGTTAAATCATGTGATTGATAGTAGATTGGGGCTCACCTGAGCCCTGAACATGAAGAATTATTCTTAAAAAAATGTAAACCATATATATGCACACTTGAGGAAAAGAGAAGTTATGTCATATCAATATTAAAATATTAGTTACAATATGAAAATACTAAACTAACTAATTCCTGAGTTCATCTCTGCATATGGTCACAACAAATTAGATATGTGATTACAATATAGAGAAGGCATCGTAAAAATATAATTTTAGAATTTGCCCTAGCCTGACACATTTTGCACTCAAATCCTTCATCACGAATAAGTGGAGATGGGTGAATAGATGTAGATGAGTTGTCATCGACCCAACTAAAGTATCCATAGCCATTATTTCCCTATGATACCCAGTCTACATTAGTTCTTATATTATAATGAATAGTATTTACATTAGAAACTTTAAATATATACACATTAGCAACCTTTTTTCAATTAGGGCAGCACCAAAATTGTCATCCAGGGTTGTTCAATGTCCATGAAGTCTTCAACACACACTTCCCACCACCACATTGATAGTTTGGCACATTGACAAGAGTCATCGAACCTATATCAATAATGCACCACACCATCATTACTAGATTTATTATTTTTATATGATTATTTTTATAGTCCAAATACACCAAGGAGTACCATCAAAAATATTAACCATTTACAATAATGAAAATTAAACCTAAATCAAATAGCTCATATTTTTATTAGCATGTGTAGTTTGTGTGTATATGAAAAATGAAATAAATATGAAGCTGAAATAAAATAGTGAACAAAATAGTATTCCACATAGAGTGAATGAAATATACCATCAAAAGAAGCTGACAAAATCTTGTCACGAAGCACAGACATAGGAAATCAAAAAGGGACAAAAGACAAGAAATAGGAAAAATCATTACAACTATAGAAAAATCATTTATACTATAATAAAGAAAAGTAACACTCTTTGTCAACAATTTCCAAAATCATTAGGACTATAAATGGATGGTTTTGATATTTCTTTTCCATTACAACAATTGAGCATTCATCATTTGGTAATTCTTGGTGTATTCCATTTAAGTTTTTTAGTTGTCGTGTTTATGTGTGTGTTCTTTATGTGTTTGGCTTCTCTCCCTCACAAGGGATACATCGATAGGTAATTGATTTGAAAGCATAATGATTTGACAATCTTTTCTCAAGATAGGTGTAATCATCCCACCAACCTTAATTAGCAACATTGGTGATCTGTCATTGCACAAGTGCAAGATGGTAAGGGTCTATTCAAGGAGGGATAAAAAAAAGGTCATTTTAACTTTGCAAGGCAAGAGGAGAGACAATCCAAATAATTCTATGGTGACTGTCCCAAACAACAGACAAATGATGGAATTGCCAACATGTTTTCTTTTCATTTTTCTAACAAGTTTGTTGCGATCAGGCTAGTGTGGTCACAATTGAAATTGTGAGTTTCTCTTGGAATTGAATAGCATACTTTATCTATTGTGAAAAAAAACATGTTGGAGCTTTTCCTTGTAGCTGAAAACTTGAATCAATAGATGGGTTTGATTCTCAGGGTAGGCACTCAAGTTTGACAAGAAAACAGTCCAATTGATGAGGATAGAGAACATCCTCCTTCTTCTTTGAGCTCCACATCACTCAGGCGGGTATTGCCTTATCTGCACGCTCAAGACACCTCATGATAAACAACAAGCCTACAGATACATTATTGTGGAATAGTCTTCAAACCCCTTTAGGTATCATGTACCCCAATGAAAACAATTCTTATGCAATAGCCCTACTTGCATAGAATGAATCTGAAGACTAGAATGGACCTCCTATTACTACTACCAACATGAAAGGGGAAAGGTATTTAATTTGAATGATTTTATTATTGGGTTGAAGAGACCCCTAAGATACACTAAGTCTCTGATAGACCAGTGCCTTGTCCAATGGGCCACAGAGTCAAATACCCTATTGCAATAGGGAGCTATGAAACAAGAAGACAATACATTCTAATATGCTAATGCCTTACATCAAACATACACCATTAATTAGGTCATACTTTAATAATCCACTTGTGTACCCAAAATGTGTTATCACCCATTCAAAGGATTTTAACCCTCCCCTTAGAAGAGACCTATAAACAAGAAATACATTAACCAGCATCCACTAGAAGACAAACATGAGATACCCTTGATACCCCATTTCATACAAACATGAAAACCAATCCCAAACCTAGTTGCTTCTGCGAAAACAACTCTATTGCAGACACAAAGGAAATGCAAATAGAAAGATGGAAACACCCTTGATGCTTCAATCAATAGGTCTGGAACTCAAATTGAGACAATCTGATAATAGTAGAAATATATTGAATCTCATACATAGGACTAATCAGTTACAATATGTATTGTATTCTCTAAACCAAAAAGGAAGAAAGAACACTCTATATGCAGATAAGTAGAGAAAATCTATAGGAAAAGGACCTTTCATGGAACCAGTTCTCCTCAAAATTGTAGAAGAAGGAACCCTTACAAAATCAAAACTTTGACCATTTATATGACTAACTGCCTTGGAATCCTAAACAGGCTAGGATGCAACAAGCTTCAGACAGCTAGGGTTAGGGTTTCAACAACTACACCAACCCTATTTACAACAAAAAATCAAAATTCTCAGAGGGAAAAATGAGTGTAGGTCTGTCAAATCAAGGATGATCTTCATGAATGAGAAAAATTTTGAGTATAGGAAAATCATCAATTCACCATGCTCATTAATCTGACCATTTCACCTGCAACATGCCTCAAGCCATTCTTTGTTCATTTCTTGATGGTACAGATCTCTGCAATCGATCATCACACCTTGGACCACACTGCAATGGCAAACAAATCATCTCATACCAGTACCAGTTGCTTCTGCATTGAATTTTAGTCCTTTCTATCGCTGGGAAACCCTTAGAAAATTTGAATTTGAATTTCAATGGTCATATCAAAGCGCCAACAGCAAATCGGCTATCCTTGTTTAAATCTAGATCAACTTTAAGTTGCGACCATCAGATCTCTCTATTTCACAGGCTTTTATGTCTTTAAATCAACTATGACCTTGGGTTAACCTTTAGCGAACATGCAAAAATGCATTTCTTATTCACGAAGAGAAAACCTTAACCCATCCTTAACTCTATGACCTAGCGATAAAAAGAAAGGAAACCTATCCCAGTTACATTTGGAAAACTAGCGACAAAAGGGTTTTTCCAGTTCGTAGAACACTTTTTACCTCTACCATGTTAGTTAGCGATTACGTGAATGCTTGTTTGCTGAATCACTAGTCAAATCAGAGCACCACTATCCTTTTTCGTGAATGAGCGAAACCCACTAGATATTTGTCGGGTCGCTCAACCATTTTGTCAAAATCACCAAGTCCCTGCCCTGGCCTGCCTAGAAGATTGACAGCCATCTTAAAATCTCATGTAGTTAGAAGATCCCATCAGATTACATGCCTACTATTGATCTAGAATCTCCTCTCTATCTTGACAACCCTTTGACACCAAAAGAAATCAGTGGCTGTCACAAGATCTCAATCCTCTGACACATCTCATAAGAACTTACGATAACCGTAGGATGAAGATGGTGTCAGAGCCGAGCCTAGGAAAATATAAAGCATTGAGGACTTTAGGGAATAATTAAAATTCTAGACCTAGGGAAATATTAAATCAAAGGGACCGATATCAAACCTTAGTCACATGATCGCAAAGCATGAAAAAGGTTCATGCGATCACTCGACTAAGAGGTTAAAAATTTAGCGCATGTGCTATAGGACCTTTAAGTGACCTGAATAAAGTAAAATGAAATTAGAATGAGGCCAGGGCTTAACAAAGGGTTTCATGCAATGGCTACATATTTGAAATTTTGAACTAAGGGTTTATGCCAGGGACACAAAAATTACTGTAGGGACCAGAAGAAAAGGGCTAGAGCCATGAAATTTTTTCAGAGTGCTAACAGTGGCTCTGTCTGGGGATGTATGCCTCTTGCAGGCATAGTAAGAAACTAGATCTCTAGGAAAAGTAGACCACCTACTGGAAAAAGGGAATAGAGACCTCAAAAAACATAGGTAACACACAAGGGAAAACAGGAAGGGAAACTATATACAAAGTGTACATATTTTACAAAAATTCTGAAACCTCAAAACCTGAACCAATCTTTGCCCATGTCAAAAATCTGGTTTTCATTTCTTTCTTCTTGAGGTAAACTGGATACTTTATTCCCATTTGTTTCACCAGGCATATCAATACTTTCAATCATCCCTTTAGGCAAAACAAAAAATTTATCTTCACCTTCATAGTGCATGTAAAAACTTGGAATACTCTCATCATCTTGCTCACTATGAAAGTAAAACTCAGCATGCTCATGAATACTATCATCAAATTGAAACTGTTCTCTCTCTACTAATTCATGTATGCCATCAATCTGAAATGCAAAAGTCACATACTTTATTTGACAAAAATCTTTATTCATACCTCGACTTTGCATATCCTCAGGTGTAACTAGTTGGAGCTCAAAAGAATAATTAGGTTTATACTCACACATGTCATTATTATCAAATTCTATAACATTTGTGACCTCCATGTGTTCCTCAAACAATGGGTTGATAATTCCATGTAATACTCCTTGTTGCACATTATGACAAAAAATGGGTTGATCATCAACATAGTCCTCATCATATAAAGTATTAGAAAACACTTTAAACTCACTACCCATTTCATCTCCATGGAGATTCTCAGCACACAAAGAAAAATCAGAACTATATGAAGATTCACAGTCAATATCACTTACCAAGCATATAGTGTCCACAATTATATCTTCTTCATTATCTTGTTTAGGAAAACAATCATAGAAAAACCATGGTTCACTCCTAAACTCTCTATTGTATGCTGCAACCTCATTTTCCAATGTAGGGCCATTAGATAACCTTTTACTCAAATCTTCATGTTCATCTTCACTGACATCACATTGAATTAACACTTCTTTATCTTCAAACTTTGAGGACAAATCACTCTCAACATCTTCATACACAAGCTAATTTGTACAGTGTACAAATTGAGATGCACTATCACTTTCAGATTTAGAAAATGAAAACATACCTTCACTGATAAAAGAGTGTTCACTTCTATCATTACTTTCTATTGACTTGGTGGTCAACACCTCCTTGGAGATTCATGACATGGCTTAACCGCCTCCCACGAATTGGGTTAAATCTGGCATTTGTATCGGGCATTGATAGTTTGAGCTTTTGGTGCAATGGAAAATGATTCCAACAATTGGTATCAGAGCCTTGGGTCATGGGTTCGAGTCTCCCTTCAGTGGATACTGAAGGCTCAGTCAGTGCTGAGGGGGAGATTGTTGACTTGGTGGTCAGCACCTCCTTGGAGATTCATTACATGGCTTAAGCACCTCCCGTGAATCAGGTTAAATATGGCATTTGTATTAGGCATTGATAGTTTGAGCTTTTGGTGCAACGATAAATGTTTCCAACACTTTCTTCCTCCCATGTAGCATCTGACTCATATGAAGACACCTCCACATCACTATCTTCATCACTCTCACTTGAGTAACCACTTTCAACACTATGTTCTTCAGACTGTGACTGATATATTTGTGAATCACATTCCTCATTTTGTGTAGCAACTTCAAACTCATCATTAGAGACATAATTTTCAGCCTCCTCATTTGTATGATATTGAGACATAGAAGAAGCAACCTCATGCCTAGGAACACTAGCAAAATCATGATTATAATCAAAATTACAAGAATTCACTGCAGTGGAAAATTCACAACTCAAAACACCATCACACTACTCAATTCTACCAAGGTCTGGAATATATCTTACTATTGAAGCATCCTGAACACATGTCTCATCAGTAGCAAAAGACTCAACAACATTTATACACTCATCTTGATTTGACATTTCAACTTGATTACAAACTACAATAGGAGTGTTGATACACCGATTTGGAGTTATGGTGTCAACACTACAGTCTTCTTTTCTTTCATATTCATTATACTAGCACACACTCATGGAAAAATGACCTCTGGTCAATCCATATTTCAAATTGTTCTCAATGTCCATCGCAGTTATAAATGCCTGATACAATGACCTAGGTTCTTTATCCCTCAGCAAGTAGTTCATTTTCTTACCAAATGCATCAAAGTAGAAATTCATACATACTTGATCATTGGGTCTATAATTCTTAGGGATATCATTCAATACTTTAGCAAATCTGATATTGAAATGAGGAACAAGTTCATCATTCTCAATATGAATCTTTAAAAACTTATCATAGGAATATGATATGCCTACCCTTTCTCAAAATTGCTCCATGAAGGCCGAAAGCATCTCACTCCAAGATGAAATTGAACATGCTATTAGAAAAGAGAACCAATGTCTAGCATCACACTCTAGAGTTTGAACAAGAAATTTCATCCATAGGTCTTCATGGAAAACATCAAAATCACACATCACATCAACAAAGCACTAAACATGTTTCCTTGCTGACTAATGCTAGTCCCTATCATACTTTGGTAAATATATCCTAATTCCATCAGAGATCCTATTAGGGAAGCCAGGTATGCCATCATAACAAAATGGCACATATCCTCTGACAAAAGAAACCCTATGAACATCCATCACTAGCTGCAACTTTACTCACCCACTTGAAAATCTTCAAGACTAATGATAGGAAATCTATACTTGAAACTAATCTTCTTTTGTCACTGAACCCCTCCTACATACTCCACACTTATTCCTTTTCTTAGTGCTTGATCACTTAATAAGGAAACATTTCCAAACATGAAAGCATGATACTTGGAAGTTTTGCAGCAGAAAAAGTTTGTTGACTAGAAGGCAGGGCAAATCTAGAGCTCATCATGCAGCTCCATCAAGTTCTTTGCAATGTAGAGTCACCATCTCCTTGAAGAGGAAAAATACTTCACTTTTTATGTCTTCTTCTGATTAACCAAGAACTTCACCAAGCCTCACTATTTATCAGAAACTGCACTGATCACATGAAGAACCTCAGAGCTGCCACTCAACACTTATTGAGAAGATATTAGCAAATGCTTTATTTTGTATCTGACTCTTTGATCATATAACTAGACTCTGGGATAGTTCAACAAAGCAAGCAATTGAACATCTTAAATTTGCTGTCATTTATCATTTCCCCAGTAGAGTCACCAATTTGTTGGAGCTTTTCCTTGCAGGACCAAACTTGAATCAATAGATGGGCTTAATTCTCAGGGTAGGCACTCAAGTTTGACAAGAAACTAGTCCAATTGATGAGCATAGAGAATATCCTCCTTCTTCTTTGAGCTCCACATCACTTAGGTGGGTATTGCCTTATCTACACACTCAAGACACCTCATGATAAACAATAGGCATACAGATAGATTATTGTGGAATAGTCTTCAAACCCCTTTAGATATCATGTACCCCAATGAAAACAATTCTTATGCAATAGCCCTACTTGCATAGAATGAATCTGAAGACTAGAATGGACCTCCTATTACTACTACCAACATGAAAGGTGAAAGGTATTTAATTTGAATGATTTTAATGTTGGGTTGAAGAGACCCCTAAGATACACTAAGTCTCTGATAGACCAATGCTTTGTCCAATGGGCCACAGAGTCAAATACCCTATTGCAATAGGCAGCTATGAAACAAGAAGACAATACATTCTAATATGATGATACCTTACATCAAACATACACCATTAATCAGGTCATAGTTCAACAATCCACTTATGTACCCAAAATGTGTTATCACCCATTCAAAGGATTTTAACCCTCCCCTTAGAAGAGACCTATAAACAAGCAATACATTAACTAGCATCCACTGGAAGACAAACATGAAATACCCTTGATACCCCAGTTCATACACACATGAAAACCAATCCCAAACCTAGTTGCTTCTACAAAAACAACTCTATTGCAGACACAAAGGAAATGCAAATAGAAAGATGGAAACACCCTTGATGCTTCAATCAATAGGTCTAAAACTCAAATGGAGACAATCTGATAATAGTAGAAATATATTGAATCTCATACATAGGACTAATCAGTTACAATATGTATTGTATTCTCTAAACCAAAAAGGAAGAAAGAACACTCTATATGCAGATAAGTGGAGAAAATCTACAGGAAAAGGACCCTTCATGGAACCAGTTCTCCTCAAAACTGTAGAAGAAGGAACCCTTACAAAATCAAAACTTTGACCATTTATACCACTAGCTGCCTTGGAATCCTAAACAAGCTAGGATGCAACAAGCTTCAGATAGCTAGGGTTAGGGTTTCAACAACTACACCAACCCTAATTACAATAAAAAATCAAAATTCTCGAAGGGAAAATTGAGTACAAGTCTGTCAAATGAAGGATGATCTTCATGAATGAGAAATTTTTTGAGAAGTACAGAAAAATCATCAATTCACCATGCTAATTAATCTGACCATTTCACCTGCAACATGCCTCAAGCCATTCTTTGTTCATTTCTTGATGGTACAGATCTCTCCAATCAATCATCACACCCTAGACCATGCTGCAATGGCAAACAAATCATCTCATACCAGCACCAATCACTTCTGCATTGAATTTTAGTCCTTTCTGTTGCTGGGAAACCCTCAGAAAATTTGAATTTTTATTTCAACGGTCATATCAAAGTGCCAGCAGCAAATCGACTGTCCTTGTTTAAATTTGGATCAACTTTAAGTCACCACCGTCAGATCTCTCTATTTCATGGGCTTTTATGTCTTTAACTCAACTGCGACCTTGGGTTAACCTCCAGTGAACATGCGATAAGGCATTTCCTATTCACGAAGAGAAAACCTTAACCCATCCTTAACTCTATGACGTGGTGATAAAAATAAAGGAAACCTGTCTCGGTTACATTTGGTGAACTGGCGACAAAAGGGTTTCACCAATTCACAGAACACTTTTTACCTCTACCAAGTTAGTTAGTGATTACACAAACACTTATTCACTGAATCACGAGTCAAATCAGAGCACCACTATCCTTTTTCGTGAATGAGCGAAACCCACTAGATATTTGTTGGACCGCTAAACCATTTTGTCAAAATCAGCAAGTCCCTGCCCTGGCTTGCCTAGAAGATCGATGGCCATCTTAAAATCTCATGTAGTTAGAAGATCCCATCAGATTACATGCCTGCTATTGATCTAGAATCTCCTCGCTGCCCTGACAACCCTTTGACACCGAAAGAAATCAGTGGCTGTCACATGATCTCAAGCCTCTGACACATCTCATAAGAACTTACGACAACCATAGGATGAAGATGGTGTCAAAGCCAAGCCTAGGAAAATATAAAGTGCTAAGGACTTTAGGGAATAATTAAAACGCTAGACCTAGGGAAATATTAAATCAAAGGGGCCAACATCAAACCTTAGTTGCATGATTGCAAAGCATGAAAAAGGTTCACGTGATCACACGACTAAGAGGTTAACAATTTAGCACATGCGCTATAGAACCTTTAAGTGACCTGAATAAAGTAACACAAAATTAGAATGAGGCCAGGGCTTAACAAAAGATTTCATGCAACGGCTACATATTTGAAATTTTGAACTAAGGGTTTATGCCAGGGACACAAAAATGACTACAGGGACTAGAAGACAAGGGCTAGAGCCATGAAATTTTTTCAGAGTGCTAACAAAACATATGTAGGATTATTATGGTCATAAAGTAATTGTCTTAGCATCAACATTTCACTTCTAATAAAACATGAAAGTCAGGGACGTTGACCTATATGAAAATGATGACCTTTTATTAACCATGACCATGATGTCATCATCAAATCATGTCTTATGTATTTTATAAATTATTAAAATACATACCAATGGATGAAATTCATTTCCCCCTTCAATGTGACCATGTTGCCTACAATGTTCCTCAGCTATTTTGATTAGATATCTTCGAGTCTTTAAGCCCTTACAAATTTTGCAATGACAATAACATTTTCCATCACCTTTTCTTTTTAAGTTAGACCACAGTCTAGCAATTGTCTCCCTATTTTTTTGTGCATTGATATCGTCAAACATGGTCTTTCTTGAATGGAATGAATCATTGGTGGAAGAAGGATGATTTATTTGCAACCTGCAGATACAAATCATTAATGAATAACCATTTTCTCAACTATAATTTTCTCAATGCAAAGGGACATTTATCATATCAAATCAAAGTTTAGAAATGGACGGTTCTAATGCTTTTCCATTACAATAGCAATAGAGGGTGTATAGATAGAAAAACAATTGTAAAGAGTAGATTTAAATAAATAAAATTAGGTAAATAACTAGGGAAACTGAATAACATTGTAGGACTCCTTACCTCCATATATATGCTGCTCTTAAGTAATGAAAACACAAAGAAACCTCTCCTAATCATATGAATACAAGCATGGATTTTTTTATTTCATTGTTAACTTGAGCACCCTATTTCAAATAGAACATTATCTTAAAATCTCGTAGGCCTTAATTTTATGTATTTTTTTAATGACATTAACATGGTAACTTTCCAAAGTTAAGCAGCTCCAATAATACTCTCAAGACCATTCTTGTGGCTTACCATAATGACAACTCATTTCTTAGTTTCCTGAACTATTAAATTGCCTCTACAAGTCCATAGTACTTCCAATATTAGTAATCTATCTAGTTGTGAGATTTTCATATCTGATCTCTTAACATATTTTCTAGAAGCCCACATATTTCTCTCAGTAAGAATAGTTGTGGCATAGGATCCCTCAACTATTTGTGGACCCTTTGTCTTGTAAAAAATGACCAATCTTTCAATCAAATGCACCTTATGTTTGACATGTTGTGGTAAATTTCTCATTGTAGTGATGAATCTATTGCTTAAATCAACTATTGTCTCATAGATGCACTTTTTTATAGTGGTAAGTTCATGTATAGAAAACTTGATATCGATCGGATCCCCATATTGTAATCTAAAAAAACACTCGTAAACTCCTCCTAAGAAATAGTACTACTGTCTAGGATATTTTTGTACAATTCTTTGGCACTTTCTTTTAAGGAATTCACAAACAATTTTATCATGGCATCCTCATTGTCTATCTCATATTCATGTGTAGTATTGATGAAATAACTTAGACATTCTTCCCCAATTACTCCATTATTACCTTGAAACATATGAATCATTCCTTTTATTTCAACTATTGGTATAGTTTTATGGACATGGTATGACTGTCCTAGAATGATAACATTTTGGTGAGTTAAATTGTTTGTGTAGAATAATGAATGGATTGGATCAATGGATTGGAATGGATATGGGAAGAGTATAGAAGAGTTTAGAATGATGTTAGAGTTTCTTGTGGATGAGAAGGAAAAGCCATAGTATGCTTAGGGGAATAGTGTGATGACTATCCCAACTAGAGAATCCCTCATTTCTCTCAATAAGCTAAATAATTATGGCATATGATCCATCAACTATTTGTGGACCCTTTGTCTTGTAAAAAATGACCAATCTTTCAATCAAATGCACCTTATGTTTGATGTATGGTGGTAACTTTCTCATTGTAGTGACGAATCTATTGTTTAAATCAACTACACATGAATATGAGACAGACAATGCAAATGGACAAAAAGGAATGATTCATATGTTTCAAGGTACAAAAATCTCCTAGATAGACAAAGGGTCCACAAACAGTTGAAGTATCCTATGCCACAACTATTCTTACCAAGAGAAATATGAGGGCTTCTAGTAAAGATGTTAAGAGATCAAATATGAAAATCTCACAACTAGATGCAACTGCCCCAGGGAAGCCAGTTTGCATAATTGGACAAGTTGAAAGGTGCCATGAAGAACCTATAATATAAAGTTGTGATTCTCTAGTTGGGATAATCATCACACTATTTAGAAGAAATAGTACTACTATCTAGGATATTTTTGTACCATTCTTTGGCACTTTCTTTTAAGGAATTCACAAATAATTTTATCATGGCATCCTCATTGTCTATCTCATATTCATGTGTAGTATTGATGAAATAACTTAGATGTTCTTCCCCAATTACTGCATTATTACATTGAAACATATGAATCATTCCTTTTATTTCAACTATTGGTATAGTTTTATGGACATGGTATGACTGTCCCAGAATGATGGCATTTTGGTGAGTTAATTTGTTTGTGTAGAAGTATGAATGGATTGGATCAATGCATTGGAATGGATATGGGAAGAGTATAGAAGAGTTTATAATGATGTTAGAGTTTCTTGTGGATGAGAAGGAAAAGCCATAGTGCTTAGGGGAATAGTGTGGTGACTGTCCCAACTAGAGAATTCCTCATATTTCTATCAGTAAGTTGAATAGTTGTGGCATAGGATCCCTCAACTATCTGTGGAGCCTTTGTCTTGTAAACAATGACCAATATTTCAATCAAATGCACCTTATGTTTGATTTATGGTGGTAACTTTCTCATTGTACTGACAAATGTATTGTTTAAATTAACTACACATGAATATGAGATAGACAATGAGGATGCACAAACAGGAATGATTCATATGTTTCAAGGTACAAAAATCTCCTAGATAGACAAAGGGTCCACAAATAGTTGAAGTATCCTATGCCACAACTATTCTTACCGAGAGAAATATGAGGGCTTCTAGTAAATATGTTAAGAGATCAAATATGAAAATCTCACAACTAGATACAGCTGCCCCAGGGAAGCCAGTTTGCATAATTGGACAAGTTGAAAGGTGCCATGAAGAACCTATAATATAAAGTTGTGATTCTCTAGTTGGGATAGTCATCAAACTATTTAAAAGAAATATGAATAAATATGAATATGAAGAAATAGTACTGCTATCTAGGATATTTTTGTACCATTCTTTGGCACTTTCTTTTAAGGAATTCACAAACAATTTTATCATGGCATCCTCATTGTCTGTCTCATTTTCATGTTTACTATTGATGAAATAACTTAGATATTCTTCCCCAATTACTGCATTATTACCTTGAAACATATGAATCATTCCTTTTATTTCAACTATAGGTACAATTTTATGGACATGGTATGAGTGTCCCAGAATGACAACATTTTCGTGAGTTAATTTGTTTGTGTAGAAGTATGAATGGATTGGATCAATGGATTGGAATGGATATGGGAAAACTATAGAAGATTTTAGAATGATGTTAGAGTTTCTTGTGGATGAGAAGGAAAAGCCATAGTTCTTAGGGGAATAGTGTGATGAGTGTCCCAACTAGAGAATCCTTCTTTTTTTTTTCTTAGTAAGCTGAATAGTTGTGGCATAGGATCCTTCAACTATTTGTGGACCCTTTGTCTTGTAAACAATGACCAATCTTTCAATCAAATGCACCTTATGTTTGACATGTGGTGGTAAATTTCTCATTGTAGTGACGAATCTATTATTTAAATCAACTACACATGAATATGAGACAGACAATGAGGACGCAAAAATAGGAATGATTCATATGTTTCAAGGTAAAAAAATCTCCTAGATAGACAAAGGGTCCACAAACAGTTGAAGTATCCTATGCCACAATTATTCTTATTGAGATAAATATGAGGGCTTCTAGTAAATATGTTAAGAGATCAGATATGAAAATCTCACAACTAGATACAACTGCCCCAGGGAAGCCAGTTTGCATAATTGGACAAGTTGAAAGGTGCCATGAAGAACCTATAATATAAAGTTGTGATTCTCTAGTTGGGATAATCATCACACTATTTAGAAGAAATATGAAGAAATATGAATATGAAGAAATAGTACTACTATCTAGGATATTTTTGTACCATTCTTTGGCACTTTCTTTTAAGGAATTCACAAACAATTTTATCATGGCATCCTCATTGTCTGTCTCATTTTCATGTTTACTATTAATGAAATAACTTAGATATTCTTCCCCAATTACTACATTATTACCTTGAAACATATGAATCATTCCTTTTATTTCAACTATAGGTACAATTTTATGGACATGGTATGAGTGTCCCAGAATGACAACATTTTGGTGAGTTAATTTGTTTGTGTAGAAGTATGAATGGATTGGATCAATGGATTGGAATGGATATGGGAAAACTATAGAAGAGTTTAGAATGATGTTAGAGTTTCTTGTGGATGAGAAGGAAAAGCCATAGTTCTTAGGGGAATAGTGTGATGAGTGTCCCAACTAGAGAATCCTTCTTTTTTTTTTCTTAGTAAGCTGAATAGTTGTGGCATAGGATCCTTCAACTATTTGTGGACCCTTTATCTTGTAAACAATGACCAATCTTTCAATCAAATGCACCTTATGTTTGACATGTGGTGGTAAATTTCTCATTGTAGTGACGAATCTATTATTTAAATCAACTACACATGAATATGAGACAGACAATGAGGACGCAAAAATAGGAATGATTCATATGTTTCAAGGTAAAAAAATCTCCTAGATAGACAAAGGGTCCACAAACAGTTGAAGTATCCTATGCCACAATTATTCTTACTGAGATAAATATGAGGGCTTCTAGTAAATATGTTAAGAGATCAGATATGAAAATCTCACAACTAGATACAGCTACCCCACGCAAGCGAGTTTGCATAATTGGACAAGTTGAAAGGTTCCATGAAGAACCTATAATATAAAGTTGTTATTCTCTAGTTGGGATAGTCATCACACTATTTAGAAGAAATATGAAGAAATATGAATACGAAGAAATAGTACTACTATCTAGGATACTTTTGTACCATTCTTTGGCACTTTCTTTTAAGGAATTCACAAACAATTTTATCATGGCATCCCCATTATTTGTCTCATTTTCATGTCTAGTATTGATGAAATAACTTAGATGTTCTTCCCAAATTACTACATTATTACCTTGAAACATATGAATCATTCCTTTTATTTTGAACTATTGGCACAATTTTATGGACATGGTATGACTATCCTAGAATGACAGCATTTTGGTGAGTTAATTTGTTTGTGTAGAAGTATGAATGGATTGGATCAATGGATTGGAATGGATATGGGTAGAGTATATAAGATTTTATAATGATGCTAGAGTTTCTTGTGGGTGAGAAGGCAAAGCCATAGTGCTTAGGGGAATAGTATGATGACTATCCCAACTAGAGAATCCCTCATATTTCTCTCAGTAAGCTGAATAGGTATGGCATAGGATCCTTCAACTATTTGTGAACCCTTTTTCCTTTAAAAAATGACCAATCTTTCAATCAAATGCACCTTATGTTTGACATGTGGTGGTAACTTTCTCATTGTAGTGATGAATCTATTGTTTAAATCAACTACACATGAATATGAGACAGACAATGAGGATGCACAAATAGGAATGATTCATATGTTTCAAGGTACAAAAATATCCTAGATAGACAAAGGGTCCACAAACAGTTGAAGTATCCTATGCCACAACTATTCTTACTGAGAGAAATATGAGGGCTTCTAGTAAATATGTTAAGAGAACAGATATGAAAATCTCACAACTAGATACAACTGCCCTAGGCAAGCCAATTTGCATAATTGGACAAGTTGAAAGGTTCCATGAAGAACCTATAATATAAAGTTGTGATTCTCTAGTTGGGACAGTCATCACACTATTTTGAAGAAATATGAATATGAAGAAATAGTACTACTGTCTAGGATATTTTTGTACCATTCTTTGTTACTTTCTTTTAAGGAATTCACAAACAATTTTATCATGGCATCCTCATTGTCTGTCTCATATTCATGTGTAGTATTGATGAAATAACTTAGATGTTCTTCCCCAATTTCTGCATTATTACCTTGAAACACATGAATGATTCCTTTTATTTCAACTATTGGTATAGTTTTATGGACATGGTATGACTGTCCCAGAATGACAACATTTTGGTAAGTTAATTTGTTTGTGTAGAAGTATGAATGGATTGGAATGGATATGGGCAGAGTATAGAAGATTTTATAATGATGTTAGAGTTTCTTGTGGATGAGAAGGAAAAGCCATAGTGCTTAGGGGAATAGTTTGATCACTGTCCCTACTAGAGAATCCCTCATATTTTTCTTAGTAAGCTGAATAGTTGTGGCATAGGATCCTTCAACTATTTGTGGACCATTTGTCTTGTAAATAATGACCAATATTTCAATCAAATGCAACTTATGTTTGACGTGTGGTGGTAACTTTCTCATTGTAGTGATGAATCTATTGTTTAAATCAACTACACATGAATATGAGACAGACAATGAGGATGCACAAACAAGAATGATTCATATGTTTCAAGGTACAAAAATATCCTAGATAGACAAAGGGTCCACAAAGAGTGAAGTATCCTATGCCACAACTATTCTTACTGAGAGAAATATGAGGGCTTCTAGTAAATATGTTAAGAGATCTGATATGAAAATCTCACAACTAGATACAGCTACCCCAGGCAAGCTAGTTTGCATAATTGGACAAGTTGAAAGGTGCCATGAAGAACCTATAATATAAAGTTTTGATTCTCTAGTTGGGACAGTCATCACACTATTTAGAATAAATATGAAGAAATATGAATATGAAGAAATAGTACTACTATCTAGGATATTTTTGTACCATTCTTTGGCACTTTCTTTTAAGGAATTCACAACCAATTTTATCATGGCATCCTCATTATCTATCTCATATTCATGTGTAGTATTGATGAAATAACTTAAATGTTCTTCCCAAATTACTGCATTATTACCTTGAAACATATGAATCATTCCTTTTATTTCACTGGGGATTGTGTTTGGGTAATTAGAAATTCCAAAGAAATCCAATTCATGTCTATATATTTCTACTCCTACAAGGTGTTTGAACTTTGAAAGAAACAAATGTTTGAGCTCGTATTCAAACTTGATGTCTAGGGTTTGGCACATTTCCAAACCATTGATTTCACTACTGAGTACTGAACTGCTACTAGCAATAGTTTTATGGAGCTTGATCATTGTTATGGTTCCCGTGTTGTTGTTGATTTCTATTTTTATTTTTATTTTCTCTCCCTTCAATAGGATGCATTGGCTATCTATTTTATCAAGAATCTGGTATATGCTCTTGTGACCTAGCAGGTGAAACATGATATGTACGTTTGTGTTTAAGCATGCCAAAATTTCATTTATGTGCATCCCTTAAATCTGCAAATGCCTTAAATCTGCAAATGCATTGGTTATACCAGATGTACAATGTCATGCTGCATCCTAAACAATGATATGTGCATTTGTGTTTAAGCATGCCAAAAATTATCTTACATGCATCCCTTAAATCTGAAAATGCCTTAAATCTACAAATGCATTGGTTATACCAGATGTACAATGTCATGCTACATCCCAAACCCTAGTCACAACCTTCATAATTCTTGGTCATAGCATTTACAAACCCTAGTCAAACCATAGTCACCACTAAGAATATTCATTGATTCAATTGCCTACTAGCATATTACTAATAGAGATGACAAGAAAATGACAATCTAGTACGTAATGAAATATAGAAAACACAGAAGATACCTCAAACTCCATGGAAGATAAATGATGAAATGTGCTATTAACCTCGGGTGTAGGGCTCTTCACAACCTGGAATAAGCTCCGCTCCTTAGATTAGAAATGAAAATCCTAGTTCACGAGCTACAACCATAAAAATGAAAATGAGAATTGAAATAATCCTAATTCGCGTGCTGCAACCGTAAAAATGAAAATGAGAATTGAAATGTTTTTTTAAGTAATATGCCTGTGTTGGTCGAGATTTTGACCGACATGGTATTGGTGGAAATTTCGACCAACATGGGCATGGTTTAAAAAAAAAACCAAAATTTTCCTTCTATACCTCGACCAACCTAAACCATTTTCATTAATGGTCGATAATTTTCATAGAAAAATGATGTCAAATGTACTAGTGGCTTATGATTAAGGTGGTCAGACATACACCTACTTATTTTTTTCCTGAAATTTTCGTACTGCTGCATTGAAATCTATACTTTTCACCAATCATACTAACTTTTTTTGAAAAAAGGCCTAGTAGTTTAGAAACTACATTCAATTTTCTACAGATTCTATTGTTACAACTTTTTGATATTAGGTTGATAGCTAGTTGATATTTTCATGTCAAGTTGACTAACCCTGATTTGCTGATTTTTCATTGCCACTTAAGGGCATAGTTTGGCCCCTCATGATCTTGCACATAGCCATATATATATATATATATATATATTTTATTTTTTATTTATTTTTATTTATTTTTTATTTTTTATAAGGGTTTTTTCATTTATTTTATATAAATGATATTTCATTTTAATTTATTAGTATATATATTCTTGATGTGGATCTTGAATTTGTATTTACATAAATGTAATTAATTTGTATTAATAGTTATGTTTATATTTTGAATGTTTACTAAAAAAATTTGTTTTGTCAATGTCAAACTTTTGGTGTATGTGTTTTCTCAATATGGGTAGTTACGTCTAGAATTCGGGTTAGTTGTGTCAGAGGCTTAGGGTATTTTTATATGGCACATTTTATCATTTGTGAACTATATTGTTTACAATTT
The DNA here is from genome assembly GCA_027943335.1 of Chamaecyparis obtusa. Classification (NCBI taxonomy): domain Eukaryota; kingdom Viridiplantae; phylum Streptophyta; class Pinopsida; order Cupressales; family Cupressaceae; genus Chamaecyparis; species Chamaecyparis obtusa. The sequence goes on from BSBK01007379.1 coordinate 107,807, forward strand.
CTCTTTTCGACCTTGACTTGAATTGATCTTCAATGATTGTAAATGTTTACCTTAGAGAATCTATTTTGGTTATCAATGCATATGGAGATTTCCTTGCATAGGATGTATTTTTTTCCTTTCTTTAAGTCTTAGAGTTGGTGCTAATGATTAATACAATTTTAGAATATGTATCTAGGAGAATTGAGGAAACATAATTTGACATGAAACCAAGAGGTGTTCCTTCCATATTATTGTCAAAAGATGTATTTAATGACTTTACCAATGTCCTTACTAAGGTTGGATAGCTATGATCTTGATATGTATATGGGATTCCTTATTATTCTCCAAGACTTTTCTTTTTTGGTTTCATGATTTGATGTGTTATGGGAGGTCCTTATGGATTTTGGTTTTCCTTCTCTATTATTTTTGTTTGTTGGAGCATTAGGATAGGTTATCTAGGAGCATAGAGGGGAAGTGTCTTGCAATGGAAACTAGGGCCCGGAAGTGGACAACTAGGGTAGCTCATTATATGTGACTTAATAAAGTGATAATATAATAAGAATTAATAAATTAAATATTAGAAAGACAATGGTTACTCACCCATGTCTTGAGTGCTAGTACAAGCTAAGAATGGGAGTGGGAGAAGATGCTTTCTTGTCTAGGGGATGTTGAGGTCTCACATGATTGATTTTCTTGTCTTCACAAAAGGATTATTGATTCCATTTATGATAACACTTGAGAGATGGAGTCTAGAGAGATCATCTAGGGTGAACCAAGGGGTAGATGTATGTGATGATGCTTCCCTATATTTATCCTTTGTTTCCTATGAAATTTTTGGTACATTTGGTAGTGTGTCTCAATCATACCTATTTTCTAACCATATATCCTTTGTGTCCAATGTAACATTCATTATCATTTATTTCTTTTGATTATCTATTTGAGTGGGGCATGATCTTTATCTCCTCAACATTGTGGGGTGGACCTTCATGTTCTACATGGTTGGGTGGTAGTGATTTTATTTAACATTTAGATCTAATGTTTGTTTTCTTGTACTTAGATGATCCTAGATGTTTCTACCATTTTCATTGTTTGGAGACTTTATTATTATCATCATAAACTATCTTTCATCTATTCTATTATGTATTTATTTGAGACATTCATTAGGAGATGTTTATGTAATTGTAGTTGTAGTTGTAATTGTAATTGTAATTGTAATTGTAATTGTAATTGTAATTGTTGTAATTGTAATTGTAATTGTAATTGTAATTTTAATTGTAATTGTCATTGTAATTATAACTTGATTTATTATTGTGATCCCTCTGACATGTGCGGTGGAAGAGGTATTATTATGTATGCCATGATGTATCAGTCTATCTTATTTTATTTTAACCTTTTATTACATTAATACATATGAATGTATCTAAATTTCTTCTATGCAATGTGTATCTTAGTTTACCTTATGATTCATATTCTTTTCATTATGTTTAATTAAGAGCTAAGAAGACTTTATTTGGGTTTCAAAATGAATGTAAGATATTTCATGACATTAGGTTATGGTTTAACTTAGTAGTTTATTTAGTTTTGTTTAAAGTAACAATGCCTTGGAACCCTTAAATTTTTTAATTGGATTTATGTAGTTAGTATAGATTCTTAACTTATGTTTGTACTAGGTGAATGGGTGATGGGTTGACTTCACTTTAATTAACCCCCAACTTGTCCCTCTTTAGTGCTCACTAAATTCCTTCATTATGGATCTTATAGGAGGTGAGGATGGTTTAATTTAGAAATGTTCTTTTCCTAGTATTTTCTTTATCTCTCCAGTTGTGGCTTTTCTATCTCATGACCTTCATCTGTCTCCATTTTGGGCCAAGGATTGGAATAAGGATCTTATCCCCAAGGTAAATATATTAATTTGGATCTTGGCCTATAATTAAATTCTCACTACTAATAACCTCTTGAAGTGGGGGTTCAATATGCCAAATAGATGCATTTTATGTTTGGAAAATGTTGAATCCACCCTTCTCCAATTTTTTCACTTCCCCTTCGAAGTTAAAGTTTGGAGTATGGTGTTGAAGTTATGGAACCTTAAGTGGGTTTTCCCTTCCAAGCTGTGAAATAATTTTTCTTTCATTGGGTCCCTCCTACTTCCAATAATTTCTTAAAGTTGTTATGGTCTTTAATGCTTCTTCATGTAGCCCAGAGTATTTGGAAGGAGTAGAAAAAAAAAATTTCTAGAAACAAATATTTACCAATTGATATTGTGTTTTGGAAGATCTTCAGTGATATAGGTGAGAACATCAATATTATTGCTAATTATATAAATTGTAAGTTTAGGAACTCTTGTAAGGATTATGATTACTAGGTGCCTACCAACTATAAAATTCAACTTGTTATTTATTTGTCTCTCAAACTAATGAAGGGCTCAAGAGAGGATTTTTCCTGGACCCCTCCTCCTCTGGGATGGGTTAAAATTAACTTTTTCAAGGAATTCAAGGGAAATCCTTGGATGTCTAGGTACAGGGGAGTGATAAGGTATGAAAATGACATCTTCATTTTGGCTATGGTCCTCCTCATGGGTAGTCAAACCAACCACTTAGCTGAAGCCATTAGGGATTATTAGGGTCTTCTATTGGCTAAAAACCTCAATTATAATAAGGTTTGGCTGGAAGGGGACTTAAAAAATATTATAAATTATATCAAAGGTTTGTATAAACGCTTAAAGAATATCGAGATTTGGATTAATAAGTATAAAAAATCATCTCTTCTTTCAAAAAATGTTGTCTCATGTTCCTACCATCAGGCTGACTTAGTGTCTAACTAGTTCACCAATAAGGGGGTTAAAAGAAATAATATGTTGAAGTGGCATAATCTTGATTCTCTGTAATTTGAGGTTAATATTATTCTTTGGATGGACCATATGAGGAACATGAAAGTTAGAAGGGGTAATTTCAATTATGTCGACTAATTGTGATATGAAAGGTGACAACTTATCTTTTTGGCAAGATTTATTTTCCAATGTGCCCAACTGTGCAGACAACACAAAGGTTAATTAAAGAAACTTATCCCTACATGGATTGTGGGTGGTTTTAAACATCATTCCCAAGTTTCCTTCATTTATCTTTCTTATGCCTTAGAGCTTTGTAATGAAAGATATGCGGGTAATCATATGCATGTTGAACCTATTGACTATGTGAGCCTTATGTCCAAGCATAAGGTATGGAATATATTGAAGGAGGGTGGCCTCATGCCATATCTAGAATATCATCATGGCTATGACCCAAATTCTATAGAGAATTTTCTGTGGGGTTGGAAGGATGGGTGGATTGATCTATTTAGGAGGAAGGTCTACATCAATGAGAATGTGGTGGCAGAGTTGATCAACCTTCCAATAGATGATATGTAGTTTTATTGGGATTGAAAATAATCAGACCTCTCCATTCAGAGATTCCCTAAAATAGATGAGGTAAGGGAGATGGTGGAGAATAGGGTAAAGAAGACTAGGTATGAGTTGTCCAAATTGAAGAAGGTATGGAGAACAGTTCTTAAGGTGGTCATGGATTGAATTACTTTAGATGGTTATTTCAATAGTGCCTTAGAGAGCCATTTTGTGTTGTTAAATTACTTTCACCATAATGTTAGGGTATCTCTTCACTTTTACCTTTTCTCATCTCCCAATACTATTTTTAGGGATCATAGGAAGAATCTTGATGAAAACCTCATTCTCTATAAGGGTTTACTAGTGCTCATTTTTTATCACTTTATATTCCATCCAATCCCCCTCTAATATTGTTTCTATTTTTTAGGAGGATGAAACTATAGTTGGGGAGATATGGGATGTTTATAATGGTGAGGATGATACTAAGTGTAGGGAAGAGGAGTATGAGATAAAGTTAAAAAAACCCCTAATTCTAAGGAAAAAATTACAAGTAAAGAGAGAGGCAAAGATATGGACACAGGGGAGGAGGACTATGTCCCCTCAATTGGAATCAAGACTACCCAAAAATATAGCAAGCATGAGGGAACTTCTATGAGGGGTAGGGAAAAACCCTTTGAGAAGAACTAAGATATTAAGGATCATTTCATGCCTTCCAATGTTGGAGTTATTGCCACATGTAAAATTAAAAATCTTAGGATTGAGAAAGGAAAGGAGAAGACGTGGGAGGAAGGTGGTGATAAGTTGATTCAAGTGGAAATTCCAGTGGCTCTGTCCCCTCTTTCTAGCACTACTCTATCTCAAAAGGATGTTTCTTACAGTGGAGATAAATTTGATTCTTTGCTAGAGCTTAGACCCAATTGACGCCATTTCAAATTTAATTTGGAGAATTTCATTCATATGCTTGGAATGCTGAGGGAGAATACCATTAATTCATTTTCCCTATTTAAATGGGTTTTCCATGAAATAAAAGAACTAAAGATAAAATAGAGAGCTATGGGAACAAAGCTTGATGCTCTTTAGAATTCTTTCATGGGATCTACAACTAGAAATGATGTGGCTTCGGGTCAAATTTTGTGGACTAAGGAGAAGAAATTGATTGTTCACTATCTTTAGAGGATTGAGGGGTCCCTAAAAAAAATATAGAGTGTTCATGAGAAAAATCTGTCGTAGTTAGAACAAGGTTAACAGTGGCCAAAACTTTCTTTAGAGTATGCTTAGTAAGAGCCATAAAAGTATCAAAATCACCTAGGATTTGATGAACAGGCTGGTTTAGAACTTGGAGAAATGGCATATTGAGAAGAAGATTATTCATATTGATCACGATAAAGATCGAGAGGCCTCAGGACTGAGTAAGAGGACTTGAGGAAACTTAAAGAGGAAAGATAAAAATACCCCTCCATACCACAATGAATTGAAGAAGGCCATTTAGGAGACGTCAAAGATCGAGGTGGAGGTCTCTAATATTATTAAGAACCTTTATTAAATTTTTTTCTCTACTATAGTCCTTTCTTTTTTATTTGTTGATGTAGTATTTTTGCTGAATTTTTTCTACCTTTATATTTCTATATCTTATGGGTAGCTTTTTGGTTTTTCAGCATGTTTTTCCTTGGTACTTTTGGTGGTGTGTGTAGTTAAATCTATAATATTTTTATGTTATAAAGTTTTGGGTCCCTTCAAAACCTAGTTTAATAACCATAATAAAAAAAGTTATGTTTGTACTTTCTTTCACATTTGTATTGGTTAATGTATATATAATATTTTAAAATAAAATAAAATTACATCAAATTATTTTCTAGTTAGGTTAATTTCTCATGGGTTCATGGGTGGGGTGTTGCATAAAACATATCTTCCTCTTTAAAGAAACTTTTTCTCCTACAAGTTCTCTTTTAGATGATGATTGGGTTTCATTATACTTTAAGCCACATTTTTTTAGGTGAATACAAACTATATAATTTAATATGGGTTCTTCAAAGCGCCTAGTGTTTCATTTGTCCAGCCTAACTCTCAAAATAGTTCAACTACTACTATTGATGTAGAAGCATCCTTGGGTCGTTGGCAATCTTGCATCACCCAAAAATATTTCCTTTTAGTTTGTTCCTATATTTCTATTTTAGTGTTATTGGTTGTGTTTCCTATATGTGGATCATTTTTTATTGTGGGCTGCAAGATATGTTATAGACATGTCATGCCCCTGATAGTTCCAGACTTTATTTTTCTATGTTACATTATGTTATGTTAGATTTCTTTGAGTTCGAACTCTGACTGCGTTCTTTTGAACTTTGTTATTTAGATTAAATATGTTATCTCTATTATTCTGTCAGACATTCAGAGAATTATGTCTATTTTTGTCACTTTATGAGTCCTATTCTGATGACAGAATTGGCTTAGACTAAATTTTGAACATTGGTTTGGTTATGAAATAAGGACAAACTATATGGTTAGTCATTTGTCTGATTATTGATCCATTGTTTTGGAATCCTTAGTAATATGTTAGACATGTTTAGAAATGGTTATGTTATTATGGTTAATTGTATCTTATGTGTATAGACAGTATATAGAGATTTATTGTTATTTAACGTTAATCAAATTCTGAATTCAAAGTAAATGAATTTGAATATATGTATTTTTATACATATAACTATGAGTGAATGTTTTAGTAATAATGTGGTATTTCATTTACTAAAACTATATGAATTAACTAAGTTAGTATATCCTATGTTGTTTGTTAGTAGGAGGTTAGTATGATGAAGTGTTAGTTATTTGACATTGGAATGCACTGCTATCTTAGATGGTTAAGTTAGTAAAATGACTAATGTATTGGCAAAGACATGTATTAATCTATCCCTAAGTCTTCATATTATTAACTGGCTCGAAGACATGACTTACGATAGGGTTTTAATGCACTTGCATTGCTTTGAGGTGTTAGTGGGGTTTAAGCTATTTTTCGGGTTGTGGAAATGTACTATGTTGGACATTTGGCAGGTATTGAGTTGTGTTCATTGCAAGAGATAAGTTTGCATTGAATGAACTTATCGATGGCAATTCATTGTTGAGTTTGAAGTCCGCCATTTGCTCTGGTTAAGGAGTTGCAGTTTGTATATGACTCCATTTTTTTTTTACCATGTTATGCTGTGGCATTTTGGGTAAACAGTTGGTTATGGACCCGTGTTACTGTTGTATCCTTCATGATAAGTGGCATGGAATGAAAGGGGTTTTCATGGCAAAGATAAACCCTTTTGTTCATGGTCATTTAGGAACTTGGAAGTTTCACACTGTTATCTCTGCATTTTGGGTTCTCTTGCACGACATTTTGGTAATCTATGATAAGGGATCTTCATGGTTGAGTTTGGGATTCATTTGTGAAGCTCACCAGGTAGGGGCTAGCTCTAGCATTCCAGTTCTGGATATCTTCTCCATACGAATACCAGGCAGGGGCATCTCTTACCTTAACCTCTATTTCCATTTTATGATTCTACAAATGTATGAATGGAATGTTGGTTATCACTGATTGTTAGCCGATGAAATGTGAAGTTTTGTGTTTGTTTATTTTGTGAGTTCGGTCATGAATCGATCTTTTTCTTTCTTGGATAGATTAGAAAGTTATCTAGTTACTAAATATTGTGTTTAGTGGGGAAACTTGGTAACAAATGACTATTTAGTAAGTGTTTGGTTTTAGTGTGGTAGTTAACACTTGTTTTGATATGCTGTTTCGAGCATAATGTATTAAGGGGTTTTCTCTGTTCTGAGTATGAATTCGGCAATGTTTAGTTAAGTCTGTGCCGAACTAAGGAATATAGTTATGTAGATGTTGTATGGTTATATCCTTGTGTGTCTTGGTGTCGATGTTTACTTGCTTTGGACAGTGTTAAAGGAGTTAGTCAGGTTTGAGAATCGGCATACTAATACAATATGGAACCAGTATGAGTCTCCTTGTTAAAACTTCTGTAATGGTCTTCTCGCACTGTACCTATTGTTAGGAGCACTGTAGCATCATAATGCATCCATTTTGTATGGACTTGGTTATAAGATGATATCGGGTTTCTCTGTCATTGTTATAAACTGAAGTTGATATCGATGTTCTTTTAGAGCTGTAATGTGGGATTTGGGATTAGTGGTATTCATAATGTCATCTATTACCAGTCGTATTTTGTGTTAACACTTGCAACATAAGTATGGATTAAAGTATTTCTTTTGGGCGAACTCCTTTAGTTATCTGGTGTCGATGTTTTGTCAATAGGTGATTGTCACTGTATGTATCAGTCAATAGAAGAATGTGAATATCTTTGGTTATGTCAAAACTTGATTACGAGCTTTATGTTTCTTCTGTAATTATCACTAGTGTGTATTACAGTTGATACAACATTAGGAAATGTAAGGGATTTATAGGAAAGTCAATTACTATCTTGTTCAGACAGTAAGGAAAAGAAAGAAACACTTTGGTAATTTGTTTAAGAGGTAGAAGTCGGTTATTATTTTGTCATTATTTTATGTATTCAGAAGATTAGTAGTATAATAAGGTAGTTGTTTTCTATGACAGAACTGTGAAGATTAGTATGGTTTTTCTATTGCATATTCATGGACTTAAATTATTAATTACAAGTTTATGCAATTAGATATATAAATATATATGCCTGCTGGGATATGTATATGTATACACAAGCCATGGTGTATACATGTACATACGCCAACATGTATATAATAGATGCTATGCTTGTCAATCTAAACTATTAATTACAAGCTTATATAATTATATATTCATATATACATATACTTGCTGGGATATGTATATGTATACACAAGCTGTGGTGTATACATGTACATATGCCAACATGTATATAAATGGTATAAACTTGTAATTAATAGAGCAGGGTGTATGGCCATTTAGTTTAATAATTCAGTTATGGTAAACTAGTATGTTTGTTAAAAGTGATGGGTGTTGTGTTGATTCAGTTGATGTATGATCATGTTAATTCTTTTCTATTCAATGGAAACATGGATTTGATATGGATATTTTATTGTACAGTTACAATTTTAATGTTAAGTTAATATGGAGATTATTTTGATTGGATTTGTGATGGAGAAAGAGTTGTGATCTTTTCATCTTTCGTGAAACATCATGTTTATGAATGTAAGTTAAGGAATATGGTAATATGGTTTTATAATGGTTTTCTATTTTCAGTTTCAATTTTGTAAATTGATACATTAGAAATGGATTGTTAGTGAAATTGTGTAATGTAGTTCATTTCACTGCTTTCATTGATTGCTAGATCACGTGTTTTTAAGATAATGCAAGTATGATCCTTAGATTGGGGGCTGACACTAGTCTAGTACCTTGTGATGATAGAATTTCTGTCAGTTGTGACTGACACTAGTCTATATCCTTATGGGAAAGAATTTTTGTCAGTTGTTTAATTAAGTGATAATTATAAATTCAAGGGTTATGGGTTTCAATTAACAAAGATAAAACATTATGGTTTCATCAGACATAATTGATTACTATGAGGTTCCTTATGGATACATAGCGTAGGTCCTTATGTGGACACCCATGAACTATTGGATCATTACTTTGTCATTTTCTTTGCGTGTTTATTTCTGTTAGAAAGAAATTTAGTGCTGGATGATTTTGGTGTAAAAGAATGGAAATTATGTTATTTAGGTTTCAATTACATCTGTATCTAAATCTGCATAAATGTTATATTGTACTGACTTATATGATTGCAGATATTTGGAGGTGATTCATTTTCTTTATCAATGTGACTAAGCCCTGTCTGCTATTTGCATTTGTGTTCATTTTGATTTTCAGGTTTTAGATGGATAAATCAATGAATATGGGATAGTGGATAGCAGTTGTTAAGTTTTATGGGAAACAGATCATTTCATGGTTATTAGTTATCAGATTTATTCGTAGAATGTAATGGATTTGGAAAGAAGGAAATTTTGTTGTGAGACTTAATCTTTGAATAAAGAGTATTATTAATACTCTGATGTAAATTGATTGTAAACTATAAAGCTCTTAGAAGCAGTTGCTATGATTATATGTAATAGTTTGTAATTTTAAGGGAAAAAAATTATTACTGTGGTTTTATGTGAATTTATTTATGGTTGTTTCTTCTTTAGTATCATCTTTTATCTTTAAGTATTGATAGGGGTGTTACAGTTGGTATCAGAGCCCAAGTTTAAACACTCAGGGCTTGAGGGTTTTTAAAAGGGTTTTATCATTATGCTTCCGTTAGTGATTTTATTAAACTTTTCTATAGGATTTCAAGCATGCCTCCTGTTACATGAGGAGCACAAAGGCATTGTGACCTAGTTGATGCCGATTTAGGCAGAGGTAGGGGTGGACGATGTGGTCGTGATCATGGCCGAGGTAGAGGATGAGGTCGCCAAGGACTACATGGTGATGAACAAGTTGATCCTTTAATAGGAATGGATCAGGAAGATCGAGAGGTACCTCAAGTTGAAGTTCTCCAATAGATTCTTGATAGGTTGGATAACATTGAAGCTAGGAACAATGTTCCAAATGGTGTAGCAAATGCTCATGTTATACGAGTCCTAGTGGCAGAAGATCCTATTATCAGGACTCAGTTAAAAGACCTTTCTAAGCTCAAAGGACCATATTTCAATGGAACAGAGGGTGGTGTTGAAGCTAAAGCATAGCTCTTGAACATCGAAAGGTGTTTTATTCTCCATGATTATCATGGTAATGTGAAGGTTCATTGGACTGTAATGCAGCTTAGATCCTTTGCTTCCATATGGTGGAATATGGAACTAGAACAACTTGGAATTCTCATCTCTCAGGTTACATGGGAGCTTTTCATAGAAAGATTCCGTGAGAGATTCATGTCGAATTATTGGCAGCAAACTAGATCCAAAGAATTCTTTAGCATTTCTCAAGGCAACTCAATAGTGGAAATGTATGAGAGGAGGTTTTTCCAACTGAAGAAATATTCTGATTGGTTAGAGAATGATAAGCCTTTGGTACAACACTTCATTAGGGGTTTGAACCCTAAAATTGGAGAAGAAGTGAGAACTTTCAAACCTAAGACAGTGAAAGAAGTTGCTGATCAAGCCAAGCTCACTGAATTGAAATCAGGATTTTCAGCCAAGGGATCTGTGAATCCACCAACTCAAAGCAGTGGGAAGAATCAAAAACCTTATCAAGATAATATCAAGGCATTTTCTAGTGGATCAAGTGGTAAATTTCAGAAGAGGAAGTTTGAAAAGTTTTCCAAATAAAACAAGAGTTTCAAGGTTCCTGAGCAACCTAAGTCCTTTAAACCAACTCAGAGTGTACAACAGAGTTATGCGTCACCTCCAGTGAACTCATCACAGGATAAAAGTACCAAGAGAGGAGCAGAGTGTTGGCAATGTGGGCAATTGGGGCATTTGCAATGGAATTGTCCCCTTCGAGGCAATAGTCAAGTCAGGTCTAAAGCCACAGGTTCTGAGGCTACTGTTGGTGATTCAGGAAGGAATCATCACATCTTTGCTATTGTGGATCAGAAACAAGCAGATCATCAGAACACTGTGATTGAAGCTAGAGGTAATTACCAAGGTAAGAAGATCTCTATTTTATTTGACTTTGGTGCCACTGGCTCTTTTATTTCTTCCAATTTGGTTAAGCAATGTGGAATTCCTGTGAGTAAAGTTGAATTGGCATGGCAAGTCGAGTTAGCATCAGGGACAAAGGTTGAATCGGGGTTTATAGCTGAAAATTGTAAGTTTCAATTTAAGGCTTTTACTACTACAATTAACCTTAGGGTTATTCCTTTAGGTTCTTATGACATTATTCTAGGTATGGATTGGTTAGAGCAACATCAAGCTATCATCGATTGTAGAGAGAAGACTATTAGGTGTATCGATGATATTGGAACTATCAAGTTTATTACAGGTGTTAAGAGGCCTATGTCCATCAGAACTATTTCTGCTAAGCAACTACAGAGACATTTTCAAAAGGGATACAAATTGTTTTCTATTTCTATCAATGATTTTGATGAACCAATTGCTTGGAACACCAGCTTAGATCATCCAATTTTGAAGGAATTCTCAGATGTATTTATTACGGAAAGTCCAGGAATTCCACCTAAAAGAGAAATTGATTTTAGGATTGATCTTTTGCCAGGAACATAACTGATTTCCAAGACTCCTTACCGTATGACCACTCAAGAATTAGTGGAACTCAAGGTTCAACTTGAAGAACTCCTTGAGAAGGGACTTATTAGACCTAGTGTTTCACCTTGGGGAGCACTTGTTATCTTCGTCAAGAAGAAGGATGGATCTTTGAGGCTTTGTATCAACTATAGACAACTGAACAAAGCTACTATCAAAAATAGATATCCTTTGCCTCACATCAATGATTTGTTTGATCAAGTGAAGGGTGCCAAGGTGTTTTCCAAGATTGATCTCAAATCTGGATACCATCAGTTAAGGATTCAAGAAGCTGACATTCATAAAACAGCTTTTCACACAAGGTATGGGCATTATGAATTCATGGTAGTGCCATTTGGTTTGACTAATGCACCATCAGTATTCATGAGTTTGATGCAGGGAGTATTCAGGACTTTCTTAGACAAGTTTGTGGTAGTGTTCCTTGATGACATTTTGGTATATTCTATCTCCTTGGAGGAGCATGAGTAGCATTTGAGGCAAGTCTTTGAATGTCTCCGCTAGAACAAGCTATATGCCAATCCTGAAAAATGTGAATTTTTCAAAACTAAAATAAGTTATTTGGGTCACATTATTACAGGAGATGGAATAGCTGTTGATTCTGCTAAGATCAGGGCAATTGTAGAGTGGCCAACTCCTACCAATGTATCTGAAGTATGAAGTTTTATGGGTCTGGCTAGCTACTATAGAAGATTTGTGGCTAATTTTTCAAAGATATCCCATTCCATTACTTCTCTCCAGAGAAAGGGTAAGAAATTCATCTGGTCATATAAATGTGAAGAAGCATTCCAACATCTAAAGGAATGTTTGACTAGTGCACCAATTTTAGCGGTACCTGATCCTTCTAAGGAATTTGTTGTGTGCACCGATGCCTCATTGGATGGTTTAGGGGCTGTCTTGATGCAGGACGGTAGGGTCATTGCTTATGAATCTAGGAAACTAAAGGATCATGAAATTAATTATCCTACTCATGATTTGGAACTCGCAACAGTGATCCATGCTTTGACCAAATGGCAGCATTTTCTTCTTGGTCAACATTTTGAGCTTCATACCGATCATAGAAGTCTACAATATTTTTTCACGCAACCCAATCTTAATGCACGTCAGCGCAGATGGATGGAGTTTTTGTGTGAATATGACTTTGAAAAGAAGTATATCCAGGGTAAAGAGAACAAAGTAGCAGATGCTCTTAGCAGAAGGCATCATGAACTCTCTTCTTTGACCCTCACAATTGATTTGAAAGAGAGAATACTTCTGAATTTGGATACTGATCCTTGGTATTTAGATGTCAAAGTAGTGATTGATAGTGGCAGTGTATTAGAAGGCAGATTTGAGGGTTACTCTATCAACACTGAAGGATTAATGACTTACCGAGGCAGCATATATGTGCCAGAAGTTGGGGATCTTCGGAACCTAGTTATGACTGAAGCACATAAGGCACCTTATTCAACACATCCTGGTGTGAAGAAGATGCATGCTGATCTTAGGCAGCATCACTACTGACCGGGTATGAAGAGGGATATTGCTGATTTTGTGGCTAGATGCTTGGAGTGTCAGAGAGTTAAAGCTGAGCATCAACATCCAGCTGGTTTACTTCAATCTCACAGTGTGCCTGAATGGAAATGGGATACCATATCCATAGATTTCATAGTGGGGTTACCATTTTCAGCTAGGCGACATGATGCCATTATGGTTGTTGTTGACCGGTTAACCAAAGTTGCCCATTTTATTCCTATAAGATCCACTTATAATGCTGCATCTGTGGCATGAATTTATATGGAACAGGTTGTTAAGCTGCATGGGATTCCTAAGAAGATCATATCTGATAGGGATTCAGTTTTTACTTCATCTCTGTTGAGGTCTTTGCAGTGTGAATTAGGTACTCAGCTGAACTTTAGTTTAGCATATCATCCCGAAACTGACGGATAGACTGAGCGTGTCAATCAGATTTTGGAAGACATGCTTAGAATGTATGTGATGGACATGCAAAATAGATGGGAAGAGTATTTGCATTTGGTTGAATTTGCTTACAACAATGGTTACCATAGTTCTATAGGTATGGCTCCTTTCCAGGCTTTGTATGGAAGACCTTGTAGAATACCTTTAAGCAGGGACAATCTTGAAGACAGAATTCTTTTGGGTCCCAAGATGCTTTAGGATTTAGAACAGTAGGTTAAGAACATCAGAGAACACCTGTCTATAGCTCAGGACAGGCAGAAAAAGTATGCAGACCTACATAGGATTGAACGTCAATTTGAGGTTGGGAATAAGGTATTTCTTCAGGTTAGACCCCAGAAAAGTCCTATTAAGTATGGTAAAGGGTCAAAATTGTCTCCAAGGTTTGTGGGACCATTTGAGATCCTAGAACAAGTGGGTCCAGTTGCCTACAGACTTGCTTTGCCACCTAGTCTTTCATGAATTCATGATGTATTTCACATTTCCATCTTAAGGAAATATATACCTGACATTGCACATGTGTTAAATTGGAAAAATTTATAGGTGGTAGATGGTCAACTGATGTTGGAACCAGTGCAGATCATCCAGCAAAGAGAGCTAAATCTCAGAGGATGAAAGGTGGAGCAAGTAAAGGTGTTATGGGATCTTGATGATGTAGCTTCTGCAACTTGGGAGGATACAGGGGCTATGAGAGCTGCACATCCTCATTTGTTTACAGGCTTTTAGGAGTAAGCCTAGACTGGTGGGGAAGGGTGTCATGCCCCTGATAGTTCCAGACTTTATTTTTCTATGTTACATTATGTTATGTTAGATTTCTTTGAGTTCAAACTCTGACTGCGTTCTTTTGAACTTTGTTATTTAGATTAAATATGTTATCTCTGTTATTCTGTCAGACATTTAGAGAATTATGTCTATTTCTGTCACTTTATGAGTCCTATTCTGATGACAGAATTGGCTTAGACTGAATTTTGAACATTGGTTTGGTTATGAAATAAGGACAAACTATATGGTTAGTCATTTGTCTGATTATTGATCCATTGTTTTGGAATCCTTAGTAATATGTTAGACATGTTTAGAAATGGTTATGTTATTATGGTTAATTGTATCTTATGTGTATAGACAGTATATAGAGATTTATTGTTATTTAACGTTAATCAAATTCTGAATTCAAAGTAAATGAATTTGAATATATGTATTTTTATACATATAACTATGAGTGAATGTTTTAGTAATAATGTGGTATTTCATTTACTAAAACTATATGAATTAACTAAGTTAGTATATCCTATGTTGTTTGTTAGTAGGAGGTTAGTATGATGAAGTGTTAGTTATTTGACATTGGAATGCGCTGCTATCTTAGATGGTTAAGTTAGTAAAATGACTAATGTATTGGCAAAGACATGTATTAATCTATCCCTAAGTCTTCATATTATTAACTGGCTCGAAGACATGACTTAAGATAGGGTTTTAATGCACTTGCATTGCTTTGAGGTGTTAGTGGGGTTTAAGCTATTTTTCAGGTTGTGGAAATGTACTATGTTGGACATTTGGCAGGTATTGAGTTGTGTTCATTGCAAGAGATAAGTTTGCATTGAATGAACTTATCGATGGCAATTCATTGTTGAGTTTGAAGTCTGCCATTTGCTCTGGTTAAGGAGTTGCAGTTTGTATATGACTCCATTTTTTTTTTACCATGTTATGCTACGGCATTTTGGGTAAACAGTTGGTTATGGACCCGTGTTACTGTTGTATCCTTCATGATAAGTGGCATGGAATGAAAGGGGTTTTCACGGCAAAGATAAACCCTTCTGTTCATGGTCATTTAGGAACTTGGAAGTTTCACACTGTTATCTCTACATTTTGGGTTCTCTTGCATGGCATTTTGGTAATCTGTGATAAGGGATCTTCGTGGTTGAGTTTGGGATTCATTTGTGAAGCTCACCAGGTAGGGGCTAGCTCTAGCATTCTGGTTCTAGATATCTTCTCCATACGAATACCAGGTAGGGACATCTCTTACCTTAACCTCTATTTCCATTTTATGATTCTGCAAATGTATGAATGGAATGTTGGTTATCATTGATTGTTAGCCGGTGAAATGTGAAGTTTTGTGTTTGTTTATTTTGTGAGTTTGGTCATGAATCGATCCTTTTATTTCTTGGATAGATTAGCAAGTTATCTAGTTACTAAATATTGTGTTTAGTGGGGAAACTTGGTAACAAATGACTATTTAGTAAGTGTTTGGTTTTAGTGTGGTAGTTAACACTTGTTTTGATATGCTATTTTGAGCATAATGTATTAAGGGGTTTTCTCTATTCTGAGTATGAATTCAGCAATGTTTAGTTAAGTCTATGCTGAACTAAGGAATATAGTTATGTAGATGTTGTATGGTTATATCCTTGTGTGTCTTGGTGTCGATGTTTACTTGCTTTGGATAGTGTTAAAGGAGTTAGTTAGGTTTGAGAATTGACATACTAATACAATATGGAACCAGTATGAGTCTCCTTGTTAAAACTTCTGTAATGGTCTTCTCACACTGTACCTATTGTTAGGAGCACTGTAGCAGCATAATGCATCCAGTTTGTATGGACTTGGTTATAAGATGATATCAGGTTTCTCTATCATTGTTATAAACCGAAGTTGATATCGATGTTCTTTTAGAGCTGTAATGTGGGATTTGGGATTAGTGGTATTCATAATGTCATCTGTTACTAGTCGTATTTTGTGTTAACACTTGCAACATAAGTATGGATTAAAGTATTTCTTTTGGGCAAACTCCTTTAGTTATCTGGTGTCAATGTTTTGAGAATAGGTGATTGTCACTGTATGTATCAATCAATAGAGGAATGTGAATATCTTTGGTTATATCAAAACTTGATTACGAGCTTTATGTTTCTTCTGTAATTATCACTAGTGTGTATTATAGTTGATACAACATTAGGAAATGTAAGGGATTTATAGGAAAGTCAATTACTATCTTGTTCAGACAGTAAGGAAAAGAAAGAAACACTTTGGTAATTTGTTTAAGAGGTAGAAGTTGGTTATTATTCTATCATTATTTTATGTATTCAGTAGATTAGTAGTATAATAAGGTAGTTGTTTTCTATGATAGAACTATGAAGATTAGTATGGTTTTTCTATTGCATATTCATGGACTTAAATTATTAATTACAAGTTTATGCAATTAGATATATAAATATATATGCTTGCTGGGATATGTATATGTATATACAAGCCATGGTGTATACATGTACATATGCCAACATGTATATAATAGATGCTATGACTGTCAATATGAACTATTAATTACAAGCTTATATAATTATATATTCATATATACATATACCTGCTGGGATATGTATATGTATACACAAGCCATGGTGTATACATGTACATACGCCAACATGTATATAAATGGTATAAACTTGTAATTAATAGAGCAGGGTGTATGGCCATTTAGTTTAATAATTCGGTTATGGTAAACTAGTATGTTTGTTAAAAGTGATGGGTGTTGTGTTGATTCAATTGATGTATGATTATGTTAGTTCTTTTCTATTCAATGGAAACATGGATTTGATATGGATATTTTATTGTACAGTTACAGTTTTAATGTTAAGTTAATATGGAGATTATTTTGATTGGATTTGTGATGGAGAAAGAGTTTTGATCTTTTCATCTTTCGTGAAACATCATGTTTATGAATGTATGTTAAGGAATATGGTAATATGGTTTTATAATGGTTTTCTGTTTGCTATTTCAATTTTGTAAATTGATACATTAGAAACGGATTGTTAGTGAAATTGTGTAATGTAGTTCATTTCACTGCTTTCATTGATTGCTAGATCAAGTGTTTTTAAGATAATGCAAGTATGATCCTTAGATTGGGGGCTGACACTAGTCTAGTACCTTGTGATGATAGAATTTCTGTCAGTTGTGACTGACACTAGTCTATATCCTTATGGGAAAGAATTTCTGTCAGTTGTTTAATTAAGTGATAATTATAAATTCAAGGGTTATGGGTTTCAATTAAAAAAGATAAAACATTATGGTTTCATCAGACATAATTGATTACTATGAGGTTCCTTACGGATACATAGCGTAGGTCCTTATGTGGACACCCATGAACTATTGGATCATTACTTGGTCATTTTCTTTGTGAGTTTATTTCTGTTAGAAAAAAATTTAGTGCTTGATGATTTTGGTGTAAAAGAATGGAAATTATGTTATTTAGTTTTCAATTACATCTGTATCTAAATCTGCATAAATGTTATATTGTACTGACTTATATGATTGCAGATATTTGGAGGTGATTCATTTTCTTTATCAATGTCACTGAGCCCTGTCTGCTGTTTGCGTTTGTGTTCATTTTGATTTTCAGGTTTTAGATGGATAAATCAATGAATATGGGACAGTGGATAGCAGTTGTTAAGTTTTATGGGAAACAGATCATTTCATGGTTATTAGTTATCAGATTTATTCGTAGAATGTAATGGATTTGGAAAGAAGGAAATTTTGTTGTGAGACTTAATCTTTGAATAAAGAGTATTATTAATACTCTGATGTAAATCGATTGTAAACTATAAAGCTCTTAGAAGCAGTTGCTATGATTATATGTAATAGTTTGTAATTTTAAGGGAAAAAAATTATTACTGTGGTTTTATGTGAATTTATTTATGGTTGTTTCTTCTTTAGTATCATCTTTTATCTTTAAGTATTGATAGGGGTGTTACAAGACATATTTTTTACTAATGTCTCCATACACACTTCATTTGGACTCTTTACAATGGAAATATCTTGGATTCAAGTTTGGGAGTATGTGTTCTTCAAATTCTAACTGCGTTCTATTGGAGTTTTCTAATCTTGTGAAGTAATTTCCAAATTGGTGAAGCTTCCTGGAGCATATCATAATGATCTTTGGTATTTGGTCAATTTTTCTCTTGGATCGTGCATTATTTCAACATATATTCATTGACATCCTTATGATTTGGGTCATAATCTATAGTTTTGTATTATGTTTTCTTGTTCTTAGAAAACATGATAGATCTCGGCTGACATATGTGTCACAAAGGTTATATATATTGATGCATTTGATATTTATTGAAGGATCTTTTAGAGTTGTAAGAATAACCTTTAGAAAGTTAATTATAAGGTTTCTAGTCTGGATTTCTATTGTAATCAAGAATATATACCAAAAGTTTGTAAGCAACATGTTGCAGGCCAGTGGTGTAGAATAATGGAAGCTAAGCACCTCCAAGAACATCCCTATGGGAGAATGTATCATGATAGTGACCTCCCAAGTGGATCCAAACTCTGGATGAACATCTATAAATGAAAGTCCTTGTTGTTTAAAGGAGATTTTTGGCAAATTGGAAATGGGAGATCCATCAAATTTTGGAATGACTACTAGATCTTGAACCACCCTAACGTAAGTGGTAGATTCAAACCTCTTATGGAATACCTCAGACCTATCCTTGGGAACAGAGCCACAAACTACATCACTGGAAGGGATTGGAAAGATATACCTAATTTGGTAAGAGATAGACCGGACCTCCAACAATTAGCCAAGGAACTCATGGAAACCCTGACTAATATTAGAATTTTGGGTCTTGGTGACTCCATTATCGAGGACCCCACCCAGGCTGGTACCTTTTCAGTAATATATGCTTACAATCTTCTTGTAAAGGAGGAGAATAACCTAGGAGACTGAAAGAAGGTGTGGATCCCTCAACTCATGCCGAAAATCAATTTTTTTTGGTGGACCCTCATGCATGGTAAGGTCCTAACCGAGGATAATCTGATAAAGAGGGGCTTCTCCATGGTGAACAGATGTGTCCTATGTAAGAAGGAGGAGGAAATGTCAAATCACCTATTTATCCACTGTGATTATGCCACCAACATTTGGCAAGCGGTAATCAAAAAGTTGGGTATCTTGTGGGCCCTAGGTAGCGATGTGCATCAATTTACCAACTAGAGATCTCCCTCAAATAACCCCCTCCTCCAACCCCTTTTCTAAATGTTTCCCCCTCACATCTGCTAGACTATTTGGAAGGAAAGGAACAATAGGATCTTCAAGGAGACTAGTAACCACTTTGAGATTTGTCTCTATATTGGAACTAAGTTTCTGCGTGAAAATGCTAGGGTGGCTAAGTGGAAGCTTCCCTCTATTCCCCCTACTATCTAGGAGGTCAAAATAGTTGATAGTTGGAATCTCCTAGCTAGGTTTACCAGGTTTGATGATGCTAAACAAATAGCTAGAAAAGATACTAGATGGATTGCCCCTCTTAGAGGATGGATCAAATTAAACTTTGATGGGGCAGCCAATAATCTTGGCCAGGGTGGGGATAGTGTGCTGAGAGATCATAATGGCACATGCCAGTTGGCTTATGCTGGGCCACTCCACAACTACACTACCAACCAAGTAGAGGGAATGGCCCTTCTATGGGGGATTAAATTTGCAACCCAAATGAATATTAGATTGATGGAAATCAAGGGAGATTCCAAAGTGCTGGTAGAGGCTATCAAAAGTGGAGCTAATGCAGGATGGAAGGTTAGATCCATTATGCTGGAGATCTGAGAGCTGCTCAATACCTTCCAGTGCATGAGTATTGGCCACATGCATAGATAGGAGAATTTGGTTGCTGATTTGATGGCAGCAATATGCCTAAAGCAAATCAAACTTAATAGTTGGAGGGTGGTCAATGATATTTCTATGGTGACTCAGCAACTCATTGAAGGAGAAATGAATATTACATCATAAAATGAGCCAAGCTATCATATTCATTCCAAATCCATCCTGGATCACGTGTTGGTGTGCTTTGGTGATTTTTGTGATTATGAAAAGGAATGCCCAAAAACCCATAAAGAATCATAATTACTTTTCAAACATGTGGAGAGAGAGCTATCTGAATCGGTGGGCTTACTTGGCTAATAAGGACAATAAGTACATCCCTAGCATTATTTCTATTAATGGCACCTAGAGATTTGTTAGATTTGGCCGTACGGAGCCCATCTCCCAATATTTCAGCCAAGGCCAACATTTTGAGTATAATCTTTCCTCGAAATAGCCATACGAAAATAAGTGGTTTTTTATGATCTGCCAAGAAGCTCAGCTCTTAGGTTTTCAAGATATTCTGGCATAGGAGAGGTAGAGCATTGACATGGAAGGAAACACTCTTCACATCGAACCAAACAAGATTGAAGAGGCTTTCACCTAAGACCCTTTGGTGACCCACTACTACAAAGAAAGTGGTATCTAGGGTTTTATGGAGCACATGAAAGGTGGGCATGATGAGCGGATTTCCAAACAATTCATCTCATCTTGGAACAATAGGAGTGTCTTGATTGGTGGCATCCATTTCCAAATCAATGAGGAGGTTATTGAGAAGGTGACTGGCCTCTCTATGGAGGGGAGAAAATATAAAAAGACTAGTCAGACTCCTGACCCTACCAGCCTCAACCAGTTTTTCAAGGAAAGAGAGAATCCTATGAAGAAGCAAGGGGGTTTTAACCAGGAAGAGATGCCAGAGTTCTAGCCCAAGATTTGTCTCATTGTGATGAAATATTTCACGTTGGAAGGTAATTTCACTATGTTCTACTACTACCGCTTACCATTCCTGAATCATATTAGAAATAAGGATTTAATTTCCATACCCTTCTATCTCTTGCATTCCATATAAAGTAATATATTGGATATTAAGGAGAACCCTAATAAATCAATCCCTATCCTCCATCAAGGCCTCCTCTATATTTACCACTTCCATAAGGCTATCTACCCACCGCCCAAAGCCCCCCGGTTATCCAAGAGATGACCCAGGAGGAGTCCCCGGCCAAAATTGAAGACCCCACTCATTCCACCTCCCAGCCCATCTAGGTTATCTAGGAGTTTGAACTGGGTGCTAAAGAGGGTAGAATGCACAAAAAATGTGTTAAAAACCCTTTCAATAGGAAGGAGTGTTAGGAGGAGTCTCATGTATCTGAATCTGTGGAGAATAAAGATTGGAAGGAGTTTGACAGTACTCCTGAAACTGAACAAAACACCAAAAAATGGAGAATGATAGAGAGCCAGGTTAATCTAGAGGTTGACTTAAGTGGTTTAGGTCACTGAAGGTCTAATAGAATTGTGAAGGAGCAATGTAAAACCAAAATGTTGGAAGTGGCCTCTAGAGAGCAGTCCCTATCTAAAAAAGACTATCATACCACTGAGTCCATGAAGGGTTCCTCAGATGATCACATGAGTCCTATTTGGACTGGTAACACTCCCCTGCCTAACCTCCAACAAACCATGGAATTCCCTTGTAACCCTACCCCACCCCTAAGTCCTCCCCATGATCTCTAGGATAAACCCCCCACCTCTAAGTATGATATTGGGTTTCTGGCTGATAGAGACAAACTTAAAGGAACTCTCAAGATGAGGTTCTCTATTATGGACAAGGAGATTGCTGACATCAAAAAGAATATATAGTAACTGAAGCATCACTACATGATGACTAAAAAATTTTCACTGAAGGTTATGCATGCTTTGGCTATGACCCTCTGTACTATGCAGGAAAAGCTAGCGGGCAACAGTCTGGAGGTGGATGAGGACAATAAAGATATGTTCTTGTTCCTATAGGAGGAATGGGCTAGGACCTTGATGTCTAAACATATGGGTGGAAAGAACTAGCTGATGGTGGTCATGAGTTGGTTATTTTTGACTGGGCATGGGCCTCAGTTCCCCTATTTTGTGTTTGGGTTTAAATTTATTTTGTCTAGCTATTGGTACAGCCCTCTGTGGCTTATAACTGTTATTTTAACTGGTACTCTTCATTTTAGATACTCTAGTTTAATCCTTTTGATGAGTACTATGATTTATGTTTTTGATAGAGGCATATTAGACTTGGTGATTCTTTTGTTCAACTATTCATACTTGCTTTGACTAGTGCCATTAATGTGCTATTAATATTCCTCTAGTCCCTTTGTTCCACGGGCCAGCACCCTCTTGCTACTTTTTCTATCAAAAACATGTTGTAGGCCAATTTGATGTAAATATTTGATTCTATGACAATGGGAAGAAATTTTGTGGCATGTATTCATCAATTCTTGTATCTTGAGTTAATTGTTTATACTTTTTTTAAACTCATGTTTCATGGTTTGGACCATCTCCATTTGAAACTTCTACCATGACTGCATCAAATCTTCAACATGATTTTGGATGTGTGTAATAAAGCTTTGAACCTATGGAATAATTTGTTATCAACCTCCTCCTTTGTCCATATCCCCTCCTTTATCACCTAAAATTTCTTCTATACCTATCTTGAATCAAGAAATCATTTCTCCTAACCTTCTTCATGCTAAGTTTATTGCTCAACCTAAATGATAAAATAAGCATAGTCAAAATTTTATTAATCTCCCTTTTTGCATGTATCACCGATATTATTACCACCCTACTAATGAATGCCAAGATTTTTATTACAAATTTATAAAACTCATTAATGATCTCTCTCTCTCTCTCTCTCTCTCTCTCTCTCTCTCTCTCTCTCTCTCTCTCTCTCTCTCTCTCTCTCTCTCTCTCGTTTTACAATCTTATTTTTGTTGTGTGCTATTTCTCTTTTTAGATCACCACTCATGCTTTTGTAATATCTTTAGGAGCATGATGCTAGTGGTTGAGAAACTTTCTTTAGCAATGTCTCTTCAACTAGTAGACTTGGAATATTAGAAAGATTTAGGATTTTGTTCTTTTTTTGTGTCCTTTCATATGGATGTATAGGTTAGGATCCTTGGTTTGGGGGTCCATGTCATTAAATTATATATATATATATATATATATATATATATATATATATATATCATGACCATTGTTACTCCTATTTGATCATTAAAGGATTTTCATTAGTACCAATCATTTATTTAGTCGGTAGAGGAGACAAACATGATAGTCGGTCAAGCACATAAATCCTACACACCGAGAAAGACACAAGGAAGATATCTAAGTTAAGTGAACAAGGGTTTGACTGAGTACACTCACTGAGAGATAGAAAATTATTGAATATCGAGCTACTGATCACTGAGAATTCATATGAACTAAGAACTAGTTAATTACCAAATGAAGAATGCAGTGATTATCGAGTAAACTAGGAAATATCATAGTAATCTAAAAACGTCTATGAAAATGGTTGACATCGATTAGGAAAACGGTTTACCAAGATCAAGGCAAAATTAAATATGGATGTAATCATTAATATGTTGATGATTCCTATGTAATTTTTTCTATGTTATTTTGTTACACCATTGATCTTAGGTTTTCTAAGATATTGTTTAACCCTAATTAGGTCAAGTCAGTTTGATATAAAATTTGTAAAGATGTCATTATGAACATGTATCATGAAGGAGTAACTACACTAAGGACATTAGGATATTAGACAAAGGGTTTTTGAAAGAAGGATTGAAAGAAGGATTTAGTTTTTCAGAACACACATAAGGCTACCGAGAAGAAGAGGACACATACATCACTATGAGGTGATATATACTTTGTATTTCACATATCTAAATTAGAAAAGATTAAGTTTCTATGTATAGATACATTTACAACTACCTTTTAACCATTGTAGTAGATCCAAAATCTCTTAACATAGTGGACTTAACAGTTCTTGTTTAAATCTCTTAACCTAGTACACACATGTATTGTGTTATTAAAATCCTCTAACTAGGTAGATCTAGTCAATCTATTTGTTACTCCTAACATGGTAAGATCATCATAACTGATCACAAATTATAGCCTTAACCAACATACTTTGTTCTTGTAGTAGTGAAGATTTGTGGGTATCATCCTTACCACAACTTTTACCTTCTTACAAGGGTTTTTACGATACCAAAATATCTATGTTATGAGTATGAATTTTCATGAATGATTTATTGTTTAGATTACATGAAAATTAAATCTTTCAATTACTTGAATGTATGTTTTAGACAATTGATTCAGTTAGTTAAATGATATCTACTACTACAAAGTTTTAGTCTTAAATTTTTTTAAGGTACTAATTCACCCTTTCCCTCTTAGTAGTTATCTTTCCATAATCCAAACAATTGGTATCAGAGCTAGATCTCTTGTTAATAAAGTTTAAATGCTAAAGAGGAAAGATCTAAGGATAGAAAGATATAAGGGTGATCCCACAAAGTTGTGTCCCACTTTTCAGGATGAAGAAAATCGTTGTCCTATGAAAAAAACAATTTTTAGAGTCTTCATGCGAAGTCAATACTTCAGGTGAAGTGTTAAACCCACTTCGCGCAAAGTACCCTATGTGGTGGTCTTCGCATGAAGTACCCTCCATAGGGTACTTCGCACAAAGTGGGGTCTTCACGTGAAGCCCCTATGGCCAGATTTCTTTATAAATTTCTGATAATTCTTTTTATTTTTCATTGTTAGTATTTGGATTTCGCAGACCCCAGGTCTTGGAGTGAAGTAGTGACATCCAATACGACATCAACACCTCTCGAGCATTTTTGACCTCTTTAGATTGTTACTAGTATCAGGTACACACTTTTTTCTCATTTTTTTATTGTAGATTATATGTTTTATACTTATTTTAGTTAATTATTTGTTTTAAATACTCTTTTATTTGTAGAAATGTTAGAAAATCATAGTTAAATATTAGAATATGCTAGAAAATGATATTAGAATGTTAGACAAACGTAGTTAAATATTAGAATATGTTAGAAAATGATACTAGAATGTTAGAAAATCATAGTTAAATATTAGAATATGTTAGAAAATGTTAGAAAATCATAGTAGAATTGTTAGAAAACATTAAAAATCATAGTATAAATGTTAGAAATCATAGTAGAATTGTTACAAAATGTTAGAAAATATTAAAAATGGTAGTATAAATGTTAGAACATGTTAGAAAATGGTAGAAAATCATAGTATTTTGTTAGCAATTGTTAGAAAATATTTACAAAACATTAGAAACTGTAGTAGAAATGTTAGAAAATGTTAGAAAACATTAAGATCTTATAGAAATTATTAAAAATATTTGTTTTTAAATTTCAAGTTTAAAGTTAGTAAATATTAGGAATCTCTCTCTCTCTCTCTCTCTCTCTCTCTCTCTCTCTCTCTCTCTCTCTCTCTCTCTCTCTCTCTCTCATGTACATGCATTTCTAGTAAATTTAGTAAATATTAGTTATTTATTTTAAATAATTTTTAGTTTGTAGAAATCTTAGAAAATCGTAGTTAAATTTTTTAAAATGATCTAGTAAGCTATATTAGAATATGTTAAAAAATTGTAGTAGTAAGTTTCTAGGACCCTTATCCATCCCTTGGGACATATGAAGACACTTAGGATCCCTTAGGAATCTCAAGACCTTATAATACATATTAGGATGTCTTATGACCCATTGATGTACATGTTAGGTTCCATTAATACATACAAGGACTCGTTGTTTCCCTCAAGGCTCCTTAAGACATATTAAGATGAATTAATGTAACCTATGATCTCTTAGGACCTATTATGACGCCTACAACCCCTTAAGACATTCTAGGACCATTACACATTGCTTATGAAATCTAAAGACACATAGGACACCTTAGGACCATACGATCCATTATTATATCTTAAAATGTCCTAGGACCCATTCATCTATCTTATCTTCTGTTAATACATATGTGAACCCATCATTGCCTGCAAGAACCCTTAAGACATACTAGCATCAATTAATGTGATGCAAGAGCATCCTGGGTGTAAGAGTAATCTTGCATCACCCAAATATATTTTTGGCTTCTTTTCAATAAAGGCTATCTTGTGCAAAGCTACTATTTTTGGAAATTTACAATTTTTAGTAAGTTTCCCCTTCAAGCTCAGAATGTTCTTCCCTGGAGGTTCATTTTGGTTATATTAGCTTGCCGATAAATTTTCATGCTAGATCAAGTCTAGTTTTGAAGATATTGAAAAATTTTGGTATTGACAGCAGGGTACAGAAACTTTGAACTCAGTTTTGAAGACTTTAGAGGACCCATATGAGGTCAAAACTTTAGCTAAATGAAGGTCTCATTTAGGTGGTGTAGAGCACTTTGCATCCTTTCTGAAATGAGGTCATAATAGTTAATCAGGTCAATGGGTGATGACTTATGGTCTCTAGAAATTGGGTCACTTGAAATGGTGAAAAATAAATTTCCTTCAAAATTTCTATTTGGGTTTAAAAAGATGTTTTGAGCTGACTCTGATGTGATAAATTGAAAAATAAAATAATTCTAGGGTTGGTTGGCCTTAATGGCCAAATTTTTGGAACCTTCCCAGGTGGTGGATCTGGGTAATGATTCGAGGCTTTGTCCTATAGAATATTGTAAGGGAAAATTCCCATGAAACTTTTCATATTGTAAATCTAAAATTTGTAATTCCACATTTGTGGAGATAATAAGAAGCCCATTTTGTATTCTTGCAAAATTGTTGTTGTTTCTCTATTTCTGTTATGTGTTTGTGGTATTAAGGGGAGCACCCTTCATCATAATGTAACCTAAGATCCCTTACACCACTTATCACATCTACGACCTGTTGACATTCTTGGACCATTATACATCCGTTACAATATTTTAAGACATATATGATCCCTTCGGATCCTCAAGACCCATTAACATATCTTAGGTTGTCTTAAGACACATTTATGTATGTTAGATTTAATTAATACATAAAAGGATCCACTAATGTAACCTAAGACCCCTTAGGACCTCTTATGTTACCCACGACCCCTTAAGACACTCTAGGACCCTTATCCATCCCTTACACTATCTTAAGACACATCTAGGACCCATTGTTTCCCTCAAGAAACCTTAAGACATACTAGGATCAATTAATCTAATGTAGGATCTCTTAGGACCACTTATTTCACCTATGACCCATTAACATTCTAGGACTCTTATCTAGATCCCTTAAGAAATCTTTAAAAAGATATGAAACCTTAGGACCTCTAAGACCCATTAAAGAATCTTAGGATGTCCTAGGACCCATTGATGTATGTTATGTTCCATTAATACATACAAGGACCCATTTTCACCCTTAATACCCCTTAAGACATTCTAGGACCTTTATCCATCCCTTACAACATCTTAAGAGACCTAGGATGCATTAGGATCAATTAATTTAACATATAATCCCTTAGAAGCATTTATGACACCTACGAAGCCTTAAGGCATTCTAGTCCAACCTTATCCATACCTTATGACATCTAAAAACACATATGACCCCTCCAAGACCAATTAATGTATCTTAGGATTACCTAGGACCCATTCATGTATCTTAGGCTGATGGGGAGGCTAGGATAGACTAGCTTAGTCTATGCCCTTGATCCTCTCTAGGATCCAAGTGTTCTTCTGACATCTCTGATGGTCTATAGGACCCCTTACTCATCTGAGGATCCTCTAACCTACCCTAACATGCCCACCAAGTTAAGCTATCTCATCTTCCAACATTATAACCTTCGTTCTCAAGCAACTGTCCCTTACATAGGCTTATAAGGGTCTTTTAGGCTTCCAACTCCTTCCCAAGCTCTAACAGAGAATATGGTGATTTTCTAGGTGTTTATGAGTCATTTGACACCTCCTCAATTTATTAGCTAGGTTGGATCTTCACCTAATTTGGGAATTTCTTTGTAAATCAGGGCTACAAGGAAGTGCCAATTAGGCCTCCTTTCGGTTTTGTAGGGCTTTTCCCTCCTTCCCCTCAAGGATTGAAACCTTCTGATCTTAAGAACATCTATTTCAAATGACTAGACCTCAATGATTTTTGGGGTCTCAAACCACCAATACACCATATAGTGCCTCTAGCAAAATTGAGGGTTTTAAGGGTTTGATGGACTTCACAGAGTCACTGAACTATTTGCATTTATTCATACCCTTCCTAGATTCCTCAAAGCCTCTCCTTCACCATATATTTCCTTCTCTTATGGCCCTTGACTCCCTCCAAAGGGAATTCTTTGAAATCTTTCCCACTATCTGCTAGAGCCTTTAGTCTACTGACCATTCCTAGCCGAGCACTGCCAAGCTCGCCTAGGGCTTTGTCAAGCACATGCTTGCACCTGCATTTTGGGACCCTACTTGCACAAATATATAGGGTAGGGTCTTCACTACCTGATCCCAAAGTGCCATGGATTTACCATAGTGGGGATAGGAGCTACAGGCCCTACTTCATCATTTCCTCCAAACTGAATAGTGCACTGTTAAGTCTGTCCAACTTAAGAAATACAAAATGAATAAGCAAAACCTAAACTAGAAACTAATAAATGAAGTAAAATCAACACAATATAATTACACAAACCTAAGATAACAATAGCAACACACTATTCCAACACTTCAAGCCATTATATTAACTGTCAAACATAGTTCTTACATACACAATCTGTTGTTTCCATACATTTGCGGTACATTCTAATTGCCCACCTTGTCATTAGGGTTTTTCAAGCCTAATATAGGATTCTCCTTGATATTAGAGCCTAGTTAGGGTTGGAAGCCTCCTTGGTGACGTTTAGTCATTACAAAAGAAAAGTTGCTAGCAACTTTTAGAGCAATTTTTCTTGCTCGAGAAACTTTTTGCTCTCTCCATTCCGAAGACCTTTCTAAGGTCTTTTACATGCTTGAATAATAATAAAAAACCCTCCTAACCTTCTATCCTTAGACTTATTAACTCTAGAAAAGAAGTGACCTCAAGATACCAACCTGTCCTGAGTCACTGTATAGCCAAGTAAGGAAATGAGTCCACCACTCTTATTGTACTTATAGCCTTCATTGAAGAAGTGTTTTTCATAACCAAAATGATTGGTGGGAGCCCTTGGAAGGGTGCTCCTGCACCATACTCCCTCTCAGTACAACTAAGGAACTTTGGGTCAAGAAGAGCCAAATCAATACCAAACTTATTGAACTATCCTTGCTCAATCTAGGTGGCTTCAGATTCAGGCTGATCTTTCCATTTGATCAAGTGCTCCATGTAAACTTGATTCCTTGTAGTCTTCTTCACTCTAGATTCCAAAACCTTGTCTGCTTGGTCTGGCTGCTTCTTGGGCAATACATTGGTGTCTATGTCTTGCAGTACCTTTGGTGGAGCTGTACCTTGCTGATTGATATCTCCCTTGAATCTAATTAGGTCTGCAACATTAAACACTAGTGAGATGGCTAAGTCTAATGGCAAGTCCACTTTGTAGGCATTCTCTCCATATTTCACTAGAATCTTGCATGGGCCTACTCTCCTCATCTATAGATTGGTGGGCATGCCTTTTTGCATCCTTGCTTTATTAAGATGGACCATGACATAGTCCCCAATCTAAAACTATACTTCTTTCCTCTTTTCATCCACTTTAGTTTTGAGTTTATGAGTGGATTCCAAAATAGACTTCTTCACCTGCTCTTGCACCTCCTTGATAGTTTGAGTGAAATCTTCAGCTTGTCCACTCTTCAATTCCATAGAACCTAAGTCTCTCAACTCACACACTCCTCTAGGGTGTCTTCCATAGACTATCTCAAAAGGACTTCTTCCTTTGGTCCTGTTTACACTGTCATTGTAAGCATATTAAGCCTGAGATATATCAAGATCCCAAGTCTTCCCATAATCCTTTGTTAAACACCTTATCAAGTTTCCAAGAACCCTATTGATGACCTCAATTTGACCATCAATTTGAGGATCATATGCTAAACTAAAAGAGAGATTAGTTCCCAGCCTTTTCCATAATGTTTGCCAAAAATGGCCCATGAACTTGTTGTCCCTATCTAACACAATGCTCAAAGGGATTCCATGGATCCTAACTATCTCCTTAAAGAAGAGATGTGCTACATAGCTTGCATCGTGAGTAGTTTTGCATGGAGTGAAATGACTCATTTTAGAGAAGCTATCAACAAAAACATAGATGCTATCCATACCTGGTTTAGTTTTAGGGAGTCCAACCACAAAGTCCATACTTACACACTCCCAAAGGCCTATTTGAAATTGGTAGAGGTTGATAGAGTCCTGCATTGCTTGAACCTCCTTTATCTCTTTGACATATTCTACATTGCTCCACATACCTCCTGACATCCCTTGCTAGCTTAGGCCAAAATTACTATCTCTGAACTAACTCCAATGTCTTTTTTATGCCAAAATGTCCACTTAGGCTTCCATTATGCTTCTCTTGGATCAGATTTTCCCTCATGGATCCTCTAGGTACACAAAGCTGATTACCTTTAAACAACAATCCATTTTGAAGGGTGTAATCTGCAAACTCACAATGGAAATGGTTCTCAAACTCTAGGCACACCTTGTAGGCTTGTGAGAAGTCTTCATCCTCCTCATATAAGTCTTTAAAACCTACTATTCCAATGCTTTGCAGTTGTACCTCTTGGACATTCAATAACTTCCTACTCAAGGCATCTGCTACCTTGTTGAGCTGCCCTTTCTTGTGCTTGATTGTGAAGGTAAAGGATTGGAGATACTCCATCCACTTCAAGTGCATGTTACTAAGCTTCTCCTGAGTGTTTATGTAGCTTAAGGCCTGATTATCAGTAAACACCACAAATTCTTTGGGAAAAAGGTAATGCCTCCATTTCTTGAAAGATTGTACCAATGCATACAACTCCAAGTCATAAGCTGAATACTTCTTCTTTGCCTCATTGATTTTTTCACTAAATAATGCCATAGGCCTTCCTTCTTGACTCAAAACACCCCCTACTACTACACCACTTGCATCACATTCAATGGTGAACAATTTGTCAAAAGTAGGTAAGAGTAAGATAGGTTTTGTGGCTACCTCTTGTTTCAATGTTTGAAATGCTTTCTCAGCTACCTCAGTCCATTTGAAATTAGTTTTCAGTCCTTCTTTGATGGTTTCAAGAACTGGTGCACATATCCCACTAAGCTCCTCACAAAATTTCTATAAAATTGTGCCAAGCCATGAAAACTTCTAACTTCAGTCCCTGTTTTAGGGACAGGCCAATTCAAGATTGCCTCCACCTTGCTTGGGTCCATTTTTAGAGTACCCTTGGACAACACAAATCCTAAATAAACCAGCTCTTGCTGCATGAACTCACACTTTTTTAGATTGATGGCTAATTTCTCTTCATGTAGCTTATTCTTAACCAACCTTAAGTGCTCAAGATGCTCTAATTTTGTTTTTCTATAGATGAGTATATCATCTAGATACACCACTACAAATCTTCATGTGAAGTCTTTCAAGACCTCATTCAATAACCTCATGAAGGTGCTTGGGGAATTGATAAGCCCAAATGGCATCACAAGCCATTCATACAATCCATCTATGGTTTTAAAAGCGGTCTTCCACTCATCACCCTCCTTAATTCTGATTTGGTGATAACCACTCTTCAAATCCAACTTAGTGAAGTACATAGCACCTCCTAGAAAATCCATCAAATCTTCTATTCTTGGTATTGGGAACCTATACCTGATAGTGATCTTGTTTATAGCCCTTGAATCTATGCAAAGTCTCCATTTTCCTCCTTTCTTGGATGTTAAGACCACTGGGACTGTACATGGTCTAATACTCTTCTTGATCAGCCCTTGATCCAATAACTCTTGCACTTGTCTTGCCACTTCCTTATTCTAGTAAGCTTGTAGGTTGCTTTGTTAGGAAGAGATGCACCAGGTACAAAGTCAATTTGATGACTTATAGCTCTTCTTGGAGGTAAGGTGGTAGGGGTTCCATCACTTACTATATCTCTGAATTCTTCTAGCATTTGCTGCATTTCCAATGGTGTTTCAGCTTGCAACTTCTTGTCATCCTCCTTTGGCTTCACCATGATAGCACATCCTATGGTCTCTTCATCATGTAGTGCATATAGAAACTCCTTACCACTGCTAAGCAACACACTAGGTGTTCTAGAAGTACCTTCTTCATTCTCAATTATGGACTAAATTTTGAAAGTTCTTCCATCTTTCTTGAAAGAAATGGAGTTCTCTTCTCCATCATAGATCACCTTCCTATCAAATTGCCAAGGTCTTCCCAATAGAAGATGACATGCATCCATGGGAAAGACAACACAAAGAACTTTTTCTTTATAGCCTCCAATGGAAAAATCTACCCATGTCTACTCATTAACTAGCACACTTTGCTCCTGGTTTAACCAAGTCACCTTGTAAGGATTTGCATGTTGAACCTTTGTGAGTTTAAGCTTCTTGGCTGCTTCCTCTACTATAATGTTATCAGTGGACTCTGAATCCACAATAACCTTGCAAACCTTGCATTGTATCTTGCACCTAACTCTAAAAAGAGCCCTCCTTTGCTTAGGTTCACCTTGATTGGGCTGCCTTATGAGTACTCTCTTGAACATCAAGTTCTCGCCCATTTCTAATTCTAACTTCTTGACTTCATTAGTGCATGAGCTGCTTCTATCTTCTTGGGTATAGGCTACCCTCTTCTTATTATTTGAGGCTGATGGTTTATCAGGAAACCTATAGGCAGGGTGTCCAAGCTGTCCACACTAATAGCACTTCATAGTGGCAAAGTAGGAGCTGCTTCTTCCTGCTCCTCTTCCTCTACCAAAAGATCCTCTTGTACTAATTTCTGAACTTTGTTCCAAGATTCTACTCTCTCCTTGGCTTCTTGAGTCACCTCCTCTACTAGAACCTCCTCTTTGAACCCCTCTAGAGTCTCTACCTCTCCCCTATTCTTGGAGTTAGGTTCTTGCTTTCTTCTTTGTTACTCTTCAAGCTTTTGTTCCATATGCTGACATCCAAGTACCATGGTGGGAGTAAACAAACTCATTTCCTCTACTATGCTCCATTTCAAACCACTTAGATACCTTGCCACTTTAATGCTTTCTTCTTCTTTGATCTTGGATCTCAAGCTCAACTTGTGGAACTCTTCAGTGTAGGTGGCTACATCCATCTCCTTCTGTCTGAGATTCAATCTCCTCCTATGCTACTAGATTTTATAATCTACTGGTAGATATGCTTCCTTCACTTTATTAACCATTTCTTTCCAATTAGAGATTGGGTTCTTTCCTTCTTTCTCTCTTTCACCTTGCAAGTAGTTCCACCAAGTTAAAGCTTGTCCTCTCAACCTAGACTTGGCCACTTTGACCTTCTGTGCCTCTAAGATCTCTTCACATTTGAAGTGATTCTCCATGCCTTCAATCCATTGCATCACAAGCTCTGTATCCATCCTGCCAGTCAGTAATGGGACACCTTCCAGTGCCTTGCCTGTGATAGCCTTTAGGGCTTTAATAAATTTCTCATCTTGATTTGGAGGATCAGGTGTAGGTACATCATCATCAATGGTTGTCTCTTTCCCTTTGGAATCCTTCTCCTCCATCCTATCTTCCACCTTATCTTCTTTTTCTTGGACATCATCCAAGAGTTGCTCCATTTGCATCAATCTTTCCTACAGGAGTCTATTAGCTTCCTCTTGATCTTCCACCTTCTTAGAAAGCTCTACATTAGTCACCATTTTTTGATTGTGTTATTATCCAACTAATTCTTGTGATGGTTGAAACATCCACTTTCTACTTCCCAAGCCTTAACTTGGCTATGATACCAATCTGATGGGGAGGCTAGGATAGACTAGCTTAGTCTATACCCCTGATCCTGTCTAGGATCCAAGTATTCTTCTAACACCTCTGATGGTCTATAGGACTCCTTACTCATCCAAGGATCCCCTAACCTACCTTAACCTACCCACCAAGTTAAGCTATCTCATCTTCCAACATTACAACCTTTGTTCTCAAGCAACTATCCCTTACATAGGCTTATAAGGGTCTTTTAGGCTTCCAACTCCTTCCCAAGCTCTAACAAAGAATGTGGTGAGTTTCTAGGTGTTTTTGAGTCATTTGACACCTCCTCAATGCATTTTCTAGGTTGGGTCTTCACCCAATTTGGGAGTTTCTTTGTAAATCATGGCTACAAGGAAGTGCCAATTAGGCCTCCTTCCAATTTTGTAAGGCTTTTCCCTCCTTCCCCTCAAGGATTAAAACCTTCTAATCTTAAGAAAATCTATTTCAAATGACCAGACCTCAATGATTTTTGGGGTCTCAAACCACCAATACACCGTACAGTGACTATACCAAAACTAAGTGTTTTAAGGGTTTGATGGACTTCACAGAGTCACAGAACTATTTGCATTTCTTCAGATCCTTCCCATATTTGTCAAAGCCTCTCCTTCACCATATATTTCCTCCTCTTATGGACCTTGACTCCCTCCAAAGGGAATTCTTCGAAACCCTTCCCACTGTCTTCTAGAGCCTTTAGTCTGCTGATTGTTCCTAGCCAAGGACTGCCAAGCTTGACTAGGGCTTTGTCAAGCACATGCTTGCACCTACATTTTGGACCCCTACTTGCACAAATATATATGGTAGGTTCTACAATACCTAATCCCAAAGTGCCATGGATTTACCATGGTGGGGATAGGAGCTACAGGCCCTACTTCATCATTTCCTCCAAACTAAACAGTGGACTGTTAAGTCTCTACAACTTAAGAAATACAAAATGAACAAGAAAAACCTAAACTAGAAACTGATAAATAAAGTAAAAGCAACACAATATAATTACACAAGCCTAAGATAACAACAACAACACACTATTCCAACACTTCAAGCCATTATATTGACTGTCAAACATAGATCTTGCATACACAGTCTACTATTTCCGTACATTCTAATTGCCAATCTTATCATTAGGGTTTTTCAAGCCTAATATAGGCTTCTCCTCAAGATTAGAGCCTAGTTAGGGTTAGGAGCCTCCTTTGTGAGGTTTAGTCATTACAAAAGAAAAGTTGCTAGCAAATTTTTGCTCTCTCCATTCCTAAGATCTTTCTAAGGTCTTTTACATGCTTGAATAATAAAAACAGCCCTCCTAACCTTCTATCCTTAGACTTATTAACTCTAGAAAAGAAGTGACCTCAGGATACCAACCTGTCCTAAGTCACTGTAAAGCCATGTAAGGAAAGATAGAACAAAAACTAAGCCCTCTACTTAGGCCTACACACACAAATGAGTCCACCACTCTTATTGTACTTACAACCTTCACTGAAGAAGTGTTTTTCATAACCAAAATGATTGGTGGGAGCCCTTGGAAGGGTGCTCCTACACCATAGGCTCTATTAATTTATATGAGGACCCATTGTCACCTTGAACAACCCTTAAGACCTAATAAGACCATTTACTTGACCTAATAGGACCTATTATTATGAATTAGGACATTCTAGGACCCTGAAAACTTAATAAGATTGGACTTAAGACCTAATAGGACTAATATGACCTATTAGAATTAATTAGTACATCCTAGGACCCTTAAGACCTAATAGGACTTACTAATACCAAATAGTACATTCAATGACCCTTTACGACTATTAGTACACTCTAGTATTGTAAATTTAAGTATAATTTTATATATTTAGATAGTTGTTTTCATTTTACACGCAATTCTAACATGTAATCAAGTACTTAATTGTTAACACTTAGTTTTCACTTGTTATGTATCTAGATGGCCACTCAGGATGCACCTCGCACTCTTGATATAGCGACCATTTTTCAGATTGCTAACATAAAGATGGCTCGACTTAGAGATTCTATCCATAGATCTTCAATAAATAGCATATATAGAGAGACGTGTATCAATGTATTGACCAGTTTGGAGGAGATGCCAGCTAGATTGAGATCCCACTCCTCCTTCATGCCTTAGATATTTGAGACTATTTTTTGAGAACTGAGGGCTGAGGTCTTGGGTGATGTTTCATTGGAAACGGTTCAGAGTCATGTCCCCAAGGAAGTCATCAAACAAGAGGTTTTATGATATTATGAGGGGAAGCCCACTGTGAGGTCATATCAAGTCACATGGTGTGTCATTCCTCAGATCACATGCATGATATACCCTTCATTTCTTGTAGCACATGGTCATTATCCTAATAACAACCAGATTCCTTTATATTTTATACAACAATTGTACACTAAGTTCCATTTCAGACTCAGGGTCAACTGTTTAGATCTTCTAACATATTATGGTTAGGGGCATGGTAGGGTTGTCGACCGTAATCGGTATAATAGGGCTGATTGAGTTGTACAACCTCATAGAGAGCTAATTGGGCACATGACTCGGGTAGTGGCACCGGTGATGGCTGCTACTACAGATAGAGTCATCATTACTTCTCAGAGGGCAGTAGTGGACAGTATGGGACATATTTTTTTTGTAGCCACATCCATCACTTTAGATTCACTAGGAAGATACATTATGACCAGACCAAGTAGAGCTAGATCATCCTCTGAGGTTTCATCTAGTACTACTATAGGTGTGATAGATGAGACATATAGAGATGCAGGTATTCTAGCACTTGGAGAGATACAAGCACTTTTGGGTCATAGGATTCATTTAGATATGACCCTTTAGTTTTTGGAGGATCTCTTGCGCCAATCCTATTCTTATATTTCTGACATGTAGAGGATCCCAGTACATTTAGTCAGGGATGTCATCAGACTTACATGGGGTCCTATAGTTCCACTGACACAAGAAACACTATCTAGTCAGGCATAGCATAGTGCAGAGTGCTCGACACCCACAGATCACTCTACACCTGCAGAGGCAGGTATACAGGTTGGAGATGTACACATCACCACTGAGGGCCTAGACATATTTGATGAGAAGTTGTGTGGGTTGGGTCAGGTGGACGTTTTCACTGATTTTGGATTATTTATGGATATTTTATTGCATCCTGATGGTTCAAGCTCTACATCACTCCCCTCCCAGCTAGTGTCACCCCTACACTCCTGATTACTAGAGAGGTTCAGGAATGAAGGGGGTGTGGGTGATACAGTTTCAATTGATGATATGATGATGCAATGCACTGATGATCCTCCTGCTCCTAAGACCTAGGTATATAAAGTTTATTTTCTCTTTTCTTAGGATTTTTAGTGAACAATTAATTGTAGATGTCTTTATTGATGTTTGTTCAATGTATAATATTTTGCAAGCACAGTTAGCAGAGCACATTACCTCTAGTGTGGGCTCGGAGCATCTTCATATGAGAGATCCATTTGATGTGACACCTACTAGTGGTCAGGTAAGTTTTAGATATATGTATGTTTAAGCATGCTTGTATATTTTAGGGATCAGTTGCTACCTCACAACCAGATGATGCTCATGGTAGTCACTCAGAGGGTCACTCTGCTTGCATGCGCCTAGATGACTCCCTAGTTTAGGACATGTTGCACACATATTTTATTTGACACTCATTATATATGTCATTAGTATATGTTTTATATTTTTAGTTTATGATTCAAGATATATATTTGATTAGAGAAATATATTTGATTAGATACATATATTTGATTTGAGACATATATTTGATTAGAGACATATATTATTTGAGATATATATTTGATTAGAGATGTATATTTAATTAGATGATATGATTTGATTACATGATAATATGATTTTATTAGATGGTTTTATTTGATTAGATGATATATGATTTTATTAGATGATATATGATTTTATTAGATGATATGATTTGATTAGATGGTTTGATTTGATTAGATGATATGATATGATTTGATTTGATTTGATGATATATGATTTGATTACATTATTTTATTAGATAGTTTTATTTGATTAGATGATATGATTTGATTATATTTTATTAGATGGATGTAGAATTAACACATGCCATAATTAATCTAACTAATTTCATCATTTTTTAGTGTCTTAAGGGGAGGTCTTAAGGGGATCTAGAATTAATATCATAAAAAATAACAAGTTAATATATATAACTAATGGACAATAACTATTCTAACTCATTATAGAATTAACACATGTCATAAGTAATCTAACTAATTTCATCATTTTTTAGTGTCTCAAGGGGATCTTTAACAAATAAGCAATCTTAAGGGGAGGTCTTAAGGGGATCTATAAATCATAAGCATCATAAAACGTATCATAAAAATGATTAAATAATCAAAGCATACATAAAATCTTTAACTAATATGCAATCTATAAAAATCATTGAATAATCAAAGTATACATATAAAGTTCTAATATATTAAAACCATTGAACCATCAAATAGGTCTATCATATATAAACAAATTATAGTCAATCATATGTTTAAATATATAAACAAAGTATATTGAAATTTAATCGAGAGATATCAAGTAGGTCCTAACACATGAAATAGGTATACATATTATACTTTTTAGACCAACTCAAGTGGTTCAGACCTTTCATGGAGAACATGTAATATTCTCTCATGATCCTCACTATCTAGTCTCCACTTACGACATCCACATTGAGATTTAACTATATGGAGACAAATGGATGTGGCAACTACTAGGTGACTATATTGAAACACTTTATTGTCTAGTTGGTAATCAACAAAGTGAATACCATGTTGAATTAGTTTGATTTTATTGAAATATGTTCCCTCTAAAACAACAAAACCTATAGATCACAAATTTTAACAATATATAAATTTAAACAAACTAAATTTGAAATTTGTTAAAAGATTAAATTTTAAAATTTTGCAAATTGAGTTTAATATATTGATATAAAGCATGTAAAAACCTATGGGGAACAACATTCCATCACTTTCTTCATGTTCAAGTAACTTCATCCTCTCTACAG
Organism: Chamaecyparis obtusa; assembly: GCA_027943335.1. Taxonomy (NCBI): domain Eukaryota; kingdom Viridiplantae; phylum Streptophyta; class Pinopsida; order Cupressales; family Cupressaceae; genus Chamaecyparis; species Chamaecyparis obtusa. The sequence continues at coordinate 146,889 of BSBK01007379.1, forward strand.
TACAATGCAGTAAATAATAACCAACTCCTACATTTCCATGCTCAACAAACACTGCAAAGACATCTCCTACACAGTAAATTTATAAATACATGTGTGAGATCTTAAAATTTACTTACTTCAATCTATAGATCTATCTATCTATCTATACATGTAGCTCAATGTACCATATAATGTGAAATATATATACTTACCAATTTTGACCAATCCTAAGATATGATCGTAATCAATAGAAATCAAAGGGATATCATCAAATTTTTCATCTTCATCTCTATCAAATGTATCAGTAACAACTAGTGTCACTAGATTCCATGTACCTACATATCCACAATCTTGATTGATACATTCCTCATAATTGTCAGCAATGCAGTGACAACAAAAGCATGAGTAGTCCCTAGTGTTGAACATCCAATTGCGTCAATTCATACTCATAATTGAATGCAAAGATTGTGTCTTTTCTATCCTATTACAACCATGCATAATTTTTCTATCTACACCTAAAAAAATGCATATATAATACATTCTATAAATATAATTTGAATAAAGAATATCATAAAAAATTTAAACACTTTCAAATAATTTAAAAATGTGTGCATACCTTTTATCTCCCAAATTTTTCTATGTGGTTCCGTCTGAGTCAATCCTGATGATGTGTCATTCTCATTTGGTGCAAAATGTGTCTTGCACCATTCAACCACATCATGTGCATTTTCTATATGAACTCCCTTATAGTTCATTTGATACTTTCGTATAGGATGTTTGATGCAAGCTCTAAGACCATCATGTTCACCTTTTCCATGTCCACTCTCAAAGAAACTTCAAACATGTGGTATGTTTTCATTACGATGATATCTACATAGTGCATAAAATGGTCTTGATGATTTGAATTGTGTAGCACATCCATTTGACCAAACATAATGTTTATCAATTTTTATACCTCTTTCTTTAAAATTTGCAAAAAACATCTTGAAGCAGTGTTCTACATAATGAATGTCATGCTCTCTATCATCACTTATATGGTTATGTGCAAGATCATGGTATGCCAAACTAGGCCATTAAGTGGCAATGAAAATTTAAAAAATCAGGTTTAGGAAAGTTGACATAAAAATTTAAACAATTTATAAATATTATATCAAAAATATGTAACAAGAGAATCTATAGAAAATTGAATTTAGTTTGTAAGATACTAGGCCTTTTTTGAAAAATAATTATTCTATATGTTGAGAATTTCAAATTTCAATGTAGTAGTATGAAAATTTTAGAAAAAAAATAAGAAGTAGGTGTATGTCTAACCACCTTAAACAATCAAATGATAATATTTTTTCACAAGATTCTAGATATAAGTAGTACACACACATCCAGATGTGACACATATTTTTTTGCAATTTTTTTCCATGTCAATAATTAATTATGATTTTTCTTCTACAACTTTTCAAAATAAAAAAACTCTCATGTCTGACCATGTTAACTTAGTCTAAACTTTATCAAATTGAATTTTTTTAAAAAAAATTTTGTAGTAGGAAAAGCATAGGATGTGACACATGTTTTGGATTTCAAAAATGTTATACAGTTTGAAATTTATAGCTATTTTTCAATAAGTTTATCAATCAGGTCTAAACAGATAACAAGTAGGTGTATGTCTGACCACGTTAAACAAAATCAAATGATAATAATTTTTTATAAGATTCTAGATAAAAGTAGTAGACTCATTTATGGATGTGATGTATATTTTTTCCAAGTAAATAATTAATTATGATTTTTCTTCTACAAATTTTCCTAAATATAAAAAATATCATGTTTAACCACCTTAACTTAATCTAAACCTCATCAAATTAAAATAATTTTTTATTATTATTGTATTAGGTGAAGCATATAATGTGATGTATATTTCAGATTTAAAAAATGTTATATTGTTTGAAAGTTATAGTTGTTTTTCAAAGAGTCTATCAATTAGGACTTCTTTTTCACATCGCCACTTTTTGGCATACCATGATCCTACACATAACCATATAAAAATGATATTTCTTCTTGATGACCCATGCTTGAAATGTGCTCTGAATACCATCCAAATCTAATTGTGCATGTCGATAAAATAAATGTACCATAATAGTAATTTTCTCTAAAAAATAATATTCTGATTGAATTTCCTTTTGATCAACAAATTAATAATTTATGCAAAATCAATAACTGATACAATAGTTCCAAGTGGGAAATTGTTTCTCAGTGTTTGGAATTGTTGTGCTTGCCACTTTGCAAAAAAAGCATGATGAATGTAGGGTTGAATCAAATTTTTAAAATTTCCATAAATACTCCAACATTTATCTCCTCTTCCACATATTCTAACCTTTTGGATTCTCTCCCAAATTTTGTTTCATTCTTTACATATTTGTAACTCTTGCAATTTACCATCTTTGTTACATCAATATTTTTAGTTTTCAAAGGAAAAAGAGACAAATTGGCACATGTTTGACATATTCCTTTTATGCAATTTATTTGTCCAGCTACATCATCTCTTTTGTCACATTAAATGGATGAGATGAAATCACTTCCTCTAGTAGGAGGAGCATTTTCAAAACCATAGGTGTCTTCTACAAATTTTTGAAAAATCTGATAGTGGAGATCAAATTCAATATGATAACGACAACAACAAGTTTCAAACACTTTGTTTGTCCTAATATAATATGAATTCAATCTTTCAAACAATGTTTTCCCAATCTTTATATTAGGATTTGAACTATAAAATGACACATACATTTCATGTTGTGGTGTGTCCAACCAATGTTTAGTATGATATTCATATTGTTTAGCTAAAATTCTATGTCTCATAACATCTTTGCAATTTGATGAAAAAAATGTATTATCATTCAAAAATAATGTGACCAAATTTTTTATTCCTTCATTAATCCTATCAGAATGAGGAGCTCTACACATGATTGCCCAATCGCCTTCCAAGGTACTATCATCCAAAAGTATTCTCATATTAACATATCGTGATATTGTTTTCCTATTAAAACCAAACTGAGATTAAACTGAAGATATCTATCTTTTCCATCCCATAGTGTTACCTACGATGGATGTCAACATAACTTTTCTTGTAATGGCCTTATCTTTAGTTCGACATCACTTCCGTAGCTAGATCAAACCTTTCCTAAGATTTTCAATCATATCAGTTTGCATGTCAACAACTTTTCTCTTCTTTGATGTTGTGTCTATACCCAATATTTTTAATGCCCCATCCAAATTTTTGTTTATAAGTACAATTGAAAGAAATTGAGCTTGTTCAAGTGTTTCAAAATTATCAAATATAACCAATATTTATCTTGCTATCATATTCATTGATCTGTTCTTAGCAAGACTTAAGGGTTGAACATTAGCAAGTGATCTCAAATTATCCACATCCATTGTAAGTAAATGATCTAAGTTTCTATAATTAATATTTCTCTTTACAGTTTGAGCTAAATTTAAAATTTCATCCATACCAGTAGGAGCACATGATCTTGACCCTTCTCCAACATCATTTGTTTGAGCTTCGCTAGGGAGTGATCCTGACCCTTCTATAATGTGAAATTCTTCGACTTGACTTGACCCTCCTACTTCAGCTTGTCTTTTAGCTTCTTTAGTTTTATGATAATATGTCAATGTAGCTTCACGATTTCTTTGTTCAGTATAGGGTTATCTTTTTCTAGAAGATTTACTTTGTCTTCCCTTCTTGTTCCCCATTTCTTCTCTCCAAAAAATGTCTTCCACAAGATCGCCAATAAAAATTCTCTTCTTCAAAAAATAATTTAATCTAATATTTCTCATCTCCAAAATTATTCCTTTGAAAAAATAGAAATAGCAATCCTCCTCCAAAAAATGCCTTCAATAATGAAAATTTATTAATTTCAATTCGGTATAAAATAGAAAATATTTTTTTTAGTTTTATATCATTCTAATTTTTTTTTACAAAATAAATTCACTAGCCAACTTCGCTCAAAGTAAACACTTCGCACGAAGTACCCAGGGAAAAATTTTAGAGGTGTGTTTCTTCACCGGAATTTTCACTTGACTGGCTTTGTGCAAAGGGTCTTCGCACGAAGGCCCTCAAATGTCTTTGTGCGAAGGGGGTCTTCACACGAAGACCCCAAAACTAAAATTTTTCCCTCAAAAAATAAGTAAACTTAAAAAGAATGGTCTTTCAAGGCTTGAAACAAGGACCAAACAAGATTATTTTTTCAAACATATGATGTAAAATGATGTTATTCAGAATAAGCTTTCTAATGAATATATTTTTAATACATACTGAGTTCATTACAACTTTTAAATATTACTTTAACTAAACATAGGTTGTTTGGTCATTCAACAACCTGTCTCTTCAAGACTTCAGGAAAAATAGTAAATTATAAAAAATATGTAGGAAAAGTGTATTTTTGTTACCTTTCTATGAAAAAAAGAAAAAATGAATTTTGATATACACAAATTAAGTTAGAGCGATCCAAGTGACCTTATGTCTAAATTATAGTTACTGTCACTTTAGAACTTAATAAACTATGAAATATTGACCCAAAATGAATAAAACCAATTGCATCCTTTAGATATTGAAGTTACAAATATAATCTCAAAAGAATTACATCATTATCATATTTTTAAAAAAAAATTATGATGATCCAAGTGACAGTAACTCCTTAAAAACATAGTTTTTTCATGCAAACCACTTTTCGAAGGAGAAGAAAAAATGAATTTAAATGAATTTTATTTTTATTTTTAAAATATATTTAGAAACTAGAAATAAAATTCTAAAAGACTCTAGTTTACATCATCTTCAAATTCCTAATAGTTTTGCGGCAATAGGTGTTCGAAAGTGGAGTTTTTTCTCAGAATGTTGATCTCTGTGTCAAAGTTGGCCAAAAAGTGGGACTCACTATTGTGGGATCACCCATAAGTTAGATAAGACTATTGAGAATCAAAGATTGTAGATGCATATCTTTATTGAACAATTCAAGGAATCTAAAGAAGAACTAAAGAAGTTACTGATCAGAAGGAAAGATATGGAAATTTAGTATAATGAGACTGGTTATCATGAAGAAGAGATAGATGATCCATTTGAGGCATCTGGATCTGGATCTGGTAGCATATCTGATGCATCTAAAGGAACCATATCAGATCTATCTTAAAATAATCTACATCTTACTAAACAAGTGAAAGCTCTACAGATCGGTCAAGAGACACAAATGGTTAGGATGATTGATGGCATGAACAATGATAGGAAAGAAGAACAAGAATGAAACTTGGCTATTGAAGATAGGAGAAATGACTGATAAGCTACAAGAGAAGGAATCCAAGATACTAAGACTCATCAAGCATCAGTTTAAAATCTCCAATCAAATGGTTGTCATAAGTTAGGAAGTCAACTAAGTAAATAGTGAGTTTACAAGGAAACTAGAAGACATTGGTGAATTAAGAGAGAAAAATGAAAGATTGAAGAATGAGGTAAAAATGCAACAATAATATAATGAGATGATTAAGAAAGATAAAGAAAACACTAAAAGAATGGATGAATTTATGATTGGTCAAAAAAGACTTGATAGCGTGAAACTAGTTTAGGCCACACGAAGTATGGAGATTCATCAAGACAAGCTGAGCAGAAGAATTTCTATACTAATCCAAGACCAAAGAAGCTGTCATGTTATCATTTTGGAAAACCAGGCCACACATCAAATGTTTGTAGGAGTAAAGAAAAAGGTATTCCTAAATCCACTCCTAAGTTTAATGGTTATTGCTATAGCTATTATAAGTATGGAAATCAGGCACATGAGTGTAAATTAAAGTTGAATAGGACACCCAAGAAACCTTAAATGGAGAAACATTGTTGCACAATTTGCAACATGCATGGACACATGTCATAAGAATGCAGGACAAAAATGAAGTGTGGACACCAAAGGAACATCAAAAAACATATCAACCAAGAAGGAAAGGTAATGCATATACTTGGGATTACAATACATGGGTTAATTGCACAACATGTGGTAGGTATGGATATTTAACAAGAAATTGCATGAGAAAGAAATGGAGAGGAAGATCACGTAATTGGACAAATACTGGTATGGCATGTTTGCACTATCACAAGGTTGATCACCTAGGCATAGATTGTAGAGACCGAGCACTGGAGATAAAAAATACAAATGGAAATGAAATTGAAGAAATCATGAGAATAATAAATCAAATGTTGAGAAAATCATGAAATGACAATGTTGGATCAAGCACTACAATCAGTGACACCTCATCCATTGGATTAGGTGATATCACCAACTCCACATTAATAAAAAAAAGTATGTATGGAACTGAATTTCAAATCGGTTATATTTTACAAACAGTTCCTTATATCTAGTAAATGCATACCAAATCAGCATGAAATAAGATGTACTATGGGATTACATGTTGAAAACTTAAACTATGTACGGTTGGTAAAAGAATGACTAAGTATTTGCTAGTTGGTAAATATTGGTAAGGTTAACTAAGTTGTGGTATCAACCGAGTAATATTTAAGTGTTAACCGAGCTTAAGGTCATTTAAATCCTAACCAAGCGCTACTAAATCTACTGAGATATGCTAGGTAAAGCATTAAATGCAAAAGTTTGAGTAGGAAATGAAATTTGTAGTATAAATACATGAAGGATGTAGTTATTTTTCACATAACAATTACGAAGAACTAGAGAGATTTCAAGTAATATTTGAGTGAAGAGATTCTAGATCTATGAGTAGATATTTAAAAGATTTTCGAGCAAGTTCATCTTGATCAAAAGTAAGTTTCGCATCCATCGAGTTATTTTACAGTATATTTGTGAAGCCCTAAATTTTAGAAACAATGGCATCATCATCCAAGGTCATGAAATCCAAGTTTGAGAGTGACAAAAAGGTCAACTGAATCAATTCTGCAACCTATGATGAGCCAAAATACAAGTTACATATTGAGATTGCATCACAAATTGACCAAACTGGTGCATTTTCAAGTATTCTACCTAGGGTTTTTGTTGGTCCAAGATATTTGTGCATACATCCACTACAAAATTGATGAAATAGGGGATTTTGAGCTTCAATACACCTTCTAGGAGTTAAGTGTCAATGGAAACCTCAAGGATGACCATAAACACTTGGAGGTGAAGGGTTTAATGAACACCCCATATTTCCCGAGAGAGTTCAAAACATAGTGGATTACGGTTGTATTGAACTTTGTGCATGAAGGGAAGTTATGGCTTGATGAACCAGTAAAAGTCACTAAAGACATTATATATGCAGTCACTGGTTACCCTATTACTGATAAAGTGAAAGCCATTAGGAATACATCAAGGATTGAAACAAAGAAGTTAACAAAAGTAGAATGGGACGATAGAGGTATGAGAGTCAACACTATTATTAAAGCCTGAGATAAGGTTCAGAGCATATGTAGTCAGTTATAAAATATTTCAATCAAGCAGGTCAAACAATGTATTGTGTGGATCCATGGACAAAGCATACAAGATTGTGAAGAAAGGTTTTCAATATAACTTAGCCGAGCTACTACTGAAATAGTTGGAAGAAAATATGAGAACCATAAGGATAGAAAATTCAAATACTTATAAGTTTAGTTCCCTATTGATTTGTATATTTTTCTATCTGTAAAACTTCTTTCCCTCAATTGGTAATGTTGATTAGGATGTCAACTGACCTATCATAATGCAAATCAATGATTTTATTCAAAGTTTGGGTCAAAATTTTGTTAGTGTAATGGATGTTTATTTTGATAAATTTAAGGAGACAATGCACCAAAGGAGAAGTATACCATGTTAGCAGGTAGAAAAACATAAGGATGATATATGCTTCCTAGTGGACACTGACACCAATTTGATCAAGGCAGTTGAACCAAGGACTACTTGGTTACCCCCTATGGGCTAAAAAATATATATTGACCAAGCTTCTAGGTCAATATAGGAATTATTGTCCAAGCCCAAAGATCCAAAGGCAACTAGGTTCGGTACCTATGAAGAGGCCAAAAAAAGAATCAAAATGGATCTAGTCAGAGTGAAGGTAAGTAGGAAATCCAAGAAGCTGATGGCTACCTTGGAAAAATAGTTTGGTGATCAAACAAAAGAAGAAGAAGAGACATCAGAGGCTAATCCAGTTGAAGAGACAACCAAGGAACAATTAATAATTAGGAACACTAAACATGATGATGAGGAGACCGAGTCTGACAAGGATATTCAAACTACACCGGTCAAGGCTAGAGGGAAGATAAAACCAATAGAAGCACCGACAAGAGAAAGGACAAGGTCCTGAATAGCTACTTATCCACCCACAAAGAAAGGAGTAGTAAAAATGTCAAGGCCAACTCCTAAAAAAACCTATCAAAAGAAAAAGAGAGGTGCACAAGTCACCTCTAAGAAACCTAAAAAGTGGAGAAGGTTGACAACGGAAAAAGATGACGTTAATGAAGATGATGAATAAGAGGATCAAGATAAGTGGTAAATAAAATCCAATTGGTAGATGAGCTAGGTGAGAACATAAAGGCAATGGGTAGACTTTCTCACCCTAAAATGAGTCAGTATATATATATATATATATATATACACACACATATATATATATATATATATATATATATATATATATATATATATATATATATATATATATATATATATATATATATATATATATATATATATATATATATATATATATATATATATATATATATATATATATATATATATATATATAGACACACACACACACACACACACACACATACATTGATTGGTGCTATGCCTAGTCTATTGGTTCCCAAAATAGAAGAGTTGATGAACAATAATCTAAATGATGTCTGATGAAGGGTAGAGCCCTTAACATATTGACAGGAAACCTTCAAGAAGTTGATGAAAATAGAAAGCTTGTATGGACTATAATTTTAAAATCCTGAGAAGAAGCAAATCAACTTGCATTGGAAATAATTCTCGATGAGAAGATCACAAAGAAAGGAAAAGGAGTCCACTTGGATGATGCAGACTTAGCCACCAAGGATCCAATTGACTTATCTGATACCGAGGTAGAAGATGACATGATTGCTATTGATTCCTACCCATCCAAATGCAGAGAAGAGTATAGATAGGATACTCCTGAGCAGTTAGTCACACAATGTATAATTGATGTTTTAATTGAAGAAATCACCAATGGAGATCTTGATGATATTAATAATCATGAATATATTGCCATTGCTACAGATACCACCAAGAAGAATGCACCTAGTGAGGTAGTAATAGGTGAAATTTTGGGTGACCTACAGATATTGGTACAAGCGGTTGAAATTGTCATGTAGAGGGAACTCGAAGGATCAACCCCCATGAAACTAAAGTGACACACGAGATGATAAAGAGAGGGGCCAAAGGAAAACCCTAACTAGATCCACCTTGCAGAGATCACACATGGAAGCAACAAACACACAAGTTAGAGAGAGAATTCATATATCTTTCATATATTTATTTCAATTGATTCATACATGTTGGGCTATAAGGCCTTCTTAGTTTAGGCCAGATATTACTATTCAAGTATATAATTCCTCCAACATGCAAGGATTTGAAACAATCTCCAAACTTCTAGATTCTATCTTCTCCCTAAAAATTGACTCGCTAAACTACAACCAAAGATTACATTATATACAAGAGGCTACCGAACAAGTCAACCTTCAGAGCCACCATCAATGGAAGGAATGACCAGATATAGGTACACACACTTCCCAATGATAGATACAAGCATTAAATCGGTGACCATAATTAATTGCAAGAGTCATCCTCAATAGAAAACTAAAACAAACAACTTGGTAAGCAAGGATAACCGAACGCCAGAGAAGCATCAACGAGCGCGAGGGAATTAATCGAGTGCTAAAGAAATAATCGATCAACCCTGATAAACAAAAGAAATTGAGAAACACCGAACCAAATCGATCAAAGAAGGACCTGAGCAACATAGGAAAACACAAACATGTTTTTGGTCAGACAAGATTGCCAAGGACCCGAGATGCTCTTGCATCAGACACCTAGGGTTATTTGAAATGATTCTTTGACTCATGAAGTAAGTATGATCCAAGTTGAATCTAACTCAGGTTGTGAAATCCATGAAATTTCTTCAACCAATATATTTTTCCACTTTACTAGATATTCCATATACTATTTTCTAATTGTACTTCTGCCAACTCTTTGTTCCAAAATCTACTCAACTTCCTCAACCTATTTCTTAGGATAATCATTTAGTACTATCATTTCTTCATTTGATTCATGGTACTCATACAAATCAACAATGTTTAATATAGTTCATATATCCATGTCATCAGGTAACTCAATCTCATAAGTATTTTCACTGTCAAATCTCTTCAAAATCTTGCAAGGGCCAAACTTCTTCATTTTTAGCTTCCCATATGTTCCAATGGGAAATCTACCTTTCTTGAAATGAACCATTACTTCATTACCAACTGCAAATGTCTTATGTCTTTTAGATCTGTCAGCTCTATCTTTGTATTTCTGATTACTCTGTTAGGCCACTTTCCTATCAATGCAAAATCTTTTGAAAATGGCCTCTTCCCTGCAAATGTTTTTGTAAAGTGTCTTGCCCTATGTTCTTCACTGTGTCCCCAAGCTCTAGTCCAAATTGCACGTGCTGAATCGCAAGATCTAGAAAGATATTCATGTTGCAAGGTCTGCAGGAAAACAAATTTTAAAATCTGCCTAAGTGTCAAAAACCCACAATGTTTTTGAAAATCCATGTTGTTTTCGACCTTGTGCTTCCTATTTTGTGCACTTGTCCTTTGGCGTCAAAAACTCTATGTGTTTTCAGTCATTCTCTGGGTTGAAAACTTTGTGTGTTTTCGAGCTTGGTCCTAACTCCACATGTGTGATGGATGGTGGGGCCCAGTCCTTGTAGGGTTTCTTATCGTTCATTCTCTAGATTTCCTAGCGGTTACATCTTCTATTCGGTGACCTGGTGATTGTGTTGTCACGTAATCTCTTCATATCTAGCGGTTAGTGGCTGGCATCTCACGACCTGGCGAGCGGTTTGTCGCATGGTCACTAAGTGCTTGGCAGTTAGTTTGTGGGCCCGGGTCTTCAAAGGGTTTCAAATGATTGGTTGTCACATGATCACATGTTAGGAATTTCTGACATGCGACCATGTGACTGATTGACACATGTCCCAGTGGGCCCATCGGCTAGGGTCTGATAGATGTTTAACGGGTGGTAAAGATCGGTGGTTGTCAATATACCACGAGGAAAGATACAAGCCTTTTAATCTTCGTGCTTTGACGAGAGTTGTTGATGCGTTAGGAAGCTGGATACACGTGATGGGCCTAATATTTCTTAAAGTGGAGTAACAATGCAGATGAGATCTATTGTTGCTGCATGATCGTGAGGAATATTCCTCCCCTTTGCGATCATGTGACCACCGTCTGATCTTCCCAGAAGGTAAGGCTTTTCTCAGTGGTGGGTCCTATGTGAGGTGACTGGGCATAAATCACGAATGGTGATATGACAGGTGGCATCAAGAGGGCCTAGGTGGGGTCTAAGGTTTGGCGGAGTGCATAAACACCTGGGGGTGCTGACAAAATTCAATGTGTTCACACGTTCGCGCAATAAAAAGATGATTCGCTAATTTATTTGGTGATTCAGTGAATAGTGGTCGTGTGATCGCTATGTCTTTTGGTGATGGTGTAAAGTATTTTGTAAACTGGTGAAAGTTCTTCAGTCGCCAATTCACCAGATAAGGTGAGGCCGATGTTTTCGGTGATGTGGAGGCTTGTCACATGTTTGCATAGCCCAATTTTTGGCTATGTGATCATGCGACCACTATTTGGACATCGTGGTTGCAGAGTTAGGGCATGTCCACTGTGCGGGTCTTGCCATCATGCTCGGTTTTGATTGGTTACTGATAGGTGGTGGGGCCGAAGACTTTGCAAAGGGTTGGTGACTGACCATTGACTGTGGCTAGGAGACCACGATCACATGATCACAAAGGTTAGTTTGGTGCCTTGCAATCATGCAACCAAGCATAGGATGAAGCCCATTTTCCTATGGTGGTGAAGTTGATGACCGCGTGACTGCACAACTAGGAGTAAACAGTTAAAGAGCATAAAGCCCGTGAATTGCAAAGTAGTCATTTGTTTTCAAATTTGAATTTTTTGAGGGTTCCCACCGATAGAAAGGACTAAATTTCAATGAAGAAGTGATTGGAACTGGTAAGGAGTAACTTGTTTGCCATTGTAGTGTGGTCCAAGGTGTGATGATCATTTGCAGGGATCTGTACCATGTAAGGAATGAGCAAGGAATGGCTCGAGGTGTGTTGCAGGGTGGTTGATTTGACTTGTTCTCTTGGTGGATTTGTGATCTTCTGTTCACTGATCTAAGAATTATCATAATTGGAGGTCATCTTTGATTTGTTTCTCTGAGATTGCTTGGTTTCCTGCCCCTCTAATAAATTCTTAATTGGTTCTGATTGGTTGGGTAGTTGAAATCCTAACCCTGGTTACCCGTAGCTTGTTGCATCCTACTATTTGGGATTCCAAGGTAACCAGTGGTATAAATTGTAGGTTGTTCGATTATGTAAGGGTTACTTCTTCTTCAAATTTTTAAGGAGAATTGGTTCCAAGTGAGGGGTCCTTTTCCTGTAGATTTTCTCCTTCTCTCTACATATAGGGTGTTCTTCTTCCATTGCTGGTTCAGAGAATACAGTGCATATTGTAATAGATTTGTCTTATGTGTGAGGATTTAATATATTCTTACTCATACCAAGCTATCTCCATTTGAGCTTTGAAATCATTGATCATACATTAAGGGTGTTTGATTTGTCTACATGTATTGCCTATGTGTTTGCGAGTGGAGTTGTCTTCATAGAGATAACTGGTACAAGGTTAGTGTTCATGTGTGTATGGGCTAAAATATCAAGGATAGGTCATGCTTGTCTTCCAGTGGGTGCTAGTTAATGTATTGTCTTTTCATAGGTCTCTTCCAAGGGGAGAGTCAAAATTCTTTGATGGATAATAACATGCTTGAATGCACAAGTGGGTGTTAAGTTGAGGTTTGGTCATGGTGTGTGATTGATGTTAGGCATCAACACATTGAGTATATTGCTTCGTTGTTTCATAGCTATCCCTTGCAATACTGTGTTTGACTCTATGGCCCATTGGATAAGGCACTGGTCTATCAGAGACTTAGGCCATCTCAGGGATTCTTTCAATCTCATTTTTAATCACATCCATTCAGTTCCACCCTTTCCCTTTCTTATTGTTAGGATAGGTCTCAAGCTTTTAATTTCATCCCATGCAAGTAGGGCTCTTGCATGAGATTTTCTATCATCGGGGTACAGGATACCTATAAAAGATTGATTGCTATTCCACATTAATCTGCCTGCAGGCCTTTTGTTTTTCATGAGGTGTCATGAGTGTGCAGATAAGGTAATACCCACCTGAGTGAATGTGGAGCTCAAAGAAGAAGGAGGATTTCTCTCTATCCTCATCAATTGGTTTGTTTTTCTTATCAAGATTGAGTGCTTAACCTGTGTTTCAAGACCAACCATTTGATTCAAGTTTGGTCATGGAAGAAAAAGAGCCAACAAAATGGTGACTCTACTAGGGAGAACAATGAAAAGGAAGTTTATCTATTAGAATCTCTAGTTGTTTCAAAATTTTACAATATCTTATTGACCAGATTGATTTGCCCATTCGAGTCACCAACAAAATGGCGACTCTGCTAGGGAGAACAATGAAAAGGAAGTTTATTTGTTAGAATCTCTGGTTGTTTCAAAATTTTGTAGTATCTTATTAACCAGATTGATTTGCCATCCGAGTCACCAACAAAATGGTGACTCTGTTGGGGAGAACAATGAAAAGGAAGTTTATCTATTAGAATCTCTGGTTATTTCAAAATTTTGCATTATCTTATTGACTAGATTGATTTTCCCATCCGAGTCACCAACAAAATGATGACTCTCTTGGGGAGCCATTGAAAAGAGTCAGATATAAAAACAAAGCATTTGCTAATATTTTCTCACCTAGTTGTGAGTGGCGGCTTTGATTTTTCTCTATTTGATCAGTGTTCCTTCTGATAAACAGTGCATGTTACTTGGTGTAGTTTTATGTTGGTGGGAAGAAGAAATAGTGAAATACTTTCCTCTTCAAGGAGGTGGTGACTCTACATAGCAAAAAATCTTATGGAGCTACATGGTGAGCTCTAAATCTGCCCTGCCTTCCAGTCAACAGGCTCCTCTTTCAAGTATTCTAGGTATTCTTTTATTGAAAATGTTTCTCTATCAAGTGTGTAGCACTGCTGTAAAGGGATAAGTGGTGGGAAATTCCTCATGGAGGAATATAGGCCCTATTTTTTTAATGGCATTGAAGGTGACCCTAATGAGTTCTCTACTGAGGATGGGAAGTGCTTGCCAAGATTCATGGCTGGTGGATCTATTTCTACAAGCCAGCATGTTGATGTTGTCATGGGTATTTTTGGAGATATGGATGTTGAACATGAGGATATTGCCATGAGGTTATTTGTGCACATATTTTCTGATGGTGCAAGGAAGTGGTTCTTGTCCTTGCCTTCATCTTCAATCCCTTCTTGGGATGTGTTGAGAGCTAAGTTTGTTGAGCATTTTGATAAATTTGCTACTCTCAACAAGGAATTAGCAAGGTTGAAAATGGTGAACTGACAGTTAGCAGAGGACATAAGATTGCTAAGACTGGTGGCTCTTGATGATGTTCATGAGGAGGCCAGTGTTTCTGATCTTCATTCTCACTATGTAGAGAGTGTTGACTATTAAGCTGATTCTGAGATCAGTGCATATGAGGATGTTGAAAATGAATCTGAGGATGGAAATATTTCTTTTTTGTCTATAGATTTTTCTTCTTGTCAACATGAGTAGACAATTTTCTTATCCTGGTTTGATGATGTTTTGTGTGAGAGGCAAGAATATGATTATGATGTAGATGATGATTCATGTATTGATTTTTTCACATAAGATGATCTAAGGTCAGATGTCTCCATTCTTGTCTTGGATAAGAGTGATGTTTTCAATGACGGGGATGTAGCTAATGAAGAAGAAAATGAAGCTCAAAGTCTACTAAGTAGTGAAATGATTTCAGCACTTTTGGTTGAGGAATTTTAGAGGTATGCCCCTACTTTGGATTTTGATTTGTAGCTCCCCTATGATGTATCCTTTGACACTGATAATGAGGCCATTGTTCAAAATGACCATGAAGACCCATGTATACAAGATCTCCCCTCTTGTAATGACCCTGCAGAAGAAGAGGTAGAAGGACATGATAGTGTGTTTTCCTATCATCAAGATTGCAGTGATGAACAAGTTCCTTGTTCATATCCTTTTCCTTCTTTTGCCAAGTATGATACTGAGTGTGACAGTGTTGAGGACCCAGTCTTCAATAGTTGGGACAGAAATTCTTTTGGTGAAAATGATGATGCAATGTTCCCTTGTTACAGAAGCTTTAAAGAAGACCTTGACTTGATTCATGATGTAGTCAGTGAGGACACCATGGAGGAACCAAGTTGCTCAGTGGCTGAAGCAATGCATGAAGATAAATCAGAGGATCTAATTCCTTCTCAGCCAGGTAATTTTATGATAATGCATGATAGTCAATATGTTCCATTTCCTAATGCATTATTAGATGATATTTTTACTTCCAGTCAGCAGGGAGAAGTAAGTGATGTTCCTTACTTCCTAGAATATGAATGTGAATATGATGGTTGTGACTGGAAGAACATGGGTAGTGAATAGCATACTTTCATCCTTCAGCCCATGGTTATTCACATATGTTTGCAGCAAGGTGGTCATGAAATTTTCAGGTGGTTGGTTGCATATGTGGATGAAAATCAGACCTTTGATGCAGGAGGGTTTCTGATTTTTTTTGGGTGGCCCAGGGCCACTTTGTAAAGTTGTAAATCTTGTAAATTTTATTAAATATTCTTCCCTTTCCACTGTGTGATTTTCTTTCCTATTCCCTATATTTTTTGATGTTCCTTATTTTGTCCAGCTGGTGGTCTTCTCTCCCAGTGATTCTGAATCCTTGCCATCCTTGCAAGAGCCATGCATCCCCAACTAGAGCCACTATTAGGCGATTTTCCTGTCAATGTAAAATATTTTGAAAATGGCCTCTTCCCTACAAATGTTTTTTTCAAGTGTCTTGCCCTGTGTTCTTCACTGTGTCCCCAAGCTCTGGTCCAAATTGCACATGCTGAATCACAAGATCCAGAAAGATATTCATGTTGCAAGGTCTGTAGGAAAACAAATTTTAAAATCTACCTAAGTGTCAAAAATCCACAATGTATTTGAAAATCCATGTTGTTTTGGACCTTGTGCTTCTTATTTTGTGCACTTGTCCTTTGGCGTCAAAAACTTTGTGTGTTTTTGGTCATTCTCTGTGTCGAATACTTTGTGTGTTTTCGACCTTGGTCCTAATTGCGTAGGTGCAATGGATGGTGGGGCCTAGTCCTTGTAGGGTTTCTTATCGCTCATTCTCTAGATTTCCTAGTGATTACATCTTCTATTCGGTGACCTGGTGACTATGTTGTCACGTAATCTCTTCATATCTGGCGGTTAGTGGCTGGCATCTCACGACCTAGTGGGTGGTTTGTCGCATGTTCGCTGAGTTCTTGGTAGTTAGTTGGTGGGCCCGGGTCTTCAAAAGGTTTCAAATGATTGGTTGTCACATGATCACATGTTAGGAATTTTTTACATGCGACCATGTGACCGGTTGACACATGTCCCAGCGAGCCCATCGGCTAGGGTCTGACAGATGTTTAACGGGCGGCAAAGATTGGTGGTTATCGCTATACTGTGAGGAAAGATACAAGCCTTTTAATCTACATGCTTTAACAAGAGCCGTTGATGCGGTAGGAAGATGGATACACGTGGTGGGCCCGGTATTTCCTAAAGCGGAGTAACAATGTAGATGAGATCTACGACTGCATGATAATGAGAAATATTCCTCTCATTTTTTATTATCCGACCACCATCTGATCTTCCCAGAAGGTAAGGCTTTTCTTAGCGGTGGGTCCTATGTTAGGTGATTGGGCGTGAATCATGAATGGTGATATGACAGGTGGCATCGAGCGGGCCCAGGTGGGGTCTGAGGTTTGGCAGAGTGGATAAAGACCTAACGGTGCCAACAAAATTCAATGTGTTCGCACGTTCATGCAATAAAAAGGTGATTCAATGAATAGTGGTCATTTGATCGCTATGTCTTTTGGTGATGGTGTAAAGTATTTCGCGAACTGGCAAAAGTTCTACGGTCGCCAGTTCACCAGATAAGGTGAGGCTGATGTTTTCGGTGATGTGGAGGCTTGTTGCATGTTCGCATAGCCCAATTTTTGGCTATGCAATCATGCGACCACTGTTTGGACATTGTGGTTGCAGAGTTAGGGCATGTCCACTGTGCGGGTCTTACCGGTGTGCTAGGTTTTGATTGGTCGTTGACAGGTGGTGGGGCCGAAGACTTTGTAAAGGGTTCGTGACTAATCATTGACCATGGCTAGGAGACCATGGTCGCATGATCACAAAGGTTAGTTTGGTGCCTTACGATCATGCGACCAAGCATCGGATGAAGCCCATTTTCTTATGGTGGTGAAGTTGATGATCATGTGATTGCGCAACTAGGGGTAAACAGTTAAAGAGCATAAAACCCATGAATTGTGAAGTAGTTGTTTGTTTTTAAATTTAAATTTTTTGAGGGTTCCCAGCGATAGAAAGGACTGAATTTCAATGCAGAAGTGATTGGAATTGGTAAGGAGTAACTTGTTTGCTGTTGCAGTGTGGTCCAAGGTGTGATGATCATTTGTAGGGATCTATACCATGTAAGGAATGAGCAAGGAATGGTTTGAGGTGTGTTGTAGGGTGGTTGATTTGACTTGTTCTCTTGGAAGATTTGTGATCTTTTGTTCATTGATCTGAGAATTATCATAATTGGAGGTCATCTTTGATCTATTTCTCTGAGATTGCTTGGTTTCTTGCCCTTGTAATAAATTCTTGATTGGTTCTGATTGGTTGGGTAGTTGAAATCCTAACCCTGGTTACTCGTAGCTTGTTGCATCCTACTATTTGGGATTCAAAGGTAACCAGTGATATGAATTTTAGGCTGTTTGATTTTGTAAGGGTTGCTTCTTCTGCAAATTTTTGAGAAGAATTGGTTCCAAGTGAGGGGTCCTTTTCCTGTAGATTTTCTCCTTCTCTCTGCATATAGGGTGTTCTTCTTCCATTGCTGGTTTAGAGAATATAGTGCATATTGTAATGGATTTGTCTTATGTGTGAGGATTTAATATATTCTTACTGTTACCAAGCTATCTCCATTTGAGCTTTGAATTTATTGATCATACATTAAGGGTGTTTGATTTGTCTACTTGTATTGCCTATGTGTTTGCAAGTAGAGTTGTCTTCGCATAGATAACTGGTTCAAGGTTAGTGTTCATGTGTGTATGGGCTGATATATCAAGGATAGGTGATGCTTGTCTTCCAGTGGATGCTGGTTAATGTATTGTCTTTTCATAGGCCTCTTCTAAGGGGAGGGTTAAAATCCTTTGATGGATAATAATATACTTGAATGCACAAGTGGATGTTAAGTTGAGGTTTGGTCATGGTGTGTGATTGATGTTAGGCATCAACACATTGAGTATATTATTTACTTGTTTCATAGTTGTCCCTTGCAATACTGTGTTTGACTCTGTGGCCCATTGGATAAGGCACTGGTCTATCAGAGACTTAGGGCATCTCAGGGGTCCTTTCAATCTCATTTTTAATCATATCCATTCAGCTCCACCCTTTCGCTTTCTTATTGTTAGGATAGGTCTCTAGATTTCAATTTCATTCCACGCAAGTAGGGCTATTGCATGAGATTTTCTATCATCGGGATACAAGATACCTATAGGAGATTGATCGCTATTCCACATTAATTTGTCTGTAGGTCTTTGGTTTGTCATGATGTGTCATGAGTGTGCAAATAATGCAATACCTGCCTGAGTGAATGTGGAGCTCAAAGAAGAAGGAGGATTTCTCTCTATCCTCATCAATTGGTTTGTTTTTCTTGTCAAGCTTGAGTGCTTAACCTATGTTTCAAGCCCAACCATTTGATTCAAGTTTGGTCCTACAAGAAAAAGATTCAACAAAATGGTGACTCTGCTAGGGGGAACAATGAAAAGGAAGTTTATCTGTTAGAATCTCTGGTTGTTTCAAAATTTTGCAATATCTTATTGACCAGATTGATTTGCCCATCGGAGTCACCAAAAAAATGGTGACTCTGCTGAGGAGAATAATGAAAAGGAAGTTTATCTGTTAGAATCTCTGGTTGTTTTAAAATTTTGCAGTATCTTATTGACCAGATTGATTTCCCCATCCGAGTCACCAATAAAATGGCCACTCTCCTTGGTAGCCATTAAAAAGAGTCAGATATAAAAACAAAGCATTTGCTGATATTTTCTCGCCTAGTTGTGAGCGGTGGCTTTGATTTTTCTCTATTTGATCAGTGTTCCTTCTGATAAACAGTGCATGTTACCTGGTGTAGTTTTATGTTGGTGGGAAGAAGAAATAGTGAAATACTTTCCTCTTCAAGGAGGTGGTGACTCTACATAGCAAAAAATTTGATGGAGTTGCATGGTGACCTCTAGAGCTACCCTACCTTCCAGTCAACAGGCTCCCCTTTCAAGTATTCCAGGTATTCTTTTGTTGACAATGTTTCCCTATCAAGTGAGTAGCACTGCTGTAAAGGGATAAGTGGTGGGCAGTTCCTCATGGAGGAATATAGGCCCTTTTGTTTTAATGGCATTGAAGGTGCCCCTAATGAGTTCTCTGCTCAAGATGGGAAGTGCTTGCCAAGATTCATTGCTGGTGGATCTGTTTCTACAAGCCAACATGCTGATGTTGTCATGGGTATTTTTGGAGATATGGATGTTGAACATGAGGATATTGCCATGAGGTTATTTGTGCACATATTTTTTGATGGTGCAAAGAAGTGGTTCTTGTCCTTGCCTTCATGTTCAATCCCTTCTAAGGATGTGTTGAGAGGTAAGTTTGTTGAGCATTTTGATAAAGTTGCTACTCTCAAGAATCAATTAGCAAGGTTGAAAATGGTGAACTGGTAGTTAGCAGAGGACATAAGATTGCTAAGAATGGTGGCTCCTGATGATGTTAATGAGGAGGCCAGTGTTTCTGATGTTCATTCTCACTATGCAGAGAGTGTTGACTATGAAGCTAATTCTGAGATCAGTGCATATGAGGATGTTGAAAATGAATCTGAGGATGGCAATATTTTCTTTTTGTCTACAGATTTTTCTTCTTGTCAATATGAGAAGGTAATTTTCTTATCCCGGTTTAATGATATTTTTTGTGAGAGGCAAGAATATGATTATGATGCAGATGATGATTCCTATATTAATTTTTTCACACAAGATGATCTAAGGCCAGATGTATCCATTCTTGTCTTGGATAAGAGTGATGTTTGCAATGATGGGGATGTAGCTGATGAAGAAGAAAATGAAGCTCAAAGTCCACTAAGTAGTGAAATGATTTCAGCGCTCTTGGCTGAGGAATTTCAGAGGTATGCCCCTACTTTGGATTTTGATTTGCAGCTCCACTATGATGTATCTTTTGACACTGATAATGAGGCTAGTGTTCAAAATGACCATGAAGACCCATGTCTACAAGATCTCCCCTCAGGTAATGACCCTGCAGAAGAAGAGGTAGAAGGACATGATAGTGTGTTTTCCTATCATCAAGATTGCAGTGATGAACAAGTTCCTTGTTCATATCCTTTTCCTTCTTTTGCCAAGTATGATACTGAGTGTGACAGTGTTGAGGACCCAGTCTTCAATAGTTGGGAAAAATTCTTTAGGTGAAAATGATGATGCAATGTTGCCCTGTTACAAAAGCTTTAAAAAAGTACTTCACTTGGTTCATGATGCAGTCAGTGAGGACACCATGGAGGAACCAAGTTGCTTAGTGGCTGAACCAATGCATAAAGATAAATCAGAGGATCTAATTCCTTCTCAGCCAGGTAATTTTATGATAATGCATGACAGTCAATATGTTCCATTTCCTGATGCATTATTAGATGATATTTTTACTTCCAGTCAGCAGGGAGAAGTAAGTGATATTCCTTACTTCCTAGAATATGAATGTGTGTATGATGGTTATGACTAGAAGAACATGGGTAGTGACCAGCATAGTTTCATCCTTCAACCCATGGTTATTCACATATGTTTGCAGCAAGGTGGTCATGAAATTTTTAGGTGGCTGGTTGCATATGTGGATGAAAATCAGACCTTTGATGCAAGAGGGTTTCTGATTTTCTTTGGGTGGCCTGGGGCCACTTTGTAAAGTTGTAAATCTTGTAAATTTTTGTAAATATTCTTCCCTTTCTGCTTTGTGCTTTTCCTTCCTATTCCCTATGTTTTTTGAGGTTCGTTGTTTTGTCTAGTTGGTGGTCTACTCTCCCAGTGATTTTGAATCCTTTCCATGCCTGCAAGAGCCATACATCCCCAACTAGAGCCACTGTTAGGCCATTTTCCTCTGAATGCAAAATCTTTTTAAAATGGCCTCTTCCCTACAAATGTTTTTGTAAAGTGTCTTGCCCTATGTTCTTCACTATGTCCCCAAGCTCTGGTCCAAATTGCATATGCTAAATCGCAAGATCTAGAAAGATATTCATGTTGCAAGGTCTGTAGGAAAACAAATTTTAAAATCTACCTAATTGTCGAAAACCCACAATGTTTTTAAAAATCCATGTTTTTTTTGACCTTGTGCTTCCTGTTTTGTGCACTTGTCCTTTGGTGTCAAAAACTGTGTGTTTTCAGTCATTCTCTGTGTCGAATACTTTGTGTTTTCAACCTTGGTCCTAACTACGCAGGTGTGATGGATGGTGGGGCCTAGTCCTTGCAGGGTTTCTTGTCACTCATTCTATAGATTTCCTAGTGGTTTCATCTTCTATTCGGTGACATGGCGACTCTCTTGTCGCGTAATCTCTTCATATCTGGTGGTTAGTGCCTGACATGTCACGACCTGGCAGGCGGTTTGTCGCATGGTCGCTGAGTGCTTGGGACATGATCACATGTTAGAAATTTCTGACATGCGACCATGCAACCGGTTGACACATGTCCCAGCGGGCTCATCAGCTAGGGTCTGACAGATGTTTAACAGGTGACAAAGATTGGTGGTTGTCGCTATACCGTGAGGAAAGATACAAGCCTTTTAATCTTCACACTTTAATAAGAGCCGTTGATGCAGTAGGAAGGTGGATACACGTGGTGGGTGTGGTATTTCTTAAAGAGGAGTAACAATGCAGATGAGATCTATGGTTACTGCATGATTGTGAGGAATATTCCTCCCCTTTGTGATCATGTGACCACCATCCGATCTTCCCAGAAGGTAAGGCTTTTCTCAGTGGTGGGTCCTTTGTTAGGTGACTAGGGGTGAATCGTGAATGGTGATATGATAGGTGGCATCAGGTGGGCCCAGGTGGGGTCTGAGGTTTGGCAGAGTGGATAAAGACCTGGTGGTTCTGACAAAATTCAATGTGTTCACATGTTCACGCAATAAAAAGGTGATTCACTAATTTATTTGGCGATTCAGTGAATAGTGGTCATGTGATCACTATGTCTTTTGGTGATGGTGTAAAGTATTTCATTAATTGGTAAAAGTTCTTCAGTCGCCAGTTCACTAGATAAGGTGAGGCCAGTGTTTTCGGTGACATGGAGGCTTGTCGCATGTTCGCATAGCATAGTTTTTAGCTATGCGATCATGCGACTATTGTTTGGACATCATGGTTGTAGAGTTAGAGCATGTCCACTGTGCGGGTCTTGCCAGCATGCTAGGTTTTGATTGGTCAGTGACAGGTGGTGGGGCTGAAAAATTTGCAAAGGGTTAGTGATTATCTGTTGACCGTGGCTAGGAGACCACGGTCACATGATCGCAAAGGTTAGTTTGGTGCCTTGCGATCATGCGACCAAGCATAGGATGAAGCCTATTTTCCTATGGTGATGAAGTTGATGACCGCGCGACTGCACAACTAGGGGTAAATAGTTAAAGAGCATAAAGCCCGTGAATTGCAAAGTAGCCATTTATTTTCAAATTTGAATTTTTTGAGGGTTCCCAGTGATAGAAAGGAATGAATTTCAATGCAGAAGTGATTGGAAATGGTAAGGAGTAACTTGTTTGCCATTGCAGTGTGGTCCAGGGTGTGATGATCATTTGCAGGGATCTATTCCATGTAAGGAATGAGCAAGGAACGGCTTGAGGCATGTTGTAGGGTGGTTGATTTGACTTATTTTCTTGGCGGATTTGTGATCTTCTATTCACTGATCTGAGAATTATCATAATTGGAGGTCATCTTTGATCTATTTCTCTGAGATTGCTTGGTTTCCTGCCCCTGTAATAAATTCTTGATTGGTTCTGATAGGTTGGGTAGTTGAAATCCTAACCCTGGTTACCCATAGCTTGTTGCATCCTACTATTTGGGATTCCAAGGTAACCAGTGGTATAAATTGTAGGTTGTTCAATTTTGTAAGGGTTCCTTCTTCTACAAATTTTTGAGGAGAATTGGTTCCAAGTGAGGGGTCCTTTTCTTGTAGATTTTCTCCTTCTCTCTACATATAGGGTGTTCCTCTTCCATTGCCGGTTCAGAGAATATAGTGCATATTGTAACAGATTTGTCTTATGTGTGAGGATTTAATATATTCTTACTATTACCAAGCTATCTCCATTTGAGCTTTGAATTCATTGATCATACATTAAGGGTGTTTGATTTGTCTACTTGTATTGCCTATGTGTTTGCAAGTGGAGTTGTCTTCATAGAGATAACTAGTTCAAGGTTAGTGTTCATGTGTGTATGGGCTAAAATATCAAGGATAGGTCATGCTTGTCTTCCAGTGGATGCTGGTTAATGTATTGTCTTTTCATAGGTCTCTTCTAAGGGGAGAGTCAAAATCCTTTGATGGATAATAACATTTTTGAATGCACAAGTGGGTGTTAAGTTGAGGTTTGGTCATGGTGTGTGATTGATGTTAGGCATCAACACATTGAGTATATTTTTTCCTTATTTTATAGCTGTCCCTTGCAATACTATGTTTGACTCTATTGGCCATTGTATAAGGCACTGGTCTATCAGAGACTTAGGGCATCTCAGGGGTCCTTTCAATCTCATTTTTAATCATATCCATTCAGTTCCACCCTTTCCCTTTCTTGTTGTTAGGATAGGTCTCTAAATTTCAATTTCATTCCAGGCAAGTAGGGCTATTGCATGAGATTTTCTATCATCAGGGTATAGGATACCTATAGGAGATTGATCTCTATTCCATGTTAATTTGTCTGTAGGCCTTTGGTTTGTCATGAGGTGTCATGAGTGTGCAGATAAGGCAATACCCACCTGAGTGAATGTCGAGCTCAAAGATGGAGGATTTCTCTTTATCCTCATCAATTGGTTTTTTTTTCTTGTCAAGTTTGAGTGCTTAACCTATGTTTCAAGCCCAACCATTTGATTCAAGTTTGGTCCTGCAAGAAAAAGAGCCAACATACTCTTCGCCAACTTATGTTTCACATCTTCATACAATGTGTTCATGTACTCATCAAACTTTACTCCTTCAGCACTTCTCTTTCCTTCATCAGTAATATCCCTCAAATTTGATATACCTCTTGGTTGTATGCCATTTACAATATCAAAAAGGTGTTTTTCTAGTACTCCTATTCACTGAATTATTGTATGAAAACTCTGCTTGTGCCAACACAAAATCCCAATTACTTGGTGTGTCTCCAACTAAACATCTCAAAATATTTCCCAAGCTTCTATTCACAAGTTTTGTCTCTCCATCAGTCTGTGGGTGAAATGTAGAACTATATTTCAACTAGGTGCCAAACTTTATCCAAAGGGTCTTCCAAAAGTATCCAACAAATTTATTGTCTCAGTCAGAGATGATACTCCTTGGTAATCCATGCAATCTGACAATTTCCTTAAAGAAAAGATCTGCGATATGTACTAGATCTGATGTCTTTCTACAAGGTATAAAATGTGTCATTTTAGAAAATCTATCCACAACAAAAAATATAGAATCATTACCTCTCATTGTCTTCAGTAAGCCAAGAACAAAATTCATACTAATATCAATCCAAGGTTTCTGAGGAACAGAAATCAATGTATACAATCGAGTATTCTGACTTACTCCCTTTGCAACTTGACAAACTCCACAACTTTTCACAAATTTTTGAACATCCTTATACAAATGTAGCCAAAAGTATTTATCCTTAAGCAATTCAATGTTTTATCAACACCAAAATGTCTAGCCAAACCACTACTATGTTTCTCCTTTATTAAATTAGTTCTCATTAATCCTCTCGGTATACGCAAATGAATACCTTTAAGCAAAATACCTCCTTGAATGAAATATTCTTCCCATTTAGTACTCAATTACTCTTGAATAGGTGCTTTGCACTTTCTCCATGGCTCAGAAAGATCAGGATCAAATTCATAAGAATCTCTTATGTCATAAAAAATAAGAACTTCAATTTTTATCTTAGTCATCAAAGATCTTCTTCTCCTCAATGCATCTTCAATTCAATTAGTGACTCCACTCTTATGCATTATGACAAATGTATAGCTCTACAAATACTCAACCCATTTCATATATCTTCGATTCAACTTATTCTAACTAACCAAATACTGTAAAGCTTTATGATCAGTAAACAATACAATTTCACTCGGTATCAAATAATGTCTCAATTTCTTTAGGTCTTGAACAATAGCATAGAATTCTTTATCATACACATAATATTTTCTTTTTGCATCATTCAAATTTTCACTAAAGAAAGCAATAGGTTTATCTTCTTGACTCAACAAAGCTCCTATTGCACTTCCACTTGCATCACATTCCACTTGAAATACCTTATTGAAATTAGGTAATGCTAACATAGGAAATTTAGCAACCTTCTGCTTCAGGGTCTCAAAACTTTTATCAGCTCCATGTGTCCACTTGAATTCTCTTTTATCTCCTCTCATAGTTTCAGTCATAGCATTACAAATTGAACTGAAATTCCTAATGAAATTTTCGTAATACTTGCCAAACCATGAAATGATCTTACCTCACTAGCATTTTTAGGTGTAGGCCAATTCAAAATAGCTTTAACCTTTTCAGGATCCATTTTCAAACCATCAACTAAAATCACAAATCTCAAATACACAATCTCCTCTTTCATGAAAGAACACTTTTTCAGATTTATCAGCAACTTTTCTTCTTTTAACCTCTGCAATACTTGTTTAACATGTAACAAATGTTCTGCTCTGATCTTACTGAATATGAAAATATCATCTAGGTATACAATTACAAATTTACCTAATAATTTCTTCAAAACTTCATTCATCAACCTCATCAAAGTACTCGGTGCATTAGTTAAACCAAAAGGCCATAAGCAACCACTCATACAAACCTTCTTTTGTCTTAAAGAAGTCTTCCACTCATCGCCATCTTTGATTTTGATCCGATGATACCCACTTTTCAAATTAATCTCTATAAAATACTTTTCTCCAGTCAAACTATCCATTATGTCATCCATTCTTGGTATAGGAAACTTATATTTCACTGTTATCTTGTTGATTGCTCTGGAATTAGTACACATTCACCATTCTCCATTCTTGTTAGGTGCCAATATAGCAGGTACTGCACAAGGACTCAAACTTTCTCATATCAAATCTTTCTGCAACAATTCTTGAATCTATTGATTCAATTCCTAATTCTCATTAGGTGTCAACCGACGTGGTGCCTTATTCGGTAAACTAGCTCAAGGGATTAGATCCATCCAATGATCAATGCTTCTCTTTGGTGGAAAACCATCAAGTACATTATCAAAAATGATTTCACTATACTTGGTGAGTAACTTATCAATCTTCTTAAGGATTCTATCCTCTTTTTTGTTACTTGGTTTATTAGGAATCACAACAAAACATACATCACTCTTCTTCAAATCCTTAAAAAACTTTCTTCCTTCCATGAAGAAATTTTTTATAGATGTACAAACATTACTAGCAGATTTTTCAATCAAAGGTAACAAGATTTGTCTTCTCCCATGAGCCCAAATAGTATATTTATGCAATCTCCCATCATATATAGCATGTCTATCATATAGCCAAGGTCTACCCAATAAAATATGACAAAAATCCATAGGCATGATATCACATAACATCTTATCATAGTACTTTCCAATTTTCAAATTCACATAACATTTTTCACTTACCAAGAGTGTATGCTCATCTTTAATCCATGAAATCTGACAGGGCTACAGATGTTCCAACCTTTTCAACTGCAACTTTGTAACCATTTCCTCAGATTGCAAGTTCTGTGAGCTACCACTATCAATGATTACATTAAAAAATTCATCACAAACTCTACATCTGGTCTTGAACAAATGTTTCCTTACCCGATCTTCCTTATTACTTTCACTCCAAAGTGCTCTCCTTACCATCAATTTAGTTTCCTTTTCAGGTTCATTCGGTGACTCTTCTTGCACCAAAGCATTTCTACTAGTACCGACCTTTCTACTAAATGTGTACACTCAAATGATCTATGTCCTTATTCTCCACAATTGTAACAAGTTCCTCAGAAACCACCTCTATTATAACCACCTTGGTAGTTATTGCCTCTTCCTTTAGATGAACCTTCACCTTTCCGCTTGGTCTTGCCTTTATGTATATTTCTCCTTTTTGGTTTAGATCTACTATTTTCACCATAAGATCTACCTCTTCCTCTAGGGAATCTACCACCTCTACCTCTTTATCTTTGATCCCATCTTTTGTTCAATTTATCCTTAGCTTTCAATGCAAATTGATAAGCTTCTTCAATGTTCTCCAATTTGACCAAACTGATTTCTTCTTGGATGGAAACTATCAATCCATTCAGGTCCCTAGAAATTCTTTCCACATCATCTTCATCATATCCAGATCTAATATCTAATCTATAGAATTCATCAGTATATTCTTTTACCGAGCTATCATTCTACCTCAAACTTTTCTTTCTCCTAACTAGGTTAATCTAATAATCACAAGGTAAAAAATTTCCTTTCAATTTATTCACCATCTTATTCCATACCTTAATTTTTTGTTTTCCTTTCCTCTTTCTATCCAACTATAGATGTTCCCACCATATCGATGCATGACTTTTCAAGTTTGTGCTTGTAATTTTCACCTTCTTTTCCTCGGGTACATTTTCATACTCAAAGTACTTCTTCATCTTGGTGATCTAGACCACCAATTCATCAAAATCCAACTTTCCACTTGACTTAGGAGGTTTAAAGTGTGGTGTAAAATTCAAGTTTTTCAAAGCTTTCAACAATCTTTTCTCACCTTGATCCATCATCGATGCAAGTTCTACATCAACTTGTTCTTCCTCAATTCATCATCACTAACATCTTCAAGATGTCTTCCTCTTCTCTGGGCTATTTCAACATCTTCTAATCTAGCAGCAAGTTGTCTCAACATGTTTTCCAATCCTATATCCACATCTCACCTCCAACGAACCATCTTGAAACCCTTTTCAATTCTAGGCCAGATCACAATCTGCTACCCCACAAAAAATTAGCTAAGGTTTGACAAGAAGGAACCCTCAAACCTAGATTTGCAAACTAGTTCCAGATTTTACCTCACCCTAATACCACCTGACACAAGGGAGGATAAAGAGAGGGGCCAAAGGCACACCCTAACTAGTTTCACATTGTAGAGATCACATGTGGAAGAAACAAACACACAAGTGAGAGAGAGAATACAGATATCTTTCATATATTTATTTCAATGTGAAACTTATATCTTTTATCTTCTCCCTAAAAATTGACTCCAACCAAAGATTACATTATATACAAGAGGCTACCGAACAAGTCAACCTTCAGATCCACCATCAATAGAAGGAATGACTAGATCTAGGTCCACATGCTTCCCAATGATAGATACCGGTATTAAATTTGTGACCATAATTAATTGCAAGAGTTAGCCTAAAAAAACAACTAAAAAAAACAACTCGGTAAGAAAGGATAACCGAGCACCAAACAACCATCACCGAGCGCCAAGTAATTAACTGAGTGCTAGAGAGATAACTGACCAACCCCGATAAACAAAGGAAACTAAGAAACACCAAACCAACTCATTTAAAGAAGGTACCAAGCAACATAGGAAAAAAAGAAACATGTTTTTGGTGACACAGGATTGCCAAGTACCCAAGATGTTCTTGGATCAGAAAGGATACACCTGAGGGATAGGGTACAACAGAGCAAAAAATCTTCCAATGATCTTGAGAATAGAGAGGCAGAAACACAAGCACCAGAAGAGATAAACTAGTAGAATCAACTACGTCAGACATGACAACAAATTCCCAAGGAAAAGCTACCAAGACACCATTCACTGGGTAAGCTAAGGAAGAAATTGTGTTTACCAAGATAGAAAAGTCAAATCTGGAGACTAAAGCTCTAGTTGCTTACAAAAAATCACCTACACTAGAGAAGAAGAAGAAAAAGAAATATGGTAAGGGTCCTATCACACTTGATGAGGTTATTCAAATAACTAAATGTGACCCTAGGACATTAGATCCTAAAGTATTGACAAGATATGGGGAATTATGCACAAGGAAGGTTGGACAAGAGAAAATGAAAAAGCAGAATAAAAATAAGAAGATTTTGGAGGATTTTAGAGATATTCTACTACAAGTAGTTCCCGATGTCAATGTTGATGAGGAAACTCCTGTAATACCCCTCTAACCCTAATATAAGTTTTGTGTTTTTGAAAGAATTAAGATCTTTCGATGTTTTCTTATAGCTTAAGTTGTACATGATACTTGTTTGATCTATTCCTATAGTTTGTTTATAACAATTTCATAAGCTAGCACTCAATGATTCTAATGTTAGACATACTATCTAAAGGTATCATTTTTGTATGTATTTATCTCCGTGTATGTATTGAGTACCTTCAAGACCTTTATGAACATAGTTAGGATGTTATATGATATGTACTTGATAGATATATATAAGTGGTTATTTATATTTTCTTCTATTAAGGTTACTTTGGATGAATCTTGTATCTCACTTGATGATTTGATTATGTTGATTTATTATTAGTATTGATAAGAGACTAACACAATGCTTGAGATTCTAACCTTCGTTATGATGATGCTACATGCTTTGAGTGTATATATATACATGATGTGTTTTCATGATTCAGGATGAAGTCGTAGTTACTCACATCGTTGAGGTCCACACGATGTATCAATCCTGGTCATCTGTCTTCAATGTTTTATTTTATATGTATATTCGTGCATATGTATTTCTTCTTTGTGATGCAGGCTTGCAGGTACCGGGCATCGACTTCACCTGGCTTCATAGGTCTGAGCATGCCCTCAAATCCTCGATGGTTGTTGTTATGGAGATAGTACTAAGGCCCTTACATGAGTCATCCTTTGTCATTATTCTAATTTGGGAATATTAGGGTTCCTTCTTTGTCAGTCAACCTTTGGGTCAAAAACCTAGATCCAACACACCCAGTTGGGCATGGTTGTAGTTAGTGCCTAGTGGCCACTTGAATTCATTTGGTTGTATGATTTGTTTACTCATTTTATTTATTTCTCCTTCTTGGTATGATTCTTAGTTAATCTTTCTATGTTGTGTTTCAGGAGTTTGGCTTGACTTTCCTTGTTGACTTTAGTTGACCTTGTTTGATCTTATGGTTTTCTTGATATGTTTCATAGATGATTTGTATGGCCTTTTTGGATGATTAGATTTATTTTGAGGCATGTGATTTTATTCTACCTCAGTGATTATATCCTATAGTAATTATAAATAGGTAATAATATTGTGATCTATTACTTCATAATCTTATAGATTATAGTGTTTGGTATTTGGCATGTATCTATATAAATATAAATATATATATATAGAAATATATATATGGGTGCACACATATATGTGTGTGTGTGTGTGTATATATATATATATATAATTTATATGTGATTATATGTTAATTATTGTAGATATTGTTGATGGTGTATATTTTGGGATTAATGTAAAGTATAATATTATTAATAATTAAATATTAAATAATGTGAGGTATATTATTCTCAATTGTTAATTATTAATAATGAGGATAGGTTATATATATAGATATTGATGTAATTAATGATGGTATATGCATATATGTTAGGATAATATTACATATGTGTATGAATGAATACAAATAATCTTTTATTATATATTTGAGTAATATAGTTGTATGATATTAAGTTATTTTATAATACCCTTTAGTTAAGAGTTAGTTGGGAGTTGGTTACTTTTCCTCTCAACCTTTGGAAATCTATTCATATGCACTAATTTCTCATTTGAAGAGAGGAGATTTTGGGGCCGAAGCATTGAGGAGAGGATGGCCTTACTTTTCATGGAGATTTTGGAGAGAAAACTTGGAGATGTGAGGGAGAGTTTGTAAGCATATGTCTTTAAGAATTTTTGGTTATCTTTGCTTTTGGGAGAGAGACATTTTTGTGATAATTTTAGTAGTTGAGAGAGGGATTCTTTTCTATGGAATTATTTCTTTCTTTCATGGAGATTTCTGAAAGTGGATAGGGTTTGAAGGATGCATCTCAAGTTTGGATTTGTCTTCTCTTTTGTTTCCTTCCTTCTTCGATTCAACCTTCGTAGGACATGAGGTATGGGTTGAATATTTTAGTTACTTTATGTCTCTAATAGATTATGGATCTATTTATATATTATCATTATTTATTATATCTATACTTTTCATTTCTATGGTTATTTTAAAGTTTTGAGTTTTTGTTTGTAAGAATTGGCATGTGTTTTCCTAGGGTTTTTAGCAACCCATTTTTGGAGCTCTATTATTATAATAATTTAAATTGCATCTAGGGTTTTACTAAATTGATTTTCTGGAAGTAAAATTCATAGATATAAAATGGGTATCTCTCTGATTTTATTTTTAGGTTCGAATTAATGCCTTATTTTTGACATTTTGGCAGACTATGTCTGTCCATTCTTGATTCCAAATTTTCTGTCAAATGTATTCATATGTTACAGGCTGATATGATCATATAAAAGTTTTAATTTGATATCAGAGATTTTCCTAACTCTTATATTTCATTTCCAATTGGTTTGGTGAATTTTAATTATGTTTTGTGAAAATTACAACCATTTTAGTGAAGGCAGGTCTGAACCCTAACCATAATTTTCTGTTTTAAACCAGATGTCATAACTTTCTTTCCCACCATTGGATCTTCCTAAAAATCAAATTGAGAGTCTATAATTATGTTATATAAATATCCACTGAATATATTGCCTTTATTATATGTTTTGTGGAAGATATGGATGACTGTTCTATGATGACTATTCTTTGCATTTAATCCTTGCTTGAAATAATTCAGTTTAAGAACATCATTAAGTTTTAAGGTTTCGTATGGTTACCAGAGGCTATTAGAATTTTTTTTTTGGTTAATTAGATCTATGTATACTCTGAATATGTTTATAATATCACTTGGATGTCTTCTTATATGTTTGGAACATTCTGAATGCCATATTGGGTTTAGGGTTGTCAAGTGGACTAGGGACAACATATGTTTTCCTAAACTCAATCAAATGTTGTTATGGAATTGATATGAATTCTTGATGATGAATCTATTATGTTCTTATGATTTTTATATGTATGTTAGGGAACCTAAGTACACTAGGTGAGTGGCTCATAGTGAGGGGCCGGGGCCCTAAGTGGCTAGTACCAGGATAACCTACTATGAGTTATTTAATCAAGTGATAACCTAAATAAATGAATTGGGAATGGGAGATTATTGGAATGGGAAATTACACACTAATCAAGATTAATTGTGCCTCGCCCATGCCTTTAGTTCTATTAAAGACTAAGGATGGGAGTGGGAGAAGGTACCTATGTGTAGGTACAACTGAATGACCTTGTCTGTACGAGAGGCATTCAGTTCCGCATGTGCCTACTTGGGGGCCGGGGCCAAGAGTGGCTAGTACCAGGACAACCCACGGGGTGAGGGCTATGCAATGACACTCACCTAGCTTGTAGCTTAGAGTCTCTACCAAATTTGATCATGCCTCTGGTAGTCCTTGTGGTCTTCTTGTCTTTTCTTTTGTGTTGTGACTTTGGGGAAATTTTATCACCACCTTAGGAATTTCCTAGTTGTTACCTCTTGTATGGGCCTTTGGTTCTATCTCCTAGCTCGGGGGAGTGGGCCTATTGGCTCCATGTGGTTGGGTGGTTAATATTTATATCAAGGTATTGATCGTGATTCTTTGGATGATCCTAGCACATATTCCTTTCCAGATCTATAGTTGAAGATTTCTTATTGGATATTTTGATATGTTGAGATGTACTTATGTATTTGTATTCATGTAATTTTTAATCTCCTAAAAGGAGTCTTTTAGTATTGATGTAATCTCAATTCAAAGAAATGCATAAGGGAATGGGTAGTTCTAGGTAAAAGAAAGGGAAAAGAATGTGGAATATTGAACATGTTACTAGCATTAAAAGAAATTGTTTATGTTATTTCTCCTATCCTCTTATGTTGTCCACCTGTAAAGGAAATAATCTTAAATATAGTTATATATAATGATGTATCATAACAATAATGTATTCTCTCTTGATGAAAGAATCCAAGGAAATTATTGAGAAATGATAGATTAGTGATTGGAATTATTAACAATGAATGGTTATGAAACAATGCAATAAAATAGTAATTTGATTTTAATGTTAATACTTGGTTCATGTTAATGAAGTACCTAGGATGATGCCTACCTTAATGAATATTAATCTCTTACCTAAATTATTAGAGAAAAGTGATATAAAGGATAGTAGATGTAGATGAAATCAATATGAATTTATGAAATGAGTTGATAAAAGAAATAATGATGTTGGATGATTAACTTATGTTTAATAAAAGAAATAAGTTAGGGACATTTAACTTGATGCATTAAAATGAACGTACATCTTTTAAGCTCATGATTCCATGAATATCTTATGCATGTAAATGGTTTATATGATGTTGCTTTAGTAGCGATGCGAGGGGACCCGTGAGGACTTAAGTTGTATAAATATTACATTCAAGTAGTAGAAAATTATTTCTTCTTTTAGAAATATGAAGTGTAATGATGAATATTATTCTAGTTAAAATTAAAAAAAAGAAATTTACTACTTGCATTTTATAGAGGTTTATGTCTTTTCCTCTTGGGTTTCCTGGTGGGGTGTTACAAGAATAGATTTGAGGAAGGAAGAAGATACTATAAGTGATCAAATCACCGAGCTTCAAGCTGAGTTGCTTCCACATCTTAAGATCATGGAGCATCATGTGAATAAGGCTAAAGCTTTAGTCACCACCCCAAAAATTTATGTGTTGGAAATTTTTTTTTACATGCGTGCACAAGTCGGTTTAGAGCACATTGCTCTTGAGAACCATAAAGAGGAATGGGAAAATCTCTTTGCTTCACTCAAGAAAACCCATCAACATATTTTTGACAAGTTGTAAGTACATTTTTTTTTTGTCATTAATTTCAAAAAGGGGGTAAGTCTATGTATATAGATTTTATATATGCCAAAATGTACTTCACACCAAGAGCATGCACAAAGGGGGAGTCAGTATATATTTGGAGTTAGTAAGTTAGTATATTTTTAGAGTGTGTATATATTTGTTTTAGCAGTTGGTACATATACATAAGTTTCTGATACTAATGCCAAAGGGGGATAATGTTATTCCTATTTGCGCATTAAAGTATTGTCATTAGTATCAATCATTTATTTAGTCGGTAAAGGAGAAAAAAAGGACAGTCGATCAACCACATAAATCCTACACACCAATTATGAAACAAGGAAAATCTCTAAGTAAACTGAACAAGGGTTTAACCGAGTACACTCGCTAAGTGATAGACAATTACTGAGTATCGAACCACTGATCACTGAGCATTCATATAAACCGAGCATGAGTTAATTACCGAATGAAGAATGCGATGATTACTTGATCTTCATTGTTGAAGATGTGTTCTTGTTCTTCATTCTTCTTGTGATCTTGTATCATTGTATGAGATATTCAGAGTTATCATGTTGTACTTCTATTCAGTTATTGTATTACATACTTTGTGACATGTGCAGTGGATGCAAATTATTATGGTTACCTTATGGTGCCAATTGTATTTATGTAATCATGCATATGATGTTGTATTTATTATTTCAGTTGTATTCTTGGGATTCATATTATATCTTATCTAATTTAATTTATTAATTCTTTCTTAATCTACGTCAAGGAACCCTTGAGAGTTGTAACCTATGTTCATTGTGAAACTTGATGTTATTGATTGTTAACTTTAACAAAAATGCTCTATAAACTCAGTTGCATGTTTAGGTTAAGTTCTCCTAGGTTCCTTGGTGGGGCATTACACTTGTAGCAGACCAACAATCTCTTAATAGAATGGACTTTACAGCTCTTATTTAAATCTCTTAACCAAGTACACACATATATTGTCTTGTTAAAATCCTCTAACCAGGTAGATCTAGTCAATCTTATTATTACTCCTAATAGGGTAAGACCATCAGAAATGATCACAAATTGTAGCCTTAATTGACCTAATTTGTTATTTCAATAGTGAAGATTTGTGGGTGCCATCCCCACCACAATTTTTACCTTCTTACAAGGGTTTCTATGATACCAAAATATCTGTGTTATGAGTATGAATTTTCATGAATGATTTATTGTTTAGATTACATGCAAATTACAACTTTTAGTTACTTGAATGTATATTTTAGACAATGGATTCAGTCAGTTAAATGCAATCTACTACTACAAAGTTTTAGTCTTAAAAGTTTTGAAGGTATTGATTCACTGCTCCCCTCTTAGTACTTATCTTTCCATAATCCAAACAACCATGAGGTGGATTCATACTCCCACTAAAGTAACGACTAGATGTACCATCCCAAAAAGTAAGCACCCTTAATTAGGTGCTCATTTTAGCCCCATTTTAGTATATATGGGTTCCCGCATTGATTTCACACTCTCCTAACACTTATTGGACCTTTAAATAATTATTATGGGTATGTGCAGGCTCATGGTATGCCAAACTAGGCCCATAAGTGGCAATGAAATTTCAGAAAATCAGGTTTAGGAAAGTTGACATAAAAATTTGAACAAGTTATAAATGTTATATCAAAAATATGTAACAAGAGAATCCATAGAAAATTGAATTTAGTTTCTAAGATACTAGGCCTTTTTTGAAAAACAATTATTCTATATGTTGAAAATATCAAATTTCAATGTAGTAGGAAAATTTCAGGAAAAAATAAGAAGTAGGTGTATGTTTGACCACCTTAAACATAATCAAATGATAATTTTTTTAACAAGATACTAGATATAACTAGTAGACTCATTTTCAGATGTGAAACTTATTTTTTTGTAATTTTTTCTAAGTAAATAATTAATTATGATTTTTCTTCTACAACTTTTCCAAAATACAAAAACTGTCATGTCTGACCACATTAACTTAGTCTAAACTTTATCAAATTGAAAACCTTTTTTATTTTTCTTGTAGTAGGAAAAGCATAGAATGTGACACATATTTTGGATTTTAAAAATGTGATATAGTTTGAAAGTAATAGCTATTTTTCAATAAGTCTATGAATCAAGACTAGAAAGATAACAAGTAGGTGTATGTCTGACCATATTAAAAAAAATCAAATTATAATATTTTTTTTATAAGATTATAGATAAAAGTAGTAGACTCATGTTCGGATGTGATGTATATTTTTTTGTATTTTTTTTTCACGTAAATAATTAATTATGATTTTTCTGCTACAAATTTTCCTCAATATAAAAACTCTTGTGTCTAACCACCTTAACTTAGTATAAAATTCATCAAATTGAAAGAATTATTTATTATTATTGTATTAGGTGAAGCGTTTAATGTGATGTATATTTCAGATTTCAAAAATGTTATATTGTTTGAAAGTTATAGTTATTTTTTAAAGAGTCTATCAATTAGGACTTCTCTTTTACATCACCACTTTTTGTCATACCATGATCCTGCACATACCCTTATGATTCATATCTTGATTTAATTTCTTCAAAATTGAGGTTTTATTTTATTTATAATTATTTTCCTCTCTTTTTTATATAATTAGATAATTTATTTCCTCACTTAGGCCCTATATACTTATTTTTAACATTCATGACTTGTCTTGACCCTAGAATGAGCCACACTAAAAAATAGCATAGTACCACACATATCCAATATCTCTGGAACCTAGATCAAAGTTGACCTCATTTGCCTAGGTACATGTCACCATTGGCAACATTTCTTAAGTGAATTGGGCCCAAATTTGGCCTAGGGGACCATGCTACTATCTTGGTAGGAAATTTGATCTTGTGGTCAGCCTACTTAAATTTTTACCCAAAAAGTGATGGATTATGTATATAAACCTCTCATCTCTCTTTATTTTGGTATCTATTACTAGGTGAAAGAATTCATGATCAAGAATCAATCAAGTAATTAGCTTTTAAGAGTAGTTTTAAGGTCTTCACTTGTATTCAAGTCTTCAATACTTCGAAGAATTCTTCCTTCTTCTTCTACAAGAATTGTAGAAAAATAAAAAATCTATCATTCAATGAATTTATTTCATATTTTACTTTTTGATGAAAGTATTTCATTAACATTTGTGATTACATCCAAAAAAGCATTACACAATTGAGATATAAGATGATTTATACTTCAAATCTGGTCTCTATTTCATATGTCTTTATGTAATTTCATTTTATTTTAAAGGTTGATTCTTGAATAGGGGTTTGAATAAGGGAAAAACCTTT
Source organism: Chamaecyparis obtusa (assembly GCA_027943335.1). Lineage (NCBI taxonomy): Eukaryota > Viridiplantae > Streptophyta > Pinopsida > Cupressales > Cupressaceae > Chamaecyparis > Chamaecyparis obtusa. Next base: position 184,751 of record BSBK01007379.1, read on the forward strand.
TTCCAACCCTTTTCCCCACTTTTGTGTGTGGGAATAGGTTACACAACTATCGGATAGGAGCTGTGAAGACTAGGAGTAGTCGAGTGATCTATGAAAAGTTTAGACAAAAACATCATGAATACATCATCATTCTTGTCATGTCCAAGGGACACATCACAATTTCCATAATGTCCCTATGATTATAATCTTACATTTGGAAATAACTTAGGTTATAGGGCCTCCATGTCTTAGTTTTACAGTTACAAGTCATTCTAGGATTGTGACAGTCAGGAATTTGGGTCTAAAAACTCAATTCTCCTATTTCATTTCTAGGTGCATTCAAGTTCTTCTCTATCCCCTTTTACATAACTTTTATTTTATAGATTAGCTAAGATCTATTATTTTTTAGTCTTTTGCATATCAATATAATGTATCTATTTTCCAGTCCTAAGCAGCAAAGAAATATAAAATCTTGAAGAACAGATATCACACACTAACATATTTCTTACCAAGTGTTGTTAATCATATTGGTCTTGAGATGGGTTTATATTTCAATGTTTGATATGAATTGGGGAAAAAAGTTATTTTATGTGATCCCGTTTTCATATTGTACATATACATATCAATATTATTTCATGGGCTTGTAACTAATCCATTTTATAACTCAAGTATATCGAAATACTAGTTTGGATAGTTATTTTGCAAGAATAATATTTATCTTATTGAATACCATTCAAAATGTTAAATTATGTTTGGAATATGGATAGTCATCTATTTTAGGATTATAAAAGTCAAGGTTTGATGTTTTGTCAACTATTAGAGTGTGTTTCTTTGGTACATTGAATCATCCTATGGTCTTCAAATTTCAAGTTCTCATGAATGCATCCTATGCAAAAAATTGTAGCTATGTAGATCAAATCATGAAAGAGGTTATAAGTTCTGAATATTATAGGAATGCTTGAACCTATTTACTTTATTAAAATATGAAAAAACCCTTGAAGTCTATACTATGGGTTTGAATTTAGCAATGTCATTATTGAGGTACTGATTGATAATATTTATATATGTTAGTGGATTTTATCACTATAAAAGTCTTAATTTTTTTTAACATTAGGGTTTAGTTACAATATCTTTAAGTATTTTATTTTATGTAAAACCTATTGTATACTTTACTAAATTTCAAGTTTAGTGATTTGAGCTTCCTTCTAGTTAAACACTAAAGTAATTGATTATACTTATATGACTAATGATGCATCATTAATATATTTCAAATATTATTGTGTACCAATATGATTACTTTTAATGAAAACCCATCTTTTGTAGGATATATATATATATATATATATATATATATATATATATATATATATATATATATATATATATATATATATATATTATATATATATATATATATATATATATATATATATATATATATATATATATATATACATATATATATACATATATATACTATATATACATATATATACATATATATATAGATATACTTATATATATATATATATATATATATATATATATATAGATATACATATATATATATATATATATACTATAGATATATATAGATATACATATATATATAGATACATGAATATATATATATATACATACATACATACATACATACATACATATATATATATATATATATATATTATATATATACATATATACATATATATATATATATATATATATATACATATACATATATATATGTATATGTATACATATA